>CM022391.1:2786314-3393293 GCA_011833715.1 Carcinoscorpius rotundicauda | reverse complement strand
CCGTTCAAATATAGGAACTGAGCATGAAACCTTAAGAGAAACTTCAATAGCCGCGACACTTGAAATTCTCTTAGACAGGATTAGAATAAATTAATCTACGAGATCTTTATTTTCCCTTTTACTATCTATATTTTTGTGGGGCGCGCGCATACCTGATTGGATTTAATTAGTCATAAGGATTTATACTAGCTTACCCTGAAATTGAAATTCGTTTAGACAGGACTAGAATAAATTAATCTGCGAGAACTTGGGCGTGGTGAAATACACCAGTTGAAAGGTTTTGAAGGGCCTGGCATGGCCTAGCGCGTTAAGGCGTGCGCTTCGTAATCTGAGGGTCGCGGGTTCGCGCCCGACTCGCGCCAAACATGCTCGCCCTCCCAGCCGTGGGGACGTTATAACGTGAGGGTCAATCCCACTTTTCATTGGTAAAAGAGTAGCCCAAGAGTTGGCGGTCGGTGGTGATGACTTCCCTCTAGTCTTACACTGCTAAATTAGGAACGGCTAGCGCAGACAGCCCTGAAGTAGCTTTGTGCGAAATTCCAAAACAAACAAAGGTTTTGACTTGCCGAATCCGAAGCTTTAATTATATCTCAAATTGGACAAGAAATGACGAAAGTATGAACTGAAAGTTTGCACTTGAAAAGAAACAAACTAAAAACTCAACAACCATTCTATGAACCGGTTCACCGTGCCTGAAAGTGTAACAGAAATGTAAAAAGAAAAAGGTGTATGAAAACATTTTGTATGGATGCGACAACAAATGTTTATGTACTCTTCAGTTTGTGGAGGCTGTCCTGAGTTCCGGGAAACACTGGTAGAGGAATGAGTGGAAGAATTCCGAGAACCAGAGACTCAGTTTCCCGGTAGATTAAACAGAGGTTGACGATCGGTTCGTTTTGCAAGTGAATATTTGTATGAGGAGGAACGGTTTCACCACAAGCTCTTTTACTTAAATGTATTGTTTTTTACTTTCAAACTGTGCAACAAAGTAAGCGTAGGCGGGAAACCAGACGGCAGTATACACAACAAATACAGCTACTCTCTAAACCAGGCGGTAGAATACACAAAATACACGGCTACTCTCGAAATCAGGCGGCGATATACACAAATACAGCTACTCTCTAAACCAGGCGGTAGAATACACAAAATACACGGCTACTCTCGAAATCAGGCGGCGATATACACAACAAACACGGCTACTCGCCAAGATGCAGTTAACAAAAGTGAGACACTATTTCGTGACCGACACCGTCTGGTCCTGAAGGAACAGCTGGTCTTATGGTGTTGTTTCTGTTTTTAGATAATAAGACTTATCGGTATCTAATCAGGCAAAAAGAATAACATTTGGGATTAGAGTTTATACTTAATTGAACATAAAGGATATTAAATATGAACTGGATATTTTATTATTGTTAACAAGTTGGTACAACAACCACTTATCGACTGCCTTGAAGAAAAAGGGTGCACCTTTCGAAAGCGCTCGGGTTATAAGGGTTTTTATTTCAGATATACGACTACAAAATCTTCTGAAAAGAAAGACATGCTGGTCTTACTAAAAATGCACATTCTTTTCCAGTGGGTTAGAGGTTATTTTACGGGCTTACAAAGTCAAAAACTCGACGCCCAGCATCGCCCTTACTGTCTCAGCAGCAAGTTTGAAGGCTTATAACACAAAACATGTACAACCTATCCTAGCTTTGTGTTAAACAGTAACAAACGGAGTCAGTCTATCCTAGCTTTGTGTTAAACAGTAACAAACGGAGTCAGTCTATCGTAGCTTTGTGTTAAACAGTAACAAACGGAGTCAGTCTATCGTAGCTTTGTGTTAAACAGTAACAAACGGAGTCAGTTTATTGTAGCTTTGTGTTAAACAGAAACAAACGGAGTCAGTTTATTGTAGTTTTGTGTTAAACAGTAACAAACGGAGTCAGTCTATTGTAGCTTTGTGTTAAACAGTAACAAACGGAGTCAGTCTATCCTAGCTTTGTGTTAAACAGTAACAAACGGAGTCAGTCTATCCTAGCTTTGTGTTAAACAGTAACAAACGGAGTCAGTCTATCCTAGCTTTGTGTTAAACAGTAACAAACGGAGTCAGTCTATCCTAGCTTTGTGTTAAACAGTAACAAACGGAGTCAGTCTATTGTAGCTTTGTGTTAAACAGTAACAAACGGAGTCAGTCTATCCTAGCTTTGTGTTAAACAGTAACAAACGGAGTCAGTCTATTGTAGCTTTGTGTTAAACAGTAACAAACGGAGTCAGTCTATCCTAGCTTTGTGTTAAACAGTAACAAACGGAGTCAGTCTATCGTAGCTTTGTGTTAAACAGTAACAAACGGAGTCAGTCTATTGTAGCTTTGTGTTAAACAGTAACAAACGGAGTCAGTCTATTGTAGCTTTGTGTTAAACAGTAACAAACGGAGTCAGTCTATCCTAGCTTTGTGTTAAACAGTAACAAACGGAGTCAGTCTATTGTAGCTTTGTGTTAACAGTAACAAACGGAGTCAGTCTATCCTAGCTTTGTGTTAAACAGTAACAAACGGAGTCAGTCTATCCTAGCTTTGTGTTAAACAGTAACAAACGGAGTTAGTCTATCCTAGCTTTGTGTTAAACAGTAACAAACGGAGTCAGTCTATTGTAGCTTTGTGTTAAACAGTAACAAACGGAGTCAGTCTATCCTAGCTTTGTGTTAAACAGTAACAAACGGAGTCAGTCTATTGTAGCTTTGTGTTAAACAGTAACAAACGGAGTCAGTCTATCCTAGCTTTGTGTTAAACAGTAACAAACGGAGTCAGTCTATCGTAGCTTTGTGTTAAACAGTAACAAACGGAGTCAGTCTATTGTAGCTTTGTGTTAAACAGTAACAACGGAGTCAGTCTATTGTAGCTTTGTGTTAAACAGTAACAAACGGAGTCAGTCTATCCTAGCTTTGTGTTAAACAGTAACAAACGGAGTCAGTCTATTGTAGCTTTGTGTTAAACAGTAACAAACGGAGTCAGTCTATCCTAGCTTTGTGTTAAACAGTAACAAACGGAGTCAGTCTATCCTAGCTTTGTGTTAAACAGTAACAAACGGAGTCAGTCTATCCTAGCTTTGTGCTAAACAGTAACAAACGGAGTCAGTCTATCCTAGCTTTGTGTTAAACAGTAACAAACGGAGTCAGTCTATCCTAGCTTTGTGTTAAACAGTAACAAACGGAGTCAGTCTATCCTAGCTTTGTGTTAAACAGTAACAAACGGAGTCAGTCTATTATAGCTTTGTGTTAAACAGTAACAAACGGAGTCAGTCTATTATAGCTTTGTGTTAAACAGTAACAAACGGAGTCAGTCTATCCTAGCTTTGTGTTAAACAGTAACAAACGGAGTCAGTCTATCCTAGCTTTGTGTTAAACAGTAACAAACGGAGTCAGTCTATTGTAGCTTTGTGTTAAACAGTAACAAACGGAGTCAGTCTATCCTAGCTTTGTGTTAAACAGTAACAAACGGAGTCAGTCTATTGTAGCTTTGTGTTAAACAGTAACAAACGGAGTCAGTCTATCCTAGCTTTGTGTTAAACAGTAACAAACGGAGTCAGTCTATCGTAGCTTTGTGTTAAACAGTAACAAACGGAGTCAGTCTATTGCAGCTTTGTGTTAAACAGTAACAAACGGAGTCAGTCTATTGTAGCTTTGTGTTAAACAGTAACAAACGGAGTCAGTCTATCCTAGCTTTGTGTTAAACAGTAACAAACGGAGTCAGTCTATTGTAGCTTTGTGTTAAACAGTAACAAACGGAGTCAGTCTATCCTAGCTTTGTGTTAAACAGTAACAAACGGAGTCAGTCTATCCTAGCTTTGTGTTAAACAGTAACAAACGGAGTCAGTCTATCCTAGCTTTGTGTTAAACAGTAACAAACGGAGTCAGTCTATTGTAGCTTTGTGTTAAACAGTAACAAACGGAGTCAGTCTATCCTAGCTTTGTGTTAAACAGTAACAAACGGAGTCAGTCTATTGTAGCTTTGTGTTAAACAGTAACAAACGGAGTCAGTCTATCCTAGCTTTGTGTTAAACAGTAACAAACGGAGTCAGTCTATCGTAGCTTTGTGTTAAACAGTAACAAACGGAGTCAGTCTATTGTAGCTTTGTGTTAAACAGTAACAAACGGAGTCAGTCTATTGTAGCTTTGTGTTAAACAGTAACAAACGGAGTCAGTCTATCCTAGCTTTGTGTTAAACAGTAACAAACGGAGTCAGTCTATTGTAGCTTTGTGTTAAACAGTAACAAACGGAGTCAGTCTATCCTAGCTTTGTGTTAAACAGTAACAAACGGAGTCAGTCTATCCTAGCTTTGTGTTAAACAGTAACAAACGGAGTCAGTCTATCCTAGCTTTGTGCTAAACAGTAACAAACGGAGTCAGTCTATCCTAGCTTTGTGTTAAACAGTAACAAACGGAGTCAGTCTATCCTAGCTTTGTGTTAAACAGTAACAAACGGAGTCAGTCTATCCTAGCTTTGTGTTAAACAGTAACAAACGGAGTCAGTCTATTATAGCTTTGTGTTAAACAGTAACAAACGGAGTCAGTCTATTATAGCTTTGTGTTAAACAGTAACAAACGGAGTCAGTCTATCCTAGCTTTGTGTTAAACAGTAACAAACGGAGTCAGTTTATTGTGCAACTTTCCAATTAAAACAAAACAAGAACTATAATATAAAACAGATACGTCCATATTAAACAAATACAACTAAAGTTACAAATTGTTTCTTAAGTTGTTTTATTTCCTATTACATTATCTTATAACCTCTCAAGTGTAGAAGTTATTGACATTGTCGTAAGAGTTTGTTGTCTATAGTAAGAATTCATTTCTCAGGTCTTTACATAACTATTTATTACACTGCTTTATTGTTTTTCATCTACAGAACCAAATTTGATATCATCATCACTGATATTTTATCTTACTTCTGTTTATTAGTCATTCTTTGGTTTATAAATAGTTTCGCTTGTTTTATACCATTGACTTACCTTTATTAAATATTGTTTTGAAACTCGGATATATTCAGCCAATCAACGAACAGCAAATAAACGACGTAACAAACCGTAACGTTTGCCACACAGAGAAGAGACAAGCGCCCCAGACTTAAATAAAGTTGTAGTTAGAATATGCTATGAACGATTTTAAAACTGACGTTTGAAATCACGTGCACCTTCTTTGTTTAATGTTACAAGTTAATAATTATTATTTTTCTTTGGTTGGTTTCAAAGAAGATAAATTGTTTTTGCTTTTTGTTCTTTTAGGGCCCGGCGTGGCCAAGCGTGTTAAGGCGTGCGACTCGTAATATGAGGGTCGCAGGTTTGCACCCTCGTCGCGCCAAACATTCTCGCCCTTTCAGCTGTGGGGGCATTATAATGTCACGATCAATCCCATTATTCCTTGGTAACAGAGTAGTCCAAGAGTTGGCGGTGGGTGGTGAAGACTAGCTGCCTTCCCTCTAGTCTTACACTGCTAAATTAGGGACGGCTAGCGCAGATAGCCCTCGAGTAGCTTTGTGCGAAATTCAAAAACAAACTGGCATGGCCGAGCGCGTTAAGGCGTGCACTCGTAATCCGAGGGTCGCGGGTTCGAGCCCGCGTCGCGCTAACCATGCTCGCCCTTCCAGCCGTGGGGGTGTATAATGTGACGGTCAATCCCACTATTCGTTGGTAAAAGAGTAGCCCAAGAGTTGGCGGTGGGTGGTGATGACTAGCTGCCTTCCCTCTAGTCTTACACTGTTAAATTAGGGACGGCTAGCACAGATAGCCCTTGAGTAGCTTTGTGCGAATTTCCAAAACAAAAACAAAGTTTTTAATTATATACGCAGCTACTAGAGGGCTACCTGCGTGAGTCCTTTCTAATTTTAAAATGACAGATTAGAAAAAGGCAGCTAATCAACATCACTTACCGCCAACTCTTGGGCACCTCTTTACTAGTAAATACATAGTCTCCACGACTGAAAGGGCGAACATGCTCGAGAACCAGATTCGAACCTGTGACTGGAGTTTTCTGACTATCATTCCATGCCAAGGGGGGTGAGACTGGGGAGAAAGTAAAATAATAGTTTTTAATAATAAAAACTTTTTAGTTTGTTTGTTTGAAATTAAGCATAAAGCAACACAATGAGCTATCTGTACTTTGCTTACCACAGCTATCAAAACTCGGTTTCGAGCTATTTTCGAGCGCAGACATACCGCTGTGTCACTGGAGTCTTTGAAGATACCTTAGGGTAGTCGATGTGTACATTCAGCATACACATTCTAAGTACTAGAATATTACTATCAGTTACACTGGAACGAAACATGTGCAGGAAAAGTAAAAACGCGTGCAAAGACAAGCGAGAGTTTATTAATGTGCTAAGTGTCAACAAATTAATGTCCTTCCCAGATATGAATGAAAATTAGGCTTAGTTTAAAGGTCTGTCATCAAATTACCTCATTTGTTTTATTTTCATCAGATATTTTGGTCTGTAAGTCACTGCTTGGTTCATCGCGATATCAATACCATATTTAGAAAACTCATTCGAAATCCAAGTGTCTTCTAAACCTTCACCCTTGAAAACAAGGGCATTTGTCAGACTCATCCCGTTACTATGACGATGGTTTTTGACAGTATAAAAGCTCCGCCCTGCTGCGTGGTTTGAGGATATCTCCACACCTTATTCCATCCTATTACCCTGTTCCTACATTGAAGAGACACCAGCCCCTCCCCTGTGTGGGTGATTTTCCTATCACATCTCTTCTAACTCGCTGTACCTCGTCGTGTTCACTATTTATTTAGCAGTCTTCTGTTTTCACATCCACATCAGTGAAGCAAAGTCATGAAGTTCTTTGGCTCTTTCTAAGAAGTATTCCAAGACTATTCCTTACGTCTTTTCAAGAACTTTTCAACCCCAAAATTCAGCGATGTTGGGTAAACTGGTGTATTCCTGTTTTATACTGATGTTTCTACTTAGAGCCTCAGGTGCAGTTTATCACAACATGCTAACAGGTGAGTCAGCTTTACTATCAGTTTATCACAACATGCTAACAGGTGAGTCAGCTTTACTATCAGTTTATCACAACATGCTAACAGGTGAGTCAGCTTTACTATCAGTTTATCACAACATGCTAACAGGTGAGTCAGCTTTACTATTCTTCAGTAACGTTTGAGAAATAATACTAAAATAACATTTGATTTCGTCAGTTACTGTGAGCAGTTACGACAGTTATATCTACTAATTTGGGTGGTAAAGGCAGTTAAACAAACTAATTTTAATAGATAAGTATGTTAAGCCGACTAGTTTTTACTTTTACGGTAATTAAACTAACTAGCTTATATGGCCGAGCGCGTTAAGGCGTGCGCTCGTAATCCGAGGGTCGCGGGTTCGCGCCCGAGTCGCGCTAAACATGCTCGCCCTCCCAGCCGTGGGGGCATATAATGTTACGGTCAATCCCACTATTCGTTGGTAAAAGAGTAGCCCAAGAGTTGGCGGTGGGTGGTGATGACTAGCTGCCTTCCCTCTAGTCTTACACTGCTAAATTAGGGACGGCTAGCACAGATAGCCCTCGAGTAGCTTTGTGCGAAATTCCAAAAAACAAAACAAACAGACTAACACAATTAAATCAACTAGTTTTTATGATTACATTGGTTTAATTTACGTAACCAATTAGATTCTACGGACAAGCCAGTAAAATAAACTGTTTTGCATAATTACGGGACTTAAACCAACCAGTTCTTATGGTTACGATAATTAGAAACATGATGGTTACCCTGCGGGACATCTGGATCAAAACTTCACACCTTACAGAACACGATCCAAAGTTTAACTTTGTGACACCGTAAAAAACTGTGACAGTCATTCACGGGTGTCGGTTAAGAGAAGCAACATATACCAACTGTTACAAATTAGGAATGGGTGTAGTTGAACCTAATCTGGACGTTTAGTGCGTGTGTCGCATAAGATGCTGTTTTAACAGAGAGCGAATGAGAGAAAAACACACACACACACACTAACTGTGTTATAAAATCATACAGGTAAAGGTGTAAACTGTATTCTAGCATCTTAGTGTTTTCCTTTTATTTTAACATGCATTGAACCAAAATACAGTTTGTAACCGTTGTTGCAAAGCTGTTAAACACAAAATAAAAGGCTGCCTTACGAGATACACAGCCATCTATTACAGTTGAACAAAAGTATTAAACAACCCATAAATAAAATTATGGTCAGAAAAGAAATCAACTAATACAAGCTCTTTCGGTATTTATTTATTTATACTGTTTATTAGCAAGTTAATACGTAAAACAAGAACTTCATCACCATCGTCTATTGTTTCATAACATAACTTAAAACATATTTTAAAAAATGGAAACTGTGCATGAAAATGGAAAACTACATATCAATATTATTACTAATCAGATATTCTGAAGTGTTTAAATATATTGAATTGTTGTTTTGAATTAAGCACAAAGCAACACATTGGGCTATCTGTGCTTTGCCCACCACGGGTATCGAAACCCGGATTTTAGCGTGCAAGTCCGCAGACATACCGCTGAGCCACTGGGGGGCAAATATATTGAAATATACTACAAAATCTAAATGAAAAATAAATTAGATAATTTTAATTTATTAACTGTAAATAAGTAATTACCAAAACATTATATTTCTCAAACAACCAGTACGTCATATACACTTTCAAATTATCTACAACAGTGTTTTTCACTCACCAGTCCATCACATCCATCCTACAGTTATCTATAGTAGTATTTCTCACTCACTAGTCCATCACATCCATCCTACAGTTATCTATAGTAGTATTTCTCACTCACCAGTCCATCACATCCATCCTACAGTTATCTATAGTAGTATTTCTCACTCACCAGTCTGTCACATCCACCCTTCAGTTAACCAAAGTAATGTTTCTCACTCATCAGTTCGTCACAACCACCCTTCAATTATCCACATTAGTGTTTTTCACTCACCAGTCCGTCACATCCATCCTACAGTTATCTATAGTAGTATTTCTCACTCACCAGTCTGTCACATCCACCCTTCAGTTAACCAAAGTAATGTTTCTCACTCATCAGTTCGTCACAACCACCCTTCAATTATCCACATTAGTGTTTTTCACTCACCAGTCCGTCACATCTATCCGTCAGTTACCTATAGTAACTCACTAGTCCGTCGCATCCACACTTCAGTTAACAAAAGTAGTGTTTCTCACTCACCAGTGGATCATTTCAAACCTTCAGTTATCTGTAGTGGTGTTTCTCACTCACTAGTCCGTCACAAATAACGCTCTATTATCTAAAGTACTGTTTCTTACACACGTGTCTGTCACAACCAACGTTTTGTTATCTATAGTAGTGTTTGTCACTCATTAGTCCGTCACATTATCTCTTCAGTTAACCAAATTAATGTTTCTCACTCACCAGTCCGTCATTTCTTACCTTCAATTATATATAGTAGTGTTTCTCACTCACCCATCCGTCACCACCAACCTTCTGTTGTCTAAAGTTGTGTTTTTAACTTCTAATGTTTTAGGGTTTCATGATAATAATCGAACAATCAAAACATTCAATTGTAAATGTTAACAGTCCACGGCAGCGTAGAGAGGTAGAGATGTAGTCATTCGCATTGAAATGGTTGATAAACTCTGGGATGGATGGAGAACGGAATTCATATGGTGTACAACAGCTTTGAAAACAAACTACTCGCTTTGCTGTATCTCATCCAAAGTTGTTAGGAAGCGCAACTAACAACTGATAGGTCACATGATCGTGACTCGTCATATAACTAATCATGTTACATGTATAATTCTGTGGATACTGTGTAACATACGTACCTTAATTGCTAACATCACAAAATTGCTATGTTATTAACTATACTTAATACGTAAGCTATTTTCGATGGTTTGGTGTTTTTAAATAAGACATTAATAAAACTAACAAATGTATATTAACCGGATCAATATTAAGAAGATAACAAAATGGTTATTTCTTTAACAAAAGTACTACATGTACCAGGTCATCCCTTAAGTAATGTCCGGAAATTTAACACAGAAAGTGGATCATAATTTCTGTCTTTGTAGAAAGTTTTAATAACTAAAATGTGTCATAGGACCTGTATAAAAATGTTCAGATAAATAAAAGAACCTAACTCAACTCCACTTTTTCAGATCGTTAAACAAATAAACCCTTATAAAGATTGATGTGTCTGAGGAACACATAAGGCATATAATGATTTGTGAGTTTGAAAAAGGCAACAATACAGCCAAAACTACACAAAACATTCAAGGTGTTTACAGTGCGGAGTCTTTCAATGAAAGAAAATGTTGAAGATGGTTTCAGAAGTTCAGATTAGGTGATCACAGCTGAGAGGATACGCCATGTTTTGGTCATCCTGTTGAGTTTAATGATGACCAGCTGTTGGTTGCAATTGATGAAGATTGTTTGTAACAGCTGAAGAACTAACATCGAAGCTTAATTCAACCCATTCAAAAGTTCACCGTCATCTGCAACAGCTGGGAAAGGTGTCAACACTTGAAAAATGAGACGCCTGTGATTTGGCAGAAGACAACCTTAGCAGGTAAACTCGCTGAAGCACAACCAAAAATGGGCCTCCACTCTAAGAAAGTCTTGTTAAGCGTTTGATGGGATATTGTTGGTGTGATCCACTTTGAGTTGCTGCCACTCAATGTAACGATTACATCAGACTTCTATTGTTAACAGTTAGAGCGCTTGAATGTTGCATTGAAAGAAAAGAGGCTAATTTGATCAACCATAAAGATGTTATGTTACACCAGGATAATGCACGGCCCCATACAGCAAGGATCACATCTGTAAAGATTGAAGAGCTAGACTGGGAAAAACTTCCACATCCTCCTTATTCTCTGGACCTTGTCCCATCTGACTATCATCTATTGTGAAGTTTGCAGAACTATCTTGATGAAAAGAGCTTGGAACACATAAAGATGTCAAAACTATCCTCTCTATATTCTCTTCTTCCAAACTCCAAACATTTTATATGAGTGGCATTCAGAAACTTGTGAATCGTTGGCAGGAAGTAACTAATAATAATGGAACATACATAAGTTATTAAATAACATTAAAAGCGTTTGAAATCCTTTCTCTTTTTCTGAACGTAAAATCGGACATTACTTAAGGAATGACCTGATATATATTTTTATACATATCATTTGAGAAATTTCTTGTAAACTGTCGTCGAGATGTAAATGACATAGCATAGTAATTAATAATAAAACTATCTGCCTCACTGTTAGATTAGAGCAACAAAATTCACTCAGTTGTTTTAAGTAAACATCACAGTAAAGACAGCTTGTAATCTTTAACATCTGTTTGTTGTGGTTATTTCTAACACCCTTATCTTCACATTAACACTTCATGTTTAGTCATTAAGATCATTTTTCCATGTCATTTTTTTTCAGAAGATGAGAGCGCAAACACGTCCAATGAGTTACAAAATCATCCTGTAGCTAACTACATATTAACTGACGGGTCGCCTTTGGATGCTCGCATGCAGGACTTTATCCCTATAGGTAAGAGGTGTTTTACTTATTAACGTTTCCTCAAACAAAATTTGTAAATAGAACGTACATATTTACATGTATAAAACTAACACATGAGTGATAAGACTGCATACATAAAATCAGCAGGTGAGTGTGAGAACTAAATGTATAAAACCAGCAGGTGAGTCTTAAAACTCCATGTATAGAACCAGCAGGTGAGTCTTGAGATTACATGTACAGAACCAGCAGATAAGTCTTAAGACTACATGTGTAGAACCAACAGGTGAGTCTTAAAACTACATGTATAGAACCAGCAGGTGAGTGTGAGAACTAAATGTATAAAACTTGTTAGTTAGTGTTAGGACTAATTGTATAAAACTAGTAAGTAAATGTTAGGACTAATTGTATAAAACTAGTAAGTGTTAGGACTAACTGTATGAACCGTGAAGGTTGGTTAAGCATATCTGTTTGGATATTTTGTTATCTGTTAAACACAAATCTGCATAATAAGCTAGATATGCTGGGCCTACTACAGGGATGTAACCATTAATGTTAATGTTAAAAGTTCCCAAACTTACGATATTCTGAGATTGTTATTAAGACAGAGATGCAACTTCAGTCCTCCAGGTTGTATTTTTTTTGCTGGATTTAACAGACAAATAAGAACTGTGACTTATGAGAAATGATTTACTACAAAAATAATCTATCTTAGAACGTCAGAAAAGTTTCACACCAAGCATTGTTGCTCTTAAGCATTGTTTGATTGTGTATCTTAAATAATGTTGTGAAACAATGTTTACTTCACACTGTTCAGATAAGGGTTAAGGCTAGTTTGAACTTACTGAGCTATTGGTACCGTCAAGAATAAACAGATAAGTGGAATTTAACAAATTAATACGTATTAATTATAAATGCAGTTAATATTCACATTTATTTACAAGGGAACAAGGGTCTGTTCCGGATATCCTTTTGAAGTCTTTACGTTGTATATAAGCCCAAAAATATTTCCTACCAAAGTTTGTAACATTGGACAGAAGTGCAGACACTTTGGTAAGTGTCTCAAACAACGTTATAAAACTTCCGATATAATAAAATAACGATTAGATACAACGTCTCTGCTTTGTTGGTGTTGTTGTGTGAACTGAGTTATCACACCTTTGTTGGTATTGTGTTTTAAACAAATTTATCAAACCTCTGTTTGTATTGTAGAATTAAGTTCACATATCTGGTGGTAAACAAATAAGACTTTTAGTCTATCTTATTTTATTAAAAAGAACAGTATATTCACTTATCCCTCCATCATGGGTCAGGAATAATAAATTAATAAATTCGACGTCTTATAAACCTAAAATTTAAGGTGCTATTCCTACAGTGGATAGAGCAAGAAGAATTAATTGTACAAATTTGTGTTGAACAATATCTGTTGTACATGATAACAAAAGAAATATATTCTTTCTTGAAAAGGCTTAAACAATGGAGAAATTCCATCCGAGAAAAAAAAAAAAGCCATAAATACTTTTGATCATTCAATGACTCCAGAAAGTCTTTTTATTTTGATATAGGCCTGAAACGGAAGAGAGATCACACCCTTCAAAAACTTCTAAATCTTTTGAAAAAGGTTGCTGACAACCGTCAGAAACCGGTCCACATTGTTGGTAAACACATGAGGTTCGGAATAAGCAAGAAATGAAATTTCAACAAATGTCCATGAATGAAAACAAAATAGATAAAACAAAAGACTTCAAATGTTAATAGAATTTTCTAAAGTTTCTCTTTAATTATTTTTTCTTTTAATTTTCAATTTGTTTTTAACTGCTTAAATAAATTATTTGCACGATCGGTCCGGCGTTAATAATTCAAGTTGGAAATAATACTATGTATTTATACAAATTTATGTTCTTACTTTCGTTAAAAATTAATGGTTTTAAATTAGGCTCTTTTGGGCTAGTTTTATAACACAAAATTGGACTCTTTTAAAATAATAACCTAACAAAATTTTCTTTCTTCAAATTCATATTGTTTTTACACAAATATCTCAACAACTTCATAGACCTAAATTTATAACACGTCAAATAAATGATTGTTGAGAACTTGTGATTCTGTAAAAGTAAAAGCCTAAAGAAACTTTAGCAAGTGATACTTTATTGGTATGGCTTTAGTTTGTCTGTATCTGTTTGTTAACCCTATCACATTTCTAAATAGGTATTCTTTAACACATTAGAGTGTTAATTACTTTCATCTTAGAAGTTCTATTCTGTTGCCTGAATTTCTTTATCAATGTACCGATGAATGAATAAATACTTTTGAAAACTAGATTTCTCATGTTTTATCCACAATTAATAGCAGTATCAATGACTGTGTGTGTATATATATATATATTATCGAAAAAAATTTAGTTATAATAAAAACAAGCCGAAACAAAAATAAAATAAGAAAACGGCGCAATGATAGAAAGGATTCCAGGGTACAGGAGAAAATGTGGGATATAAAATGTAACCTAAGTTTTGGAAGTGACTGCGAAAGTAGGACCCACAATGCGGTGAAAAAACACCGAATATAGAGAGGATAATTTTTACATCTTTATGTTTACCAAACTCTTTTCATCAAGATAGTTCTGCATACTTCACAATAGATGATAATCAGATGGGACAAGGTCTGGAAAATAAGGAGGATGTGGAAGTTTTTCGCAGTCTAGTTCTTCAATCTTTACAGATGTGATCCTTGCTGTATGGGGCCGTGCATTATCCTGGTGTAACATAACATCTTTACAATAAATAAAGCAGGACTCTTTTCTTTCAGTGCAACATTCAAGCTATCTAACTGTTAACAATAGAAGTCTTATGTAATCGTTACATTGAGTAGCAGCAACTCAATATGGATCACACCAACAATATCCCATCAAACACTTAACAAGACTTTCCAAGGGTGAAGTCCATTTCGGGCTGCGCTTTAGCCAGTTTTACTCCACTGAGTCATTCTCATAACATGTTTATAATGTATCCATTTTTCATTTCCAATCAGTAACCTGTCCCAAAAAGGTGAGTACATTCAGGAGAGTACAAAAAAGTGCAAATGTCCACGCTAGCTTTAAGATTGGTCTCTGTCAAATCATGAAGGACCCATTCTTTTAGTTTTGACACCTTTTCAAGCTGTTGAAGATGACGGTGAACTGTTGAATGAGTTGAATTAAGCTTCTATGCTAGTTCTTCAACTGTTAGAACAAAATCTTCATCAAGTGCAGCCAGCAGTAAGTCATCATTAAACCTAACAGGATGACCTGAATGTGGCTCGTCACTTAAGCTGTAGTCACCTAACCTAAACTTCTGAAACCACCTTCAACATTTTCTTTTATTTAGAAACTCCGCCCCACAAACTCCTTGAATGTTTCGTGTAGTTCCTGCTGCACTAATCTATTGCCTTTTTTTAACTCATAAGGCATTATATGCCTAATGTGTTCCTCAGACACATCCATGTTCATAAGAGTTTATTTGATTAACGATCTGAAAAAATGGAGTTGGGTTAGTTTGTTTTATTTGTTTGAACATTCTTATACACGTCCTATGACATATTTAAGTTATTAAAGCCTTCTATAAAGATAGAAATTATGATGCACTTTCTGTACTATATTTTCGGACATTACTTATGGGATGACCTGATATTTTAACTGTCTTTTCTAAACGTTTTTAAATATTTTATAACAAGAAATTAACTATTCAATAAAAGAATTAAACAGCTAGGATCAGCTTTGAAAAATAATTCCAAGATGGCGTACAATATCTTTTTGGTTATTTTCAAAGTTTGCCCAAAACTACATGCAAAGAATATCTGGGCATAGTTCTTCCTGATTCTCCCTAATTTTGAACTGATAGATTACAAGAAAGGAAGCAACACCCACCCATAATTTTTGGGCTACTTTTTTCAGTCGAATAGCAGGGTTTGAACGTCATTTGTACAGAACACCCACAACACTGTAGAAACAAACATAAACAAACGAAAAATTAAAGAAGCCTTACTTATACAACAACTTGAACCCAAAATAAACCAATATAAAGGAACGCCTTTATACCTATATTAATATAATAAAATAAATAAATTATATATTCAAACATTTAACACCGCCCTCCACATTCCGACACTCAGTTACACAACCCCTTCCAAACATCTGGTCAGTTACCTCTTTGTAAACCTGAAGATGACTAAAGAAGGTCGAAACGTTGTTCGCTCTTCTGTGTAAAATATTTTCTCAACCCAAACGAGCCGTTTTTGCATATATATTTCTCTACAAGTTGGTTTTCTCTACATCACTGTGGTGTTAAACACGAAGTGGTGCAAATCATGAGTCCTCGTATTCTCGGTTAAGGCATAGTAACCACTGGTCACACCAAGTCTGTTGTTAAAATATTTCGTATGTGGAAACGCCTCAAGAATAGGTTATAACGAACAGTTGGTAAAATGTACTTTGAACTAGATGGCAAATTAAAAAAATATATATTAAATTTCACATTAAAAGTGGGAAAACTTTTATCGACTTTTTAAAAAGTGTGAATTGATAGTTCTAAAACAGTGTTACATTCACTTTATTTGAAGTTATAAGAACAATTGTAAAACTAAGTGATCATGCATTCATTGCATATAATATAATATCGACAACTTTGCAAAATTTAGGATTTTAATTTAGATATGTTGACTACTTACGATGTGAGAACCATAAACGCGAGCGATCGTTTACTACTTTTAATTTTAAAGAAAGAATTAGAATTTGTTTTATTTTAGTCTGAGAGACAAACTGGAGAGGGATATTTACTAAAACAACAGTTTCCGTCTCGGCTTTTCCTCTATTGGAATGGCCCCAGCATGACCAGGTGGATAAGGCACGAGACTCATAACCTGAAGGTCATGAGTTCGAATCTCCGTCACACATCTTCGCTCTTTCAGCCGTAGAGGCGTTTTAATGTGACAGTTAATCCAACTATTCGTTGGTAAAAGAGTAGCCCGAGAGTTGGCGGTGGGTGGTGTTGAATGCCTGCCTTCCCTCCAGTTTTACATTGCAAAATTAGGGACGGGTAGGGCAAATAGCCCTCGTGTAGCTTTGCGCAAAATGAAAAAGAAACAAGCAAACAATCCATTGGCTTAGAGTCGTTTACAGACTTACAAACTTAAAATCAAGGGTTCGATCTCTGCAGTTCCCAAAGCGGATCAAAATATAGTTTTGAACTTAAAATATACTTTTCACGTTCATGTTGCAAGCTGTCAAATTCTACAGAGTCGGTTTGATTTTAAAATCTTATGAAGGCCGTGCTGTGTAGGTGGCAACCAGTTGAAAGTGTAGCATTCTGGCGACTCACTGTTTTAGATACTACATTGATCAGTTGGTTAGTTTGGTGTTTTATGGCACAAAGCAACTAGTCTGTTCTCTTGTGTCTTGTAGTAGTTTACCTTTGTTGCATATAAGAGCGAAGCTGTCACTAAAACAAACAGTTACATAGATTCAAGAAGCTTAATACGATAATGCAATATGATAGGTTGTTAAATTAGTTCGTGATACAGAACACGTGAAAGCGTGGGATTAAGATAGATTAAGTGGAACAGTTTGTTTGCATTTTGTCACAAGTGATTTTCTGTAATCACAAGGAGCGGGTAAGGGGTTAATACAAACAGAAATTTCTACCCGTTTAATGTAAGGGACTTTCCAGTTAATAATAAATGTGAGGACCTGTCCTGGTTTATATTAAATGTAAGTGAGGACTTTGTATGGTAGATGTTAAGTGTGAATGAAGACTTGAAAATACTGTGTCCTTTACAATTCGAGACTCCATTCATTCTGTATGCTAACACAATTTTGATGGATACAGTATGGACATTAAGAATCGTTTAGTTCATCACATCTTGTAATTGTGTAATGGCTGATCATTTAGTGTCTCAGATTCTGAACAATAAAGTATCGAAAATGGTAAATGTTTAGTATACCATCCACCAGGAATAAGAAACATGTACTTGGTTGGTTCGTGTTTATTATAGATAATGGCACCATATGAGACATTCAATACTATGCTGCCACCTAGTTCTGAAGAAAACTCATTTATAATTGATAACAACAGCGTTAATATATGAAAACGGCATCAGAAGGGGTTAGTTGCTTAAACAAAATGTAATGAAAAGCAACCTACAGCTACTAAATTTCTCGTGAAAATTAACATAAAACAACTAAATTGCCAGTTTGAATCAGCCTAAAACTAGAGAATTTCCAGTGAAAAGTAGTCTAAAACCACCAAATATCCTGTTGAAACTAGACTAAAACTACCAAATATCTTGTGAAATCCTAGCCTAAAGCTATTAAATATCTAGTAAAAACAAGACACAAGCTAATAAATCTTCAGTGAAAAAACTAACCTGAAGCTAGTAAATATCCAGTTTCCCTCATCACTTATTATGAAAAGCCGATATTTGACAGAAATAGGCGTAAGAAGCGTGTTCTAGTGTACTGAGGTAGAAATAAATTAATTTTATCCTAAATCCTTGAAACTAAATAAAATTGAAACGTTGTTCAATTTGGAAAAATGTTACAAACACGATTATGTTTTAATCTTATACGCAATTCCGTGTGTTAAGAAGTAATCTGTAATCAAATACGATATTTGTTCTGCGAAAACATTTCAGTCGCTTCATTATTTGTTTGTTGAAATTCGCGTAAAGTGAATTGAAAACTGTTGGCACTAAATGTTCTTTATTTGGTTTATTTTTTGCTGTAAATAATGAGATGGACTATCGAGTTACAACATTCCCTCGTGATCTGTGAAATGGACGTGCCAATACAACTTATAATATTAATTATTTTGTGACTCCATGAATAAAATAAAATGTTTATTTCGAAAGATTGAAATTTAAATGTTTGTTTTCATTTTAAAAATTGTCGAGACAAAACATTTTATGACTTCTAGAGAAGACTGTATGAACGGTAAGTATTGAATATTATCTTTATAATTTTCATATTTAAGTCTAAGCGAACGTTCCTACAAGAAAGCGCTAATTATTTGGTATTCTCTGGTGAGATTGATTCGAAAGGTGAATTAGTTAGGAGCGCGAAACATGGCGTTCTTAAGAAATATATGCGAGACATAAAAACGTAAGTTAAGCTGGGAAAACGAAAATAACGAAAAGAACTATCATAATTGTTTGGAATCAGGTGTGTTCCTAAATACTGACAATTTCTATACAACAACTGTAAACAAGGCTACGTAGGAAAATTTGTTTGTTTGTTTTGGAATTTCGCACAAAGCTACTCGAGGGCTATCTGTGCTAGCCGTCCCTAATTTAGCAGTGTAAGACTAGAGGGAAGGCAGCTAGTCATCACCACCCACCGCCAACTCTTGGGCTACTCTTTTACCAACGAATAGTGGGATTGACCGTCACATTATACACCCCCACGGCTGGAAGGGCGAGCATGGTTAGCGCGACGCGGGCTCGAACCCGCGACCTTCGGATTACGAGTGCACGCCTTAACGCGCTCGGCCATGCCATCGTAGGAATAATCAGAAGAACAAGTTTCGGTTACATACTAGAGTTATTTGGAGAATAAGTAGCTAGGTGTTAATGTAGACGTTGTGAAAACAAAGCGTTTAAAAACAATATAAGATGGGGTGTTATGTCACCTAGAATAAATATAAAGTTTCCTTGATTTGATACGTACAAGTATGACCAGAAATAAATAAGTAAAAATCCATCATTTTTTTCTTATTTTTTATTACTTGTAGTTTGAAGAGTTTCCTTATATTCGAGGTCGCACTATATTCAAGATAATATGGTACTTGCTTTAAATACTTCAGGAAATAATTAAACGTTGCAAGTAAAGTCAATTTACATAATTCTCTTTGGACTTTATCATTGAATGCAAATCGTCACACCTGTGAGATCCTCAGCAGAAAAATGTCACAGATGTAATATTTCTTGCTCATGCGTCATCGTGGTAACCAGGTAACACCCTGTAGCTTAAGGTCCATCTTCCCATACTCTTGGATGTGGTAAATATCACAAGTAGCCTAAAAAAATTCTTACTGTCACACCAAAGACTGCACAATCTGTTTCCTGATCAACGACAAATCCAAATAGTTACGGAACTTAGCATTTCTGGTTCATAACAACCTTGAGGTCCTATGAATCTCAAAAACGTTCAGATGGCTCATCACCATGGCGACCAGCAGGGGGCAACTTTGAGAGGGGAGTATGGAAAGACCTTTAGGACAGCTCACCTCCTAGATCAGGTCAGGAATACGGATACGTCCCTTCATCTTCATTCAAAAAAGAACTTTTCAACTGCAACATATTATCATATGTTGGTCTATCTTCAGTTGTTTTTAATCCATCAATCTAAATTATTTTACCCTCTAAAAACTAATACTTTCACAACAGTGAAATACAAATTCAGATAGTAGTATAAAGAAAGATCAAATAGAAAACAGAAAAGTGTACTTGTAATAAATTACAAGCTACAGTACGAAAGATTTGTCTTTACATCCTAATTTCTCTATTTTCAAGTAAATTGAGCTGACAGCTAAGTTCAATGTTTCAGTCCCTTCTGCTTCTCTTCTTATTAAAATCCAAATATTTTCAAAGTTTAAATATCCTATCCATCTTCAGTTATAATAGTTTAGGTGAATGTACTTTTACATTATCTGGAGGCCGCACGCGACATAGCCCCACAACGTTTGTCGATTCGATAATTAGATGCATAATTAAAAAAAAATGTACGCGTCAAATTAAATTAATTAATTTCGAATTAAGAAAGAAAGACAATTTAATTATTTTAATGCATAGAATTACCTAATAAAAATGAAGAGTTCTGATATTAACCGAAAGGACACATCGGCTATGGATATAGAGTATATAATGTGATTGACTCTGTTATGATACATTATTCTACCCTTTAACTCAAAATTTATCATTATTATTTGTTCAAATTTCGCCTTGCTGACAACAACTGTTACGAGACGTACCGATCACAAAATATTTACAATTATATTAATATAACTCATGTTAGGTTTGTATTATTTATTGTTGTTTTGAATTAAGCACAAAGCTACACAATGGGCTATCTGTGCTCTGCCCACCACGGGTATCGAAACCCGGATTTTAGCGTGTGAGTCCGCAGACATACCGCTGAGCCACTGGGGGCATTTATTTTTGACTTAAAATGAATAGGAAAATTTAGTTATTTCATTTCATTGTACACACGTGGGCCAACTTTCGACCCTAACATCCCCCTTAACACACTATATATTTTGTATTAAATGTTCACATCATACGTCCACCAGACAGGGTGATGATGTGAAGCGGCCGTTCTCTAATCAGCAGTTAACCTTAGTAATAGCTTTTTACTAATATAAATTACAAAATTGTAATGGGTTTTTTTACTCTTTATAAAGCCTCTGAGGAAGTCAAGTTGTAAATTTACGGACGTGCAACGCTAAAATTCGAGGTTCGATTCCCGAGTCGTGTAGAGCGTCTATGCTACACTGCGTTACTACAGCAACAATAATAATGACTGTAAACACTTATCATCATGCTGTAAAAGTCAGCGAAAAACTAAGTATTGTAACTTGTGATGAAGTTAAAGAAATGTGCAATGGCGTCATAGATGACATCAGCTTAACCATATACGTAGAATTTAATATTTTGCTTCAATTAAGCAGACGTGAGTTACTAACATAAATAATTACTTTTACTTACTACTTCGTGGAACTACATTTCTACACTTAAACACTCACGTTAGCAAATACCGTTACCTTGGTGATGACATGAAAACCTGTGGAGAGAGATTCCCACCCGAACAGATGCCATACATAAGTGTCAGCCGTTTCGGAGTTCATGTATTATTTGTTGCATATTACACAACTGGAGATGGATACAGTGAATTTCATTTGAGTTATATTTTTATGTTGTTACAAACAAACATGTACATTATATTTATTCTTGCCTTTTTTTTCATTTACTTTATCAAGCGACTGGAGTGTAAGTCCAATAAACTAGTTAAGGCGTACTGTGTCAAAATTTGTAAAACGTGAGCGTGCTTCAAGACAGGATAAGTACGTTAACGTTATCATGTTTGAAATTTGAAGCATGATTTCGTTAACATGATTTACCTAAAAGTCATTAAACATACTTCTGTCCACTAGCAATATTTCTATGTATTCATCAAGCACTACAACAGAAGGCCCCTAACATAGCCAGGTGGTTAACGCGCTTGATCCGTAATGCAAAGGGAGCGTGCTCGAATCCCCGTCACACAATATATGCTCGCCCTTTCAGCCGTGGGAGCGTTATAATGTACACCCGTGTGCAAATTAATTGAAACAAGACGGAAAATTACGATTTTTTTTCAATTTTTTGAGTTTTATTTCTAAGAATCGAAAAATTACCCACAAATTAATACATGATATGACCGCCTTTATCTTTCAGAAGATAATTAATCCGCTTTGGCATCGAGTCCACGAGTTGACTGCAATTTTTACCAATTTTTGTATCGCGATACCACACCTCAATTAGCTTATGTTTCGTAGTACAGTCTATTTCCCGAAGTCTTTCTTTATAAATCGCCCAAAGATTTTCAACAGGATTTAAGTCTGGAGAGTTTCCAGGCCAGTCCAGCATCTTTATTCGCGTTGTAGTCATAAAATTCTTCACAAGTTTCGATGTGTGGCACGAAGCCAGATCCGTCTGGAAATCTCTTTTTCAATACTGGAACGACACTTCTCTGCAAAACTTCGATGCACTGTGGTCCTCGCATCATACCTTTTATGATATATAAACCTCCGACGCCATAGTAGCTGAAAAAGCCCCAAAACATCTTCTTCAAGAGATGTTTTACGAACTGAATGATGTAAGATTCTCGAAGATTCTCACCTGAAGATCTGCGAGCATGCAAACTTCTTTGACCCTGTACGAAGAAATAAATCTCGTCCACTGAATAACACCTTCCTCCATTGTTCTTGCATCCATTTTTTGTATTTCAAACCCCATTGATACCATTTTTCTTCATTGAGTTGATAAAAAGTTGCTCTTCTAACGCAATTTCGAATGACGTAATATTCCTCCAAATTTTGTTATATATCTCAGAAATAGATCGACCGTACTTCAAAGCACAACTAATGACGCCGTCTGTGTGAAAAAATTACTATTAAAAGAAATCATCGGGTCCAACGAGCCTACACCGGCCGCCATGCTGAAAATATTATAAAATGATCATTTGTGTCAATTAATTTGCACAAAGGTTTACTGTCAATGCCCAAGATGTGGTGGTGGGTGGTGATGACCAACTGTGTTCCCTACTAAATCAGGGAGGGCGAACGCAGATGGACTTCGTGTAGCTTTGTGCAAAAACGACAAAAGCTACGACAGAAAAACTCCTCCACATTATAGAGTTACGTAACACCTTTCTTGTTCCTTAAATGGTTGCATTAACTTTTTCATACAATAATTATACTGTTACGTTACAGTTGTTCCGTTCGTAATGTTATTAAGTTTTTATGTCAATTATTTTATTAAATAACAGATTTTCATGTTTGTTATTTTGTAACATTAGAATGTTTCATCTCCCAATCTTTTTTACGTTACGGTTTCTTGATTCCTCTTACATCACAGTTTTTAACGTTGTGACAACGCCTGACTCGAACTATACAAGTTTTACGTTATATCAACAGTTCCAGTTGTAACTTGGACAAATAATAATAATCAAACCACACAATGTTACGTTTCATAATTATTTTTTGTGTTCCTAAGTGGATCACCAGTAAACTTACAACGCTAAAATCTAGTGTGTCGTAAAGACTGCAGATACCATACTGAGTAACCAGAGAAACACCTTTGGAGTTACTCCTGCTAGTTGCTAACAGCACTGGGTAAAGCTGTACAAAAGTGAGTAAGCACATGGTAATAAATTATTTTGATGTTTTTATTAACTGCATAAAATATATTCTATGGAAACTGTCAGTAAATATGGCCCTAGAAGCTTTAAATAACAGCTGGTTAAAGAATATCCTAACTAAACATAAAAATATTAATTTAACAAATAGAACCTTAACCTGTTTAGTGCTATAGACAAGATAACTCGTCCAAGCCGATCGATAACACAATGCCACGGACGAGTTAATCCGTTCTCAATAACACCTACTTCAACGCTAGATTTCAGCACCATACATGCATTTGACCTACTGAGAAATTGTTTCACTTTCGATCCAAAATGGCATCACGAAAAGTTTCTAAATTAGAGTTGTATTGTAGCAGCTGAAATACTTGGCAGTCAACAGGTTAAACCTCTATTTCACATTCCGGGCAGGTTAACCATGTTTGATCCTGTCAGAAGTAACTGCAAAATGGTCATGTATTTTATTGTCTTCCACAAAATAAATATGCAATAAAAGGTTTAAACTATTATTAAGTTACTAAAATATTTCATGTTTTTCATTAAAAAAAAATTAATAACAACTTCCAATCAAAGTGGGCCTGGCATGGCCGAGCGCGTTAAGGCGTGCGCTCGTAATCCGAGGGTCGCGGGTTCGCGCCCGGGTCGCGCTAAACATGCTCACCCTCCCAGCCGTGGGGGTGTATAATGTGACGGTCAATCCCACTATTCGTTGGTAAAAGAGTAGCCCAAGAGTTGGCGGTGGGTGGTGATGACTAGCTGCCTTCCCTCTAGTCTTACACTGCAAAATTAGGGACGGCTAGCACAGATAGCCCTTGAGTAGCTTTGTGCGAAATTCCAAAACAAACAAACAAACAAACCAATCAAAGTATTTAGAACTGAATTAAAAATCGATTTTGCTATAAATGTGTGTGGGTGTTTTCTTATAGCAAAGCCACATCGGGCTATCTGCTGAACCCACAGAGGGAAATTGAACCACTGATTTTAGAGTGGTAAATCCGTATACTTACCGCTGTACAAACGGGAAGGAGGGGGGATGGGGGCGAGCGCCATAAGTGTAACTAGTTAGAAAGACTTTTCATGTGTTTTTACTTACAAAAATTAAGAATTTATTATCGACAACATTTTCGGCTGTAAACCCAATAAAACATCACAAAGAGATCTAACTAACAATACAAACCATCGCCACAATGAAAATATGATATTAAAAATAAAAATAGAGGTATTAAAGATTCCAACGAATAATATTAATGAAAATAACTACAAGAATATATAGTTTATTTACACGTGCAGCAATGTTCAATCTCACTTTCTAACTTGCACGGATTGTTATTTTTTATTCTGATAATCCCATAAAACGATAATTTTACAGAAGAAAATATTCTTTATCAGAGAGTTTTGTTTGCAATATTAGTTTCCTCCACGAAAGGAAAATTTTATAAAATGCTTACGTATAAAGTTTTGATAAAAGCGTTAGAGCTTATATCATTTTTCCATTAGCAATTTTATTTATACGTATGCTATTTTTATTATTTCCTGGTGCCGAGAGTTCGAATTATTCACGCACTTCAACAGTGCCTTCCTGTCTCCCTATCTTTCCACGTCAGTTTAAATCCTTCTATTTGATTAATAAAATGTAATAAGGGTTTAAAATAGGATTAAGAGAGAGTTGGGCAGTTTACAGATTTATTGTGCAAAGATCAACAGATCACCTTTGAGAGTATTTGTTTTTGATGGAAAACTTATTATATCGTAACCCTGAATTCTATATATGTGGTGCTCTCTTTTTGTTTTTTGTGCAAAACTACGCAAGGGTTATCTGCGCACAACCCTATTTTTTTTTATAGCAAAGCCCCGTAGGGCTATCTGCTGAGCCCACCGAGGGGAACCGAACCCCTAATGTTAGCATTGTAAATGTCGAGCATAGTATGCAATAACTCTTTCAGGGGTTCGATTCCCCTCGGTGGGCTCACCAGATAGCTCGAAATGGCTTTGCTATAAAAGAGATACACATAAAACAATGGTAAACTTAAATATTGGAAAATGCTATAATCTCGCCCTTCAAGCCTTGAGGAGGTTATAACACGACGGTTATTCCAGCTATTCGTTGGCGAAACAGTAGCCCAAAAGTTGGCGATAGGTGGTGATGATTACCCGCCTTCCCTTCAGTCTTTCTATACCAAATTAGGGGCATGTAGTTTTGTGCTACGTTCAAAACAAAGAAATCAAACCAAACTTCAATTCAGAAAACTATTCAGGGTTACTTTTTATTAACAACTGATCTAATTCTTTTTGTCATAATACTTACTTATTTCTCATCTGTATGCAGCGCCTATACTAGGAGTTTCAATGACGTGCTCTACGATTTAGGTGTCTCCTGTTGGAGTGGGGTCAAGATATAAATAATTTAAAACAAGGGAGAGCACAAGCAAATTTCACATGAAAACAGACGGTTTAATGACCATCCATTTATATAATTTAACTTCTTAAAATATCTTTTTGTTTGCAGCTACAAAATTGATATTAAAATCTTATTATGTTTATAATTAATCATTACTTTAGAACAAAAAGATTCAAATTAAGTTGTGATAATGGAAAGTTATTAGAGATGTGGCACAACACCTTCCCTTCCATCTGACAACATTGATATTAACATAACTAGATCCAAGTTTTAAAGTATAAAAATAGTGATTGTTTCATGTCAAGCAGTTGACAATGATATATGTGTGTGTGTTACTAAGTGAGCAGTTATTATATGTGCAAGAACAAATTTCGTTTTGTACCAAGCCCTACATAAGTATATGTTTACACAAATAACTTGTTAATTGAATATACCAAATCAATGCCACTTGTTCAAAATATTATCAAGTCATTCCTTAAGTAATGTTCGATTTTACGTTCAGAGAAACAGAAATTATTTCCAACGCTTTTAATGTTATTTAATAATTAATGTATGTTCCATTATTATTAGTTACTTCCTGCCAACGATTCACAAGTTTCTCAATGCCACTGATATAAAATTTTTGGAGTTTGGAAGAAGAGAATGTAGAGAGGATAGTTTTGACATCTTTATGTGTTCCAAGCTCTTTTCATCAAGATAGTTCTGCAAACTTCACAATAGATGATAGTCATATGGGACAAGGTCCAGAGAATAAGGAGGATGTGGAAGTTTTTCCCAGTCTAGCTCTTCAATCTTTACAGATGTGATCCTTGCTGTATGGGGTCGTGCATTATCCTGGTGTAACACAACACCTTTATGGTTGATCAAATTGGCTTCTTTTCTTTCAGGGCAACATTCAAGTGCTCTAACTGTTAACAATAGAAGTCTGATGTAATCGTTACATTGAGTGCAGCAACTCAAAGTGGATCACACCAACAATATACCATCAAACACTTAACAAGACTTTCTTAGAGTGGAGGCCCATTTTTGGTTGCGCTTTAGCCAGTTTACTTGCACTGAGCCATTGTATTTGGCGCTTAACATTTTTATATGTTACGTTCACGAGAGTTGCTCTAAGGTTGGTTTCTGTCAAATCATGAAGCACCAATTTCTCAAGTTTTGACACCTTCCCAAGCTTCAACTGTTACAGCACAATCTTCATCAAGTGCAGCCAGCAGCAAGTCATCATTAAACCTAACAGGATGACCTGAA
The DNA here is from genome assembly GCA_011833715.1 of Carcinoscorpius rotundicauda. NCBI lineage: Eukaryota > Metazoa > Arthropoda > Merostomata > Xiphosura > Limulidae > Carcinoscorpius > Carcinoscorpius rotundicauda. The sequence continues at coordinate 3,366,220 of CM022391.1, read as the reverse complement.
TGTGGCTCGTCACTTAAGCTGTAGTCACCTAACCTAAACTTCTGAAACCACCTTCAACATTTTCTTTTATTTAGAAACTTCGCCCCACAAACTCCTTGAATGTTTCGTGTAGTTTCTGCTGCACTAATCTATTGCCTTTTTTAAACTCATAAAGCATTATATGTCTAATGTGTTCCTCAGACACATCCATCTTCATATGAGTTTATTTGATTAACGATCTGAAAAAGTGGAGTTGGGTTAGTTTGGTTTATTTGTTTGAACATTTTTATACTCGTCCTATGACATATTTTAGTTATTAAAGCCTTCTATAAAGATAGAAATTATGATGCACTTTCTGTGTTATATGGCCCCCCAGTGGCTCAGCGGTATGTCTGCGGACTTACACGCTAAAATCCGGGTTTCGATACCCGTGGTGGGCAGAGCTCAGATAGCCCCTTGTGTAGCTTTGTGCTTAATTCCAAAACAACAACAACTTCTGTGTTATATTTTCGGACATTACTTATGGGATGACTTAATATATTATTCCAAAGATTATTTCAATGGATTTTATACATCCTTGTTTTATAGTTCATGCATTTTACACCAGCAATATAATTCCATTCAACGGTTATTGGTGACAAACCTTTAAAGAAATACATTTTTTTAAGAAGCGTCATCAAATATCCCAGTCTTTTAATGGAAACGTGAAGATGTTCATATTATTAAACCTTCCTGATTTAAACTGAAGGATTATGGTTATTTTGAAAGAAGACGTAGTTTCCATCTGTTTGTTTAAGCTCAAAAGATTAAATTTGAAAATAGAGCCTTTTGAATCTTCTGAAGATAAGGATAAGAAAGAAATTTTATCAGGGTTGTAGTGTCGTTCGAAAATCCTTCCCGCATACAAAATAAATATAGATGGTATTAGTGTAGATTAATTCTACATCCGGGGAGTTACATGCCCACTAAACCTTTCCGAGAACGTCCTGATGTTTCCAGGACTCGCTAGCTTCTCTTGTTACTGCCACCCTCATCTCGTTAAACGACACCTACTTGAAAAGCAAAATTTATTTCGAGCCCACATTTTTGAGTCTGTCAGATTTTTATATTATACTGGTTTATGTTCGATAATCAGCGCACTGTTCAGCTCTGTGAAGGATTAGTTTCACGATATAAAAGTGTCTAGGCTGCTTTGACTTCCTTAAGGCCCTTCAATACAACCCAAAGAGAACCTGGTGTACGTCGCTTGTTCAGTCGATATGGTGACACGTGGTTTGCTGCTCGTGATCTTCTGCTGTACACCGATTTATCCTGCTCCGTCAGGTATTTCAAATTATTCTCTCACCTTTTGCTCACGTATTTTTAAAAATAAACATCAATAATTCCTACAGGTTTAGGAGATTCGTACAAAATTTGTTTACTTGTAAACATAGGTTAGTTGCTTCCAACTGCTTTTAAGTTTACCAATGTAATTATTCTTAAGTACGTATTTAGGGCTCAATTAAAAATAGACTTTCAAAACATTATCACTTTTTTTGTGAATGCGCGAATAAGATTTGATATGAAGTCGTTGAACATTTATGAAAGCACAAGCGTCCAAAAAAATTACAGATGACCTCATATGAATTTTTTAAAGTTTTGAAAATGCTTCACGAGAAAGAAGTACAACAGCAGGCCTAATAAATAGTCATTACTATTATTTATCCCACGTTTAGTTGAGTGTCAGATATTTCTGTAGCTGTTTGTACATCATTGTTGCATTGACAATAAATGTATAATAAATATCATAAATATAATAGGCCTAAGACTAATGTCATACGTCACTGGTTTGTGTTAGGCGTATACACCACAACTTTTGTTGTATCAAATAGATTATAGAAATAGATTTCTCACCATTCCTGTGTTTGTTGTGACCCAGACAGACTAACAAGTGTCAGATACGGTTTGAATGGAATACGGTCTTCTGATTCTTAGAAATACCAATAGGACTCATTTGAGAATGTAATGTTTAAACTACAATAGGCCTAACGCTGGTATATTTTAACAATATAGTTAGAGTAACTCTCGTGATGATTATGATAAAAAATATTTTAGCCAACGACATCATCAGGGTTAGTTGAGCAGTACAATAACGAAAATCAGCTGAAATAAAAAGTTTTTATCACTATTCTATGCCCACCCCTCCAGTAGAAACACTGAGAAACAACAAAATAAAAATGTATTGAAATGTGTACATCATAATGTTATTACATTGATGTTTCCGAAAGGGCGTTGAAGTTCACGTTTTTATTGTTAATGTTTAATAAGAAATTATTTCTATGTCGACAAAAAAAATTTTTATTTCTTATCTTACACATCCCACTTGATTACGACATTTAGTAACTCTAGTTTCTCTGCATTTACTTATCATAATAGTAGTTTTGCACCTTCCTGGTGGCAAAGCGTTATATCTGCGGACTTACAACGCAAGAAACCGGGTTTCGATACCCATGATGAGAAGAACACAGATAGCCCATTGTGTAGCTTTGTGCATAATGTTAAACAACAACATAATATAATGTGTGCTTTACCATTATAAATCACATTTATTGGCAACACATTCTCAAGATAAAAAAAATTGTATATTCACTTTGAAAGAGAAAAAAGACCTGAAAACTGATCTTAACTTAATTCTCTAACTTGGAGTAGTCTGAGGGTTTACAAAGTTAAAATCGGATTTCGATACCCACGGTGAGCAAAGCACGTGTAATTCACTGTGTAACTTTGTGATTAACAACGGACTTAGCTTAGAAATCTCAAGTGAAACATTATTAAATATTTACCGTAGTGGTAGCTCATATTAATCCAATTAAGATCGAAGCATTTGAAACGTTTCTAGTTATATGCGCGACGTTTCGTTCAGGTTGTAATCCTTCAGGGCACGTATAGCTTCAGTTAATCGATAAAGACAGTTTTAAAGTACCACAGGAATGCATATGAATAAATATTAATTCAAACAACCTTAAAACTTTCTGTGATGTCATCGACCCTACTGTAACGTATGTTTTGCTAGCGACACACCACGCTAGATTCCACTCTTTACAGTTCTGTCAGTACCTGATAATAGAATTTATCTATTTTATTTTAGCAATAGAGTTTGAAAAAAAAAACACTATTCTTTCAAGTGATAATAATAATACACTTTTATTTCAGCCAACAAAAACTGTTTTAAGTTATTTCAGGATTATCTGTTATTTTCAGAAATAACAGTGCAGTGCGTTTATAATGTATTAACACTTTAAGCTTAGATAATATATATACTTAATAACAGAACCAAGTGAAACACACATGAGACGATGGTTGAGAACTGAAGCGTTAAATCACATTTATAAATATAGTTTATTCGTCATCGTTTCGTTTTTAATCTCATCGGTTATAAGCATATATAGTTTGGTTTGAAAAATCACTAAAATATATTTATCACAGTATTTTAATCTATTTACGCTAATCTAACATAGAGGGCGAAGTGACGTCACATGCCAAGAATTTTTGCGCAATCGGATAAAATTTCATCGTGATCTGTTTTGCAGACGCCTATTAAATAAAGTGACTCTGCTAATTTCTCCAGAAAGTTATAAGCATAATAAGAAAAACATATAATTTCAATCATACTTTCTTTCTTTAATATGATTTAGATGCACTACAACGGAACAAACTTTCACGTGCTGTTGTTGTTTTACTATTCAGCACAATGAGATATTTGCGCTCAGTAATATGCCCAACACGGACATCGAATCCAGATTTTTAGTGTGATAAGCCTGTAACGTTACAGCTGAGACGCTAAGATAATATTATCTCTACTCTTTATAGAATACATATTCTCTGGGTCATATTACTTGTCATAACTTTGTTTGGGTAAAGAAGAAATCGGTTGTGAAGTGAAGTAATTTATTCTGGCCATCTTATGGCCTCATGATTAGGGCGTCAGGCTTAGAATCTGCGAAACTGAAACACGTCCTCGAACAAGCTTGAATTTTCAGCATAGGGGAGACGTCATAATGTAAATGTTGTGATAAAGAGTAGCCCAAGAGTTGGCTTTAGGTGTTGTTGTCTGTACATATAGTTGTATTCCCTCTAGCCTATCATTTAAAAACTGGGTTGTATGGTTAGAGTGGACTACTCTATTTAACAAAACAAATAAGTGTTGTAATCTGCCGTGGACAATGTATAGCTTGTAACGCTGAGACAGTTTAATATATTGGCACTTAAATTGATGGTGCGTTTCTACTTAACAGATTCTACAAGTTTAAACTTCTCTCTTCCTTCTAAAGTTATAGAATAATATTTTTTTTCCAACTTTAATCACTTCAAACGAACCAAAGACAAAAATCGGCTGGACAGACTTAACAAGAATAAAATGTTTCTCGATCAGTGATGTCGAGAATCCCACTTGTTGAGAATTTTATATGCAAAAACGGCTTGTTTGGGTTTAGAAAATATTTTAAATAGAAGAGCGAACAACGTTTCGACCTTCTTCGGTCATCGTCAGGTTCACAAAGAAAGAGGTACAGTAGTCCCCCTCACATACGACCGACCTATCAGCCACAGAAAAAAAGTCGTATTTGCGGGGGGTCGTTATTGAGGGGAATCTTCAAAAATTGCTCTGACAGGTAATCCACAGTGATCAACCCAGGCAAAGATTGAAAGAATGCCATCGTAATGAACCTGCTGACATACGCCGATACGGTCGTACCGACATTGTTGGTATTCTGAATATCAGCAGCAAATTAATGTTGTTTTATTATTCTCATAAAATAAATTGCATAATGCTCCTAGTATACATGTTGAAATAGAATAAATAAACAAAACTACTTTTAATTGTGTTCATGATTTTCCCCAGCTTTTCACACAAAGAATGCGGCGACTGTTTCTCAAACTTCCCAACTTCCGATCTCTTTGTAATTTGCGAACATAGAAATAAAAGAAGCGCAAAATTGAATGTTCATGATTTATTCTATAAAAACGGAAGCAATATAAACATGATACATGAATATCAATAACAAAAACATTATATACATGTAGTAAAAAATCTTGAAGCTTTGATTGCTTTGTGCAAGTAGCCATCTGTGTGGAGATATTCAGTAGTCCAGCTGTTGCAATGTTGAAGAGCTCCATGTTGTTTGTTGCAAGGGCCCTGTCTCTAATCTCCTCAAAGTACGTTGCTGCTGTGTTTGCCGAAATGATAGGTTTTTCGACTGGTTCTGGCTCGTCATTCTCGTCATCTTTGGTGTCTGTAGTGGGTGTTGTTTCTGTGGGTGTTGCTGTGGCGACTATGTCTTCGTCACAGTTCACAAAGTCCTCCCATGACGTCTCACTGAGGAGTTGCTCGATGCCTGTAGGGACATCATTACTGTTGTCTGGAGTGGTTTCTGGTGGGTCTGCAGTACCGAAACGAAACCCACAATGGGCAAAGCATTTCTGTATGGTCTCTGGCTGAACACAATCCCAGGCATATTTCAGCCAAGAGATCGCATCCAGCACAGTAACTTGGCCAGCCAGGTCAGAGGCGTTGTCTGCATCTTCCATCTTCAGGAGGATATGGCGAAGTAGTTTTTTCCTGTAGAGTGCTTTCACAGCCCTTATGATGCCAGCATCACAAGGTTGAAGGTGTGAAGTACAGTTGGGTGGCAGAAAGACCACTTTAATGTGGGATAGAGTCATGGGTGGGTGCGCAGAACAATTGTCAACAAACAACAGAATGTTACGTTTCTGCAGCGTCATCTTGTTGTTCAATTTTGTAGCCAGTCCTTAAAGATTGCAGACGTCATCCATGCTCGTTTGTTGGCGTGATAGTGAACAGGTAGCGACGATATAGCATATCCCCGGAAACATCGAGGATTCGCAGCCCGCCCAATCACAAGAGGTGTCAGCTTCTCTCCTGTAGCAGAACAGCCCAACAGCACAGAGATTCTCTCCTTGGAGTTTTTGCCGCCGGTACACTGGTCGCCTCGAATGACCTGGGATCGAGTTGGCAGAGCACGGTAAAAAAGGCCAGTCTCATCGGCATTAAAAATGTCACTGAGACTGTACCCCTGACAGATGCCCTCCTGTCGATCACGCCAGTCCTGGACAGTCTCCATATCGACAGCTGCGCCCTCACCACTGAGGATGGCACAGGATATGTTATGTCGTTTCTGGAATCTATCCAGCCATCCAGACCAAGCTCCATAGAAACGACGACAGCCTTTTCCTGGATCAGCTTGCCTGACACTGGAATGTGTTTAGCCCTGGCATCACAAAACCACTCAAAAACACGTTCGTTTAGTTCATGAAATTCTGTTTTGCGAATTTTGTCAACTTCAACTTGGCATTAGAGCCACTATCCCATAGTGCCAGGATCTTAGCTTTGTCAGCTACAATTGTCTGTATCTGGGTTTTTCCAACCTCCATTTCCTTTGCAATATGCAAACATTTTGCCCCTTTGTCATGTTTTTTAATGACCTCCACCTTCTGCTCCAGAGTAAGATGCTTTCGTTTTCCTTGTGGCATTGTTATCGAATTTCGAGTGCATTAAGCAAGTGATTTACAATTGGAAAATACACAACCCTATTTATACAATGACTGTTCATTAATTACAAACATCGACTACTTGTCGAGAATTGCTCATGTCAAGATGCACATCACTGGTTCGCTCAAGAAAACTTGGACCAATGCATCTGATTGGCTAATATGAATCACGTGACTATTAATTGCGCAATCTTTTACAGTTTTCATTCAGATACAAATCTGCTGGTGTATTTTATTGTTTATAGCAAGTAAACTAGTTCTTTTGTTCAATTCGCGCACACAAGAATAAGAAAGAAACAACAAAGAACAGTTTATTGAATAACCATGAAACAGCAGTAACTGTAAATTAGATGAAAGCCTGATCATGGTCCGGTTTTATGAGCGATGAAATGTAGTGTTGTCACACCAATTCGGCAATCGATAATGACTGCTGATGCAAAAAGTCTTTATAGAGGGGTCGATACCGGTTTTTTTTTTACTAAATAACAGTCGTAAGTCGCATCTACGGGGTGTCGTTGTTGAGGGGTCACATTCAATGCCAAGTCGGTGCGTGCACAGAAAAAAAGTCGTATGTGCGGGGAAGTCGTTCTAGAGGGGTGTCGTATGTGAGGGGGACTACTGTAACTGACCGGAAGCTGACCACATGTTTGGAAGGGGCTGTGTAACTGAGTGTCGCAATGTAGAGGGCGGGGTTAGATGTTTGAATATATAATTTTATCTATAATATTAATATAGGTATAATGGCGTTCCTTTATATTGGTTTATTTTGGGTTTAAGTTGTTGTATAAGTAAGGCTTCTTTAATTTTGCGTTTGTTTATGTTTGTTTCTTTATTTAGTATTTTAGTGTTTTCTATGGTTATGTTGTGTCCATTTGACTTGCAGTGTTCGAAAACGTGTGAAGATGACTTTTTATGTTCTTTGAATCTGGTTTCCAAACCTCATAAACCAGATTTTCCATTACGACCAATAATGTCAATATATGAATCGTTTAATTACAATCTTGGTAAATACATAGCATGGGCATTCTCCAAATATGCAACATCAGCCAGCTCATTCATCAAAGACTCTTTTAATTTCAAGTCTAATCTAAATCAACTTAATCATAAAGCCTTAATGGCCAGTTTCGATGTTATATCCCTCTTTACAGAAGTTCCAACAACAGAAGCCTGCAAGATAGCTTTAGAACTCTGTATCCGAGACCCTAACCCAATTATAGACATTCCCAGTAACCAGTTAGCAACCCTCATAAAATTCACCACAATAAAAACAAACTTCATGTTCAACAACCAAAACTATATACAAACAAATGGCCTAAGCATGGGCAACCCAGTATCACCAGTTCTAGCCAATATTTTTATGACACAAATTGAAACATAAGCAATTAATACAGCATTACATCCACCACTATACTGGTACAGATATGTAGATGACACGGTTGCGGGATTCAAATCTACAGAACACATACTTAATTTTTTCAATCACATTAACTCTATACATCCCAACATTAACTTCACATGTGAACAGGAAGAAAGCAATCAAATATAATTTCTTAAACTAAAAATTATAAGAACCGACACACAATTCAAAACAGAAATCCACCGAAAAATCACCCATACTGGACTATACATTCCTTGGGACTCAGCACATAAAACAAAACAAAAACTCAACATACTAAGAAACCAGATAAACACAGCCATAAAACTATGCTCACCAGATAAAATTAACGATGAATTAGACAAAATAAAACAATACTTCATCAACATCAATAAGTTTCCTCCACAAACCGTAGAAAACATTATACGCACACACCTAGACAGAAAGCAAAATCAACCAACAAAAGTAAATGTATCTCACGAATAAAAAAATCACGAAACCATATACTGCTGTATACCATATATTCCTGACATCAGCAAACAAATAACCAAAATTTGGTAAAAACTAGTAACAAAATATAACATTCCAGTTAATACTAAATTTATTCAAAAACCAGGCACAAAACTAAGGTCTGTACTATGTAAGAACTACACTGACAAACACCACAACAACATTATTTATAAAATACAATGTGATAACTGCCACGACTTCTATATTGGAGAAACAAATGGAAACCAGATTTAAAGAACATAAAAAGTCACCTTCACACGTTTTCAAATACTGCAAGTCAAATGGACACAACATAACCATAGAAAACACTAAAATACTAAATAAAGAAACAAACATAAACAAACGCAAAATTAAAGAAGCCTTACTTATACAAGAATTTAAACCCAAAATAAACCAATATAAAGGAACGCTATTATACCTATATTAATATTATAGATAAAATTATATATTCAAACATCTAATCCCGCCCTCTACATTGCGACACTCAGTTACACAACACTTTCCAAACATGTGGTCAGCTTCCGGTCAGTTACCTCTTTCTTTGTGAACCTGACGATGACCGAAGAAGGTCGAAACGTTGTTCGCTCTTCTATTTAAAATATTTTCTAAACCCAAACGAGCCGTTTTTGCATATAAAATGTTTCTCGGCAATGCTCCTTACCTCGTAATGGTTGTTATTGTTTTGAATTAAGCACAAACCGACTCAAGTTTGTTTGCTTTGGAATTTCGCACAAAGCTACTCGAGGGCTATCTGTGCCGGCCGGCCCCAATTTAGCAGTGTAAGACTAGAGGGAAGGCAGCTAGTCATCACCACCCACCGCCTACTCTTGGGCTACTCTTTTACCAACGAATAGTCGGATTGACCGTTTCATTATACACCTCCACGGCTGGGAGGGCGAGCATGTTTAGCGCGACGTGGGCGCGAACCCGCGACCCTCGGATTACGAGTCCCACGCCTTACGCGCTTGGCCATGCCAGGCCCAAACCTACTCAGTGAGCTATCTGTGCCCTCCACGGGTATCGAAACCCGGTTTATAGCATTGTAAGTCTGCAGACATTCCGCTGAGCCACTGGGGGACACCTCGTAATGGAATCGCGAATAGTTAAAGTTTAATATAATACAGACGTTCACTCCCTAAAGTTAGTTTATCGTGGTATTCCTAACCCACCCATTATCGTTCAAATCTTCCATACGCTAATTAATTTAGTAATTAATTAATATAATTTAGTAGTGTAAGGCTAGAGGGAAGGCAGCTAGTCAACACCATCCACCGCCAACTCTTGGGCTACTCTTTCGCCAAAGAATAGTGGGATTCACCGTCGCATTATAATGCTCCCACGGCTGGAGGAGCAAGCATGTTTCGTGTGACGGGGATTCGAACTCGCAACTCTCAGATTACGAGTCCAGTGTTATATAGAAGCCCCAAAACGCATTATATGTTTTCATCGTGTTTTGTTTTTTTCCCACTCAATTCCTTTCTAAGGAACATAGGGCCGCATCACTACCGTTTCCGTAACAGGCTGTTTAAGTGAGTAGGTTATTAGCCCATTCCGCCTAGCCGTCCCTAATTTATTAATGTAAAACTAAAGGGAAGGCAGCTAGTCATCACCACCCACCGCCAACTCTTACGCTTTTCTTTTACTAACGAAAAGTGGGATTGACCGCCACATTATAATGCCCCCATGGCTGTGAGGGCGATCATGTTTAACGCGACCCGGATGCGAACCCGCGACCTCATATTACAAGTGCATGCCTGAACGCTTTCGACCGTGCCACGCCTGTTTCATCGTGTATAGTAATTATATTGTAGTATATATGTTGTTTGGAGAGAATGGAACTAGCAGTAGACAGTGGATGAAACGAAACTAACAGTAGATAATGGATGGGGCCTGGCATGGCCTAGCGCGTTAAGGCGTGCGCTTCGAAATCTGAGGGTCGCGCCAAACATGCTCGCTCTCCCAGCCGTGGTGGCGTTATAATGTGACGGTCAATCCCACTATTCGTTGGTAAAAGAGTAGCCCAAGAGTTGGCGGTGGGTGGTGATGACTAGCTGCCTTCCCTATAATCTTACACTACTTAGTTAGGGACGGCTAGCACATATAGCCCTCGAGTAGCTTTGTGCGAAATTCCAAAAACTAACTAACTAACTAGATAATGGATGAAACTGAACTAGCAGTAGATAATGGATGAAACGGAACTAGCAGTAGATAACGGATGAAACGGAACTAGCAGTAGATAATGGATGAAACGGAACTAGCAGTAGACAGTGGATGAAACGGAACTAGCAGTAGATAATGGATGAAATGGAACTAGCAGTAAATAATGGATGAAACGGAACGAGTAGTAGATAATGGATGAAACGGAACTAGCAGTAGATAATGGATGAAACGGTATTAGTAGTTGTAGATAATGGAGGAAACGGAAATAGCAGTAGATAATGGAGGAAACGGAAAGAGCAATAGATAATAGATGAAACGGAAATACACTAGATAACGGAGGAAACGGAAATAGCACTGGATAACGGAGGAAACGGAACTAGCAGTAGATAATGGAGGAAACGGAAAGAGCAATAGATAATAGATGAAACGGAAATACACTAGATAACGGAGGAAACGGAAATAGCACTGGATAACGGAGGAAAAGGAACTAGCAGTAGATAATGTAGGAAACGGAACTAGCAGTAGACAGTGGATGAAACGGAACTAGCAGTAGATAATGGATGAAATGGAACTAGCAGTAAATAATTGATGAAACGGAACGAGTAGTAGATAATGGATGAAACGGAACTAGCAGTAGATAATGGATGAAACGGAACTAGCAGTAGATAATGGAGGAAACGGAAATAGCAATAGATAATAGATGAAACGGAAATAGCACTGGATAACGGAGGAAACGGAACTAGCAGTAGATAATGGATGAAACGGAACTAGCAGTAGATAATGGAGGAAACGGAAAAAGCAGCATATAATGGATGAAACGGAACTAGCAGTAGATAATGGGTGAAACGAAACTAATAGTATATAAAGGATGAAACGGAAGTAGTGGTAGATAATTGATGAAACGGAAGTAGCAGTAGATAATGGAGGAAACGGTACTAGTAGTTGTAGATAATGGAGGAAATGGAACTAGTATTAGATAATGGATGAAACGGAACTAGCAGTAGATAATGGATGAAACGGAACTAGCAGTAGATAATGGATTAAACGGAACTAGCAGTAGACAGTGGATGAAACGGAACTAGCAGTAGATAATGGAGGAAACGGAACTAGCAGTATATAAGGGATTAAACGGAACTAGCAGTAGACAGTGGAGGAAACGGAATTAGCAGTAGATGATGGATGAAACGGAACTAGCAGTAGACAGTAGATGAAACGGCAGTAGTAGTAGATAATTGATGAAACTGAAGTAGCAGTAGATAATGGATGAAATGGAACTAGTTGTAGATAATGGAGGAAACGGAACTAACAGTAGATAATGGAGGAAACGGAACTAGTAGTAGATAATGGATGAAACGGAACTAACAGTATATAATTGATGAAACGGAAGTAGCAGTAGATAATTGATGAAACGGAAGTAGCAGTAGATAATGGAGGAAACGGTACTAGTAGTTGTAGATAATGGAGGAAACGGAAATAGTAGTAGATAATGGATGAAACGGAACTAGCAGTAGATAATGGATAAAACGGAACTATCAGTAGATAATGGAGGAAACGTAACTAGCAATAGATAATAGATGAAACGGAAATACACTAGATAACGGAGGAAACGGAAATAGCACTGGATAACGGAGTTAACGGAAATAGCACTGGATAACGGAGTTAACGGAACTAGCAGTAGATAATGGAGGAAACGGAACTATCAGTAGATAATGGAGGAAACGGAACTAGCAGTAGATAATGGAGAAAACGGAACTAGCAATAGATAATAGATGAAACGGAAATAGCACTGGATAATGGATAAAACGGAACGAGTAGTAGATAATGGAGAAAACGGAACTAGCAGTAGATAATGGATGAAACAGAACGAGTAGTAGATAATGGAGGAAACGGAACCAGTAGTAGATAATGGATGAAACGGAACTAGCACAGATAATGGATTAAACGGAAGTAGTAGTAGATAATTGATGAAACGGAAGTAGCAGTAGATAATGGAGGAAACGGAACTAACAGTAGATAATGGAGGAGACGGAACTAGTAGTAGATAATGGAGGAAACGGAAGTAGCAGTAGTTTATGGATGAAACGAAACTAGCAGTAGATAATGGATGAAACGGTACTTGTAGTTGTAGATAATGGATGAAACGGTACTTGTAGTTGTAGATAATGGATGAAACGGAACTAGTATTAGATAATGGATGAAACGGAACTAGCAGTAGATAATGGATGAAATGGAACTAGCAGTAAATAATGGATGAAACGGAACTAAAGTAGATAATGGAGGAAACGTAACTAGCAATAGATGATGGAGGAAACGGAACTAGCAATAGATAATGGATGAAACGGAACGAGTAGTAGATAATGGATGAAACGGAACGAGTAGTAGATAATGGATGAAACGGAACGAGTAGTAGATAATGGAGGAAACGGAACTAGCAGTAGGTAATGGATGAAACGGAACTAGCAGTATATAAAGGATGAAACGGAAGTAGTAGTAGATAATTGATGAAACGGAAGTAGCAGTAGATAATGGAGGAAACGGAACTAACAGTGGATAATGGCGGAAACGGAACTAGTAGTAGATAATGGAGGAAACGGAACTACCAGTAGATAATGGATGAAACAGAACTAGCAGCAGTTAATGGATGAAACGGAACTAGCAGTAGATAACGGAGGAAACAGAACTAGCACAAGATAATGGATGAAACGGAATGAGTAGTAGATAATGGAGGAAACGGAACTAGCAGTAGATAATGGATGAAAAAGAACGAGTAGTAGATAATGGAGGAAACGGAACTAGCAGTAGATAATGGATGAAACGGAACTAGCAGCAGATAATAGATGAAACTTAACTAGCAGTATATAAAGGATGAAACGTAAGTAGCAGTAGATAATGGATGAAACGAAACTAGCAGCAGATAATGGATGAAACGGAACTAGTAGTATATAAAGGCTATGAACGGAAGTAGAAGTAGTAGTAGATAATGGAGGAAACGGAAGTAGCAGTAGATAATGGAGGAAACGGAACTAACAGTAGATAATGGAGAAAACGGAACTAGTAGTAGATAATGGAGGAAACGGTACTAGTAGTTGTAGATAATGGATGAAACGGAAGTAGTAGTAGGTAATTGATGAAACGGAAGTAGTATTAGATAATGGAGGAAACGGAACTAGCAGTGGATAATAGATGAAACTGAAATAGGAGAAAGCAGTGGATGAAACGGAACTAGCAGTAGATAATGGAGGAAACGGAACGAGTAGTAGATAATGGAGGAAACGGAACTAGCAGTAGATAATGGATGAAACGGAACGAGTAGTAGATAATGGAGGAAACGGAACTAGCAGTAGATAATGGATGAAACGGAACGAGTAGTAGATAATGGATGAAACGGAACTAGCGGCAGATAATGGAGAAAACATAACTAACAATAGATAATGGAGGAAACGGAACTAGCAGTGGATAATGGATGAAACGGAACGAGTAATAGATAATGGAGGAAACGGAACTACCAGTAGATAATGGATGAAACAGAATTAGCAGCAGATAATGGAGGAAACGGAAATACCAGTAGATAATGGATGAAACAGAATTACCAGTAGATAATGGAGGAAACGGAACTAGCAGTGGATAATGGATGAAACGGAACGAGTAATAGATAATGGATGAAACAGAACTACCAGTAGATAATGGATGAAACAGAACTAGCAGCAGATAATGGATGAAACGGAACTAGCAGTAGATAGGATATTTATTTGGTTAGATCATTTTTGTCATGTGAGACTTTCAGAACAGCAACTGAGAACTGGATCTTTTGTGATGTGAACGCACAAGTATACTGATGGACACAATGCATGTCATAATTTTGTCTCATTGTTTTGTATTATTTCCTTTTTCAAAAGTTCGAAAACTCCGAACATATAAATATTCATAACAATGTTAATTGATTTGTTTTCTATCAAATTCTTCCGTAGAATAAGAGTTGCCAGACGGAATAGTATTAAATCTCATGATAGAAAATTGTGTCGTTCAATTATGAATATTGTTTGTTTGCCTCTCGTGTGGAACATGGGAGGTTAATAGTGTAGAGCACAACGTACAAAGAGGTACATGACCATTTACTGGATTATTTCTCTTTTTTGGGACCACATTCGTATCGCCAACAAATTAGGAGAAAAGGCTAATTTTACTGTCGTCTTCTTTGCCTTTAGCGAGCAATACTAGCCACCACAAAAATAGTTTACTTTTTGTGATGTTAAATATCATTTATTCGATAGGTCTTTTCTCTTTGATATAAAATATAATACTACCTAAAATGAATGAATAAGTTCGAGAACTAATTATGAGATAATTAACTAGTTATGTGGTTTACTGTAACTATGACGACTAGTTATCCTAGGCACTTAAAGTAATTTATTACCTTGGATAGAAGTCAACACCAACACTGTTATAAATAACTTTTATTTCATAAGGAACAAAGTGTTTAAATGTAGCAGTAATATATATATATTGCAACGTTTGCATACCCTCCGAAAAAAGTATGTAAACCTTCTAGATAGGTGGCCCAAAATTAGAACTTCATAAATACAGTGGTTTTACTGTTCTCTAGATGTTAACAAAAGATATTTTATTTCTGCAAAATGAGAGGTACAAAAGTTTAATAAACATCAGTTTTAATAAAGTGCTTACTAGGGACGATAGAAATAATTAGCATACAGCTAAATTATGTATTTACACTGTGCATGTTACAAGTATTTCTGCATTTACATTGTCCATGCTACAAGTATTTCTGTATTTACATTGTGCATGTTACACATCTATACAAGTATTTTTGTATTACATTATGTACACCCCTAAAAGAATTATCAGACAATAAAAATTGAGTACAAGAAGGTTCTCCAATATGGAAATATCCGATTTCTGTCTGTGTTACCAGCTGTTGAAAGATTTATTCAGGTTTATCAAGGACTTAAGACATGTTTTTGTTCACATGAATAGTTCCCATTGTTGATAAAAAGATTTTTTGGGAGTAAATGTCGAAAAATGTATCTATGGTTTGCTCATGGACACTAGTCTTGTTCAACAAAGTTATTTTAGCCATAAAGAAAGCAAAAGCAACTACAAGTGTTATTGTTTCAGAATTTAATAAGTTGAAAACCAACCTCAAACAAAGACGAGATAAAAACTTTCTTCCCCTTGGTACAAAAAAACATACTCAGTGGGCTAGAGGAAGAGGGAGGATGTTAGGTAGACTTGATGATTAGAAAGGAAACATACTTAGTGTGCTAGAGGAAGAGGGAGGATGTCAGGTAGTCTTGATGATTAGAAATTAAACATACTCAGTTTGCTAGAGGAACAGAGAGGATGTGAGGTAGTCTTGATGATTATAAAAGAAACATACTTATTGTGCTAGATGAAGAGGGATGATGTCAGGTAGTGTTGATGATTAGAAAATAATGATACTCAGTGTGCCAGAGGAAGAGGGAGGATGTCAGTTTATCTTGATGATTAGGAAGTAAACATACTCAGTGTGCTGGAGGAAGAGAGAGGATGCCAGGTAGACTTGTTGATTAGGAAGTTACCCTACTCAGTGTGCTAGAGGAAGAAGGAGGATGTCAGGTAGACTTGTTGATTAGAAAGTAAACATACTTAGTGTGGTAGTGGAAGAGGTAGGATGCCAGGTAGTCTTGATGATTAGAAACTAAACATACTCAGTGTGCTATAGGAAGAGGGAGGATGTCAGGTAGACTTGATGATAAGAAAGTAAACATTTTTAGTGTGCTAGAGGAAGAGGGAGGATGCCAGGTAGACTTGATGATAAGGTAGTAAACATACTCAGTGTGCTAGAGGAAGAGATAGGATGCCATGTAGACTTCTTGATTAGGAAGTAAACATACTCAGTGTGCTAGAGGAAGAGGGAGGATGTCAGGTAGACTTGATGATTAGAAAGGAAACATACTCAGTGTGCAAGAGGAAGAGGGAGGATGCCATGTAGTCTTGATGATTTGAAAGTAAACATACTCAGTGTGCTACAGGAACAGGGAGGATGCAGGTAGACTTGATGATTAGAAAGAAAACATACTCAGTGTGCAAGAGGAAGAGGGCGGATATTAGGTAGAATTGATTATCAGAAAGGAAACATACTCAGTGTGCTAGAGGAAGAGAGAGGATACCAGGTAGTCTTGATTATTAGAAAGGAAACATACTCAGTGTGCTAGAGGAAGAAGGAGGATGCCAGGTAGACTTGATGATTAGAAAGTAAACATACTCAGTGTGCTAGAGGAAGAGGGAGGATGTCAGGTAGACTTGTTGATTAGGAAGTGAATCTACTCAGTGTGCTAGAGGAAGAGGGAGGATGTGAGGTAGACTTGATGATTAGAAAGTAAACATACTCAGTGTGCTAGAGGAAGAGGGAGGATGTCAGGTAGACTTGATGATTAGAAAGGAAACATACTCAGTGTGGTAGAGGAAGAGAGAGGATGCCAGGTAGACTTGTTGGTTAGGAAGTAAACATACTCAGTGTACTAGAGGAAGAGGGAGGATGTCAGGTAGTCTTGATGATTAGAAAGTAAACATACTCAGTGTGCTATAGGAAGAGGGAGGATGTCAGGTAGTCTTGATGATTAGAAAGTAAACATACTCAGTGTGCTATAGGAAGAGGGAGGATGTCAGGTAGTCTTGATGATTAGAAAGTAAACATACTCAGTGTGCTATAGGAAGAGGGAGGATGTCAGGTAGTCTTGATGATTAGAAAGTAAACATACTCAGTGTGCTATAGGAAGAGGGAGGATGCCAGGTAGTCTTGATGATTAGAAAGTAAACATACTCAGTGTGCTATAGGAAGAGGGAGGATGCCAGGTAGTCTTGATGATTAGAAAGTAAACATACTCAGTGTGCTAGAGGAAGAGGGAGGATGTGAGGTAGTCTTGATGATTATAAAAGAAACATACTTATTGTGCTAGATGAAGAGGGAGGATGCCAGGTAGACTTGATGATTAGAAAGTAAACATACTCAATGTGCTATAGGAAGAGGGAGGATGTCAGGTAGACTTGATGATTAGAAAGGAATTTACCAGTTTTTATGATTGCTGCCTGCCTTTTATTGAATTGTGGGAAAACTGTTTTGGTGGTGAGTAATACTTTGTTTACATAAAAAAACATTGTTTTCGTGTGGCCTGACATAGAAGCAGCTGCTGAAAAAGTAATTAAACCCTTGTAATCAGTGTTGATGATCTGTTTGATGAAGTTATTCTTGTTAAATCATCAAAATGTGAGAAGTGGAAATAGGTTGTGAAGAAATATGTATGGAACTTTTGAACCACTTCAAATATTAAAGTATTTTATACCTAATCTGAGGCAAGTTGTGGAGTACCCGTTTTGTTTACCAAGCTTTTCTGCTGCTATTGGAAGAGTATTTTCAATGATGAATAACATTTGGTCTCAAGAAAGGTCTATATGAATGAATCAACAATAAAACAGCTGTTGCATTGTAAACTCGATATCGACTTGAGTGTCAGAGTTCTTTCAAAAGATTAATTATAATATATCTTTTGAAGAAAGTTCATTCAGTTGAAGAATATTAGTGGTCACAAAATGTGTTCAGTGACAAATTAATAAAGTTTTAATGTTTTTTGTCTTGCTGAATTTAAATAAATGTTATTGATATAAACTATCAGTATTCATTCTTTGTGACAACAGTAAAGCTTAATGGGAGTTATGATAGTACTTCTTTATTATACCAGTGTCGGTACCTATGATGAAAATTGAGAACTGTCCCGGTTTGAGGCTTGGAAATTATGGTCAGTCTGTGTTGATGTCAAATGTTATTACCTAAACAGAATATTCTGCATTAAACTGGTAGAAATTAATTACACTATGAATCATAAATCAAAGGGTGACGTAATTTAAAAAACAGAAATTTAGATTTACCAATACCATATGTTATTGTTGGGTGGTTCTCAGCATGACGGACATATTCAACAATTACTTGTCGCGGTAAACAGTATAAGTAGCTCAGAGTTTTGGTTCTAAGCAAAACCAAGAGTTTCCCCGCCGGTACAACGATAAGCCTACAGTTTTACAGCGCTAAAATCTGGGTTTCGATTCCTGTCGGTGGAGTTAGAAGATAGCACGCTGTGGCTTTGCTACAACACACAAAACCAAGAGTGTAACACAGTTAACCTTTTTGAAGTCCATGAAATAATTTAAACTGATATATTAACTTAACCCTTTCACGACACTGGGGACGGGTACTTTTGTTTGTTTATTATTAAACATCGTTCGTTAGTGCTTTATTTTATAAGAAAAATATTTTATTTGCTCTATAAACAATAAACAGAAGTATTTTGTTTTAATACACTTTGCACAAGTTATATGGTTCTAAAGGTAACAAGTTTTTACATGGATTCAAATATTAGTGACTTGAACACTGAACCTAACATCATTGTTCAGACATGTGTAAGTCGACAAACACTGCTTTTCAATCAGTCTTCTTTGTGTCTCATTAACGAATACTGTGAATCAAATTGTTTTCACGAAAAATAAAATAAATTCCAAACAAGCTGGAAATCCATAAGGTAAAGAAAACCAATCCACTCATATCTCTTCCCGATACTCCAAGTCGCTAAGCGGTAACTCTGAATGAAAGCTTGTAGCTCTAAAAACAAGGTTTTGAAACTCATGGTATCAAATTAACAAAATTAATATTGTAATATTTTTCACTTCTTTTTTTAAAGTTGCGCCCTCTTTTAGCCAATTAATTATTTAATTTTAATTTCTAAAATTATTGTAAGAAAACGTCAATAAAAATACTATAGCTTTAATCAGAACTTCCAAAATGAAATTTACTTTAACAACCATGCCTAAAGCAACGTAATTAAGGTATTCATTTTAGACTTTATGAGATTATATTTCAAAATATTTTTTTGTTTGGGAAAAAGACAGCATGGTGACAACATTCGTTCCATAACTTGCACTGGGCTTCCTTATAATTGTATGCATAAAACAACAGTAGTGAAATGCTATGAATATTATGTTTCTTAGAAAAACGTGACATGTATGACCCTTGGAGTTCGAATGACCTGTGGACAGAGGGGGAAAATCAGGGTATGGAATATGTTTTCAATAAACAGGATATCCTTCCTTTGGGTAAGAATAGGTCTTTTTTTTGTAATTTCGGCTTGACTTAACATTCAAATAACGGTGTAGAAATACTTGTCTGTTTTGTTTTAATTATACGCCAATAACCGAGTGCTTTTAGTAACAGAACAGATATGAAGGTTTAACGATCTTATTATCGTATTATTTAGACTTTAATTTTCCAAAATCAAATTAACTAACTGGTATCACGGTTTTCAGGAGAATAAACTGCTATGTTTAACGAGTGTGATAAATTTATATATACGGATATGACGTCATAAAAAGCGAATATCCAATACGAGTCAACCTTGAGAAATAGCAAATCACAACTTAGAGTTGTAAGTGTTAGGTGTTAAAAAATAATACCGTTATAAAGATGTTAAAGCACGAATAATGCTATTAATGTAAAATAAGTTTAATTATGAATTTAGTTCTATAATTTAACTTGTATGTTATTTATTTGTTTGTCTTGTTTTCCTCACATCAACTACCTTTGGTTGTTTAACTAAACACATGTGTTACTGTGTCTTGTTTGTTTCTAGTCAGGAGAGAAGAGTTTTCTGCTGGTGATCTATTGAAGCACTTACAACAAAATTTACAAAGATTAGCGCTGAGCAGAAATCACGTGAAGCAGATCCATTTTGGACTAAGTCGCTAACACCAAAGTGGACGTGAACGCCAGTCACAAAACGAAACGGTTTAAATATGTTTTGGATTATTCGACCTTTACCTAAAAACACGATATTCTGAAAGAAACAGCAAAAATAAACTAAGATTATGAGAAATCACCAGTTTTTGCACTTCAAATTGAACTTTTTCAAAGTTTTAATTCTAAATACAGTTCTTACACGTCTTGTAAATCAGAACTCTGAAAAACATGGAATTTTGAAAAGGTTTTGGTGCAAGGATTCCCGAAGTGTTGTACAGAAAATGAGTACAAATCCATACATTCAGAAACAGTGTTCATGGAAGGAAGCACAAGTTAAGCACTTCACAAACACCGTAATAAATATTAATGTAAACACTGTGTTTTATAAAAACACTGCACAAGAAGTGGGTATAAAAGCCAACCATCTAAGAATGTGTTGCTTCAAAACGTTCTGAAAACCGGCAACATGAAGACAAAAGCAAAAAAGGTTAATGACCGGGTTCGAAATCTCTAGAATAAAAGTGGGTGTAACACCCAAATATTCCAGAATTTTTGAAAGAGGTATACAACCCTGACTTCAGGAAACATCGAACACAAGTTGAACAGCCTTAGCTGTGATTAAAACCTCAACACTTTCACAAACAACCTGTAACTAATAAGAGTATGTTACAAATGTTTCCAGTACATGTTCGTTAGGGCTCGGCATGGCCAAGCGTGTTAAGGCATGAAACTCGTAATTATAGGGTTGCGGGTTCGCATCCCCGTGGCACCAAACATGCTCGCCCTTTCAGTCGTGGGGGCGTTGTAATGTACGGTAAATCCCACTTTTCTTTGGTAAAAGAGTAGCCCAAGAGTTGGCGGTGGGTGGTGATGACTATCTGCCTTCCCTCTAGTCTTACACTGCTAAATTAGGGACGGTTAGCACAGATAGCCCTCGAGTGGCTTTGTGGGAAATTAAAAACAAACAAACAAAACGTTCATTATTTACAGTGAAAACAGAAATGATGAATACGTAAAGGATTTGAGAACCAGTGGTGAAAATAGGAAACATGAAAGGCTAAAAATGTGTTCAGATATTAAGTAAATAAGTTTGTAAATAATCTTAGCAGTGTAAGACCAGAGGGAAGGCAGCTAGTCATCACCACCCACCGCCAACTCTTGGGCTATTCTTTTACCAAAGAAAAGTGGGATTGACCGTCACATTATAACGCATCCACGGCTGAAAGGGCGAGCATGTTTGGCGCGACCGAAATGCGAACCCGAGACCCTCAGATTACGAGTCGCACGCCTTAACACGCTTGGCCATGCCGGGCCATATTAAGTAAATAATAAAACAGCTCTGTAGGACTTGTTATTGAACTTGAAAAAGGCACCAAACAAGTTGTTTGGTTTCAATTTCTCGCAAAGCTACAGGAGGGCTATCTTCGCTTCGAACAAGATAGAGACTGAAGTGGGCATATCGCTTGATCTGGCTAATGATCACACAGCAAACTAAGCCGTCTTGGCTTTACGTGGACAATAAAATCGCTACATTACCGGTTTCCTTTATTTGTTTATCAATAGAATATCAACTTTCATTATTGTACCTTTCCTTTAGTTAACTTTGTAACTCTTTGTAACTATTTTTACAATGGAAAAACATTTTACGATTAAAATTCTGGTTCTGTTTGTGTCAGTAGTGAGGAAGCTAATAATGCAAGGATTTTATTCTGTGTTTAGTCTGTTCCATTTCATTTTTAAGTTTATTGTGAACGTTAACATTTAGATTGTTTAAGAAGTGCGAGTGTTAAATTTAGTTATTTTTAAAACCGATAATTTATCGCACCTTTGTACTAAGTACAAATCATACGTTGTGCAGTTCACTAGCCGGTGATTATTATATTGTTGCGTCATGTTGTTTGAATCTCCTGAGTTTTTCTCGTTCTTTCATTGGGTATTGTTACATCGTAACGTCTCGTAGTTTCTAGAAAGTTCTAGGCCTCAGTCAAGTAAGACCCGATATGACCAGGCGGTTAAGGCACTCGAGTCGTAATCCGAGGGTCGTGGGTTCAAATCCCTGTTACACCAAACATGCTCGCCCTTACAGCCGTGTGAGTATTATCAAGTGACACTCAATCCCACTTATCGTTGGTAAAAGTGGAGCCAAAGAGTTGGCGGTAGATGGTGATAACTATCTGCCTTCTGTCTATTCTTACACTGCAAAATTAGGGACGGCTAGCGCAAATAGCCCTTGTGCAGCTTTGCACGAAATTCAAAAACAAGCAAACAGTGCAAGTAAATAACCAAGTAAAAGCTGTTGAAGTTAGACAAAATGAACGAGAGTCAAATAGATCTAGACTTCATTTGCAAGTTCAGCCATAAAGAGTACATATCGGCGATTTTAAAGTGAATTTATCATAGATTCTATTGTAACTACAGAGTAAAGAATAATTTGTTTATTCAGTTGTGTTTTATAGCTATTTAACCATTCTCTGCGGGCTTTAACAAAATAGAAATGATTATTTAAAGCTCTGGATATAACTATGGCGATAAACTGTGCAACGAAAGTTATATGTACGTTTTAGTTGTTTAAATATATCTTTTCAAAACAAGTGGGCTGTATACTGTTTGTTTATTGTTGAACGTTATCGCTAACAAGTCACAGACACCTACTTTAAATAATCCGACCCCGACATGCAACTGATCGTCTGCTACATGATCATTAGCCGGGTCAAGTGATACGTCTATTTCCATTCCTATATTGTTTGGTGTCTATTTTTCAAGTTCAAACATCCGTACATAACTTTCTGATTTAGCGATATTTTTCCCCCTAATAATTGTTTGTATACTTTATATAAGCTGCATATTAAAAAAAAAAAAATGTAGCGGCTATGTCAGACAGGTCTTTGTATTTAGCTTCTGATGACTTATAGAGAAGAAAAATTAGATGACTTCTGTTTTAACACAGACCTCCGTGTTCTCCCTACACAGAGAACTAGCGTACCCTCCGATACAACAAAGAGAAACTAACAAAACCTATATAGAGAAAGCAGAAAATAAGAAACCGTAAAACTGTATTCCAATAGAGCTGTTGTTTTGAATTAAGCACAGAGCTACACAGTAAACTGGTGTTGTTGTTTGAAATGAAACACAAAGCTTCATAGTAAACTGATGTTGCTGTTTTGAATTAAGCACAGAGCTACTCAATGGACTACCTGTGCTTTGTTCATCACAAGTATCGAAGCCTCTTTTCTATTGTTGTAGTCCGCAGACATACCGCCGTCCACTGGGGGAAGCTTATTCAAACAGAGAAGACAGAAAATAGCAAAAGACAAAATATATTTTAATAGAGCAAAATAACCGAAATAATCGCAGTTCTATAATGTTATTTCACTTTATCATCAGAAACTAAACCTTCATGGTTTATCAAGTCAATTTCCTACCTACGTTATTAAATCTGGACCTTAATATTTTACTTAGTTATTTACCTACCTTTTACGGAATATTTACTTATCTATAACATTAGAATTACATCTTTCAAGGTTTATCCATAAAAACCGTTACTATAGTTTCTACTCAGCCATGTACATTACAGCCTCAACAAACCGGAATCTATATTCTTTGATAAATTGTTTAGTTAGAATATTCTTGATGAAACTCAGTTGAATGGACGTCAACTGCCTGATGTAGAAACATTAGTATAGAGGACGATATTTTGAAGGTCTTCCGTCACTGTCTTCATCTATAGTTTTATCATATAAAGTTCATCTAGCTACTTACATAACTACGTCATAACATTTTTTTTTTCGTAAATATCTACATTCATAAACAATTGAAACTACAACTCTAGTTTCCACCTGGATTTTTACATGATCAAAACAATATTTGTACAAACTTAAATCATCAAAACTACTTCCATGCCTTACTGATACATACATTCACGTGAAAAGTTATAACCCACTTTGTATACCTGTCACGAACACTTGTTCATTTAAACAAAATGTGCATTGATTATCTGACCACATAACCTTCCTTCACGGGTATTTTTATTCTTAATGTGTTTACTTAAAAACTGTTCACTTCGTAATTGATATATCTACTTAACGTTATAGCTACCAGCCCAGTTCTTAATAGATATATTCATTTAACAATATTAATATATTAAGGTGGCAGCCACAGTCCAGCTCGCCCACTATGTAGCTTTTAACCAAACTGAACAGAAACTAAATTATTTAGGTTTCAACGTGTAGTAGTGTCTCTTTTATTCACCTTACTTGTAGTTTTATACTATTTCTGGTAGGACTAACTTAACTGGCACACAAACGTGCCATATTATAATTCCAGTATCATAAATTCGATACTTCCGAATAAGTGGATGGATAAAAACGAGAGTTAAGCCTACTTGCCTGCTTTGCACTTTTCTGTAAAATACAAAAACAACTAATTAGTTACGAAAATATCACTGGATACGAACTAATCTTTAAAAAACCTGTTCGTGATGTATACTAGAATTAGCTTTTGCAAACATACTTTTTGATAGTGGAATCAAATATAGTCTGAGACGTAAAGGATGTAGGGTCGCTTAATGTCAGTTTTTTTCGTATAATTGTGAATATGACTGCGAAGATAAGATTCAGTTCACAAATTATATCGTCACTTCCTCTCGCTCTCTACGTGCACGGTTCCACTCTCTTATTAAAGGTAACTCATATCAACGTTTACCTCGGAGTTTGACACAATTTCCGCTTCTTGATAAACAAGTAATATCTATTTTCGGAGCTCTTCAGCTCCAAGGAAGAAACAGATTTGATTCACACATTTGATTTAGACGGGTCAGTAATTCTAACTAGACTTATCTAAATAAATACGGGCCATCTTACTCACATACAACTGTGATATTAGAGTCATAACAAAACAGAAAGATAACTCGTTCCAAAATATGATTGCATTATACGTAGTGATGCCAAACACCACACACAGATTTCATAAGCCTATAATTAAAATTGTACAATCATTCGCAGTTTTTTAAGTGGATAATTAGAATTATACAACAAACACCCATCGCTTTGGTAGTTAAATCGTTGTTCACAATACTACCCTAAACTCGCGAATTTTCTAAGCTTATAATTAAAAATGGACTTTAAATACGCAGTTTTCTTAATCTTACAGTTAAAAATCATACTCCAAATATTTGCTCATTTTCTTAAGCCAAAAATTAAAATTGCACTCCCAACACACAGTTTTCTTAAGCCGATAATGAAATATAAATACAAATGTTAAAGCAGGTTAGCGAATTTAAATCATAATAGTAGTGGACATCCACTAATCGCGGGTCTAGTGATTAGTACACGTGGTTGTGGATAGAAAGGTCCGAATTTCAAAACATGATTTCACTGAATACACTTCAAAGTCCAAGCGTAACAGTAAGCTTCATTATTCGGTTAAACAAATTTAAATGAAACCTTTGAAGGCTGTAGCGGCGGATGAGGGTAACTGGAACCACAACTACACTCGTGTTCTGGGAGCCACTGATGCGTCATTTAGAATACGTACACATGTAACACGTTTTGGTTGAAACTCTAAAGTTTTCATAATCAAAACAAACCGAAACAAAAACTTACCTTATTTTAACACAAAATCAAACTAAACTCTATTTTACAACAGAATCATACAAGTTTCTTTCATTTGCTCAATATCTAACTTTAAAAAACAAAAACAAAAAAAAAACGGACAATCACACAAAATAAAAATTACACTGGCCACAATTAAACTTTTTTTCAGCAATCAAATGAAAAGTGTAGCAAGTGTAAAAAATTAACAAATATTTTGTCATGATGAAGTTAAGTTGTTATACTGGAAACAGATCTTTAACAAAAGTATTTATGTTACTGGTTTTATATATACGTATGTTGTATCATGATGTACGTATTGCAATACAAGTAAATATTCAGTGTTGGTATGTAAAGAGTATTTTTTATAAACATTATCGTTTCCGTTGATATCTTCATAAACAGTTATCATACGGAATTAATACACATAGGTTGCTATGGTTTCTAATGGTTGGTCACTTTCGCACTTTGCAGAGGAACGTGTTTTAGGTCTTATACCTTCCGTCCAATTACTTCCTCCACCGCTGATCGTGACCTGTCCTAGGGCCCTAATACGGAATACTGTTCGATGTGACAAGTTTCTGCAACTAATAGCTAGAACTTTTGTTTCGGTTTTGAACCTGAAATGTCACCGTTTAGAACATAATTATACTAGAGTGCCATCTAGAAACTTGACAAGTAAACAATTGAGAAGGATTACCGTAAATCAATAATAGTTTCAAAATGTCAAGTTATTCACAAGTTAGCTGGAAACCCTCGCCAGTTTCTAGTTCTCGTGTGCTATACTGTTGATGATGGTAGTAAATACGAAAGTGGCTTCCAAACACGTTGTTGTTTTACATATTTTAGTATGTTCTTCTGAAGTTTCCTCTCCAATTAAAAACTGCGATTCTATGATCCTACGTCATCAACAGCACAAGAACTAAACCTAAGCCTTCGCCAGGCCTCAATCGGTGACAATCAACAGCACAAGAACTAAACCTCCAGCAGGCCACATTAGTGACTATCAACAGAAAGAAAAATCTTGAAGTACAACTAATTAAATTTAGATTTTTGGGTTTCAAACAGAATTTTAATAATAGAAGTAATAAACTCATTGTAATACAAACCTTGTACCACTGGTGATTATTTTATATATTACAAGTTTAAATGTGTTTATAAAGGTGGTTTAATACAAAGTACTTTTATAACAACAAACACACAGTGTTTCAAGTAAGTCCTGAAGGCCTATCCTTATATATGGTTTAACCTTTCACTGTCTACCTTTATTTTCCATCTAGCTTCCTTTAGTTTTTCAAATAACTGAATAATTTCTGGCTAAAAAAATAACATGACGAGGGATTTGTCATTTGTTGTGGTGAATGAACACGTGGATACTGAATTATACAGTTAAAAATACAAACACACGGGAACAAAGGTCATGTCAACAAAAACATTATTAGTATCTTACTCTATTTTTAACGGAAGAAAACATGTAACGGTGTAACATGGCATTTATCCGATTTCTTTAGTAAACAATCAATTTCACAACGTGAGGTTCCAAGTTTTTGTGGTTTTAAGAAGATGTTTAGTATTTTGAACACCAAAGTTAAGAAGTGGATCCTTTCTTCCAGAGTTTGAAAAATGAAACAAGTATTGATACGGTTCTTGTTAATGACAAAACATGTTTTTAATACACTTATGGGTTTAGTTGGAGGTTAAATGTTTTATATAAAATCCAAAACAAAATATTATAGAAAGAAAATTAATTCATTTATTAACCAAGCTTTTTTTATGGCAAATCCATCATATATATTCCAGACCACAACATGATATGTCATTCTGATCTTGAAAACAAAAAGAATTATCTGTACAATATTTTCAGCCTAATTCAGAAAAACTGCCAAGCAAACAGAACCTTCAGACTTCACCTAATGTACCCGAGACCTCAGCGAGTGAAGTCATGGTGTTTTGCATTCATATATTTTCTTAATACAATTTTCTTCAATAACCAAGACTAACATTCTTAATTCTATATATATTTACCTATTTACAATGCTACATCTTTTAGTGTCTAAATATTCTGACTTTATAATGAATAACTTCTCAATTTAAAAACTAAAAGAAAGACTTTTTGACGACAGATTAACCTGTTTTCACAATATGAGCAAAGCACAAGTAAATATTAGTTATGCTTCAGAGACAACACCTTTGATTTCATTTTCCCAATCAACAGCAAATTCGAAGAAACTATTTACAAGTTCAGATTTGCCACATTAGTGGAAGAATATTAAGTGTATCTGTTTGCATATAGTTTAGAAACTGTGAAATTCTATCCATCTAATATCTACAGTGTTTACTGATACATGGTGTTAACAGGACTGGAACTGTTGAAAGAGTTTGCCCTACAAGGGGACCGTGTTGCTTAAAAATCTTCCCTGTTCAATTCCTTTAACCAGTAAAGGAAAACAGGTCACCGAATTACAAAAATGTCAAAGCCAAAACAATTGTAATATTTGAAAAAAAAAGAAGTGATTTAAAAATGAATATTTAACGTTACTTTAAATACTGAAACAAAAGTACAAAAACTAAACCAAGGTTAATATACAATATAGCTCATGTTCATATTGTAAACCTAAAAACAAACAATTTCTACAGTTGTGATTTTCATACAAATATTAACATTCAGTTTATAGGCAAAATAATTTCAAGATAATTAAGACAGTAAATGGCAACATATTCAAAGATAAGATTAAAAAAGACTTAAGTTCAGTTCAATACACAAAGAAAAATTAATTTTCCACAAGAAACAACTCTTAACTTTTAACATGCTGACATCCAAGTTCACACTGAAAGAAACAGTCCCCTTTATAGACCTCTACCAGTTTAACATCACATGAAAACAAACGTTCACACCAACATCTGTGCTAATACGTAATTCTACTCTTTTACGAGATTTCTCTACACTGTCTTCAGTTCCAACTCTTTAAAATACCTCCGACAGAAAAATGCACGTTTGGACGGTGGCTTGTCTGCTTTTACTAGAAGAGCTCGTTGCTTGGAAGACAACTGTTCGTACGCCCGACGGTACTCTCTATCAAAAGCAGCTTGAAAAACAAACAAACACAATCAAAAATTAACTAACAAAAAAGTAAGGAACAACAGGAACGAAACTGCTCATCAGTGAGATATGTTTTGTTGAAACAGAAACAGAAGAAACACAACTACGTCTCATTTTTACATATAAACATCTTTGAGAGCAACTGTCTTTCACGATGCTGATATGAGTTTTATATATAAAGACTCTCGAGAGTGATTTTCCATCATGACATTAACATTGCTTCAACATATGATGTTCTTTATTTAAAGAAATTTAAGAATATTCTAAAAATATTCTACAATTTATTTTTTTTACTTTAATTAAGTAAAAAAATATTATCAATGATAGGACTTATCATGTGGCATCTTCATTTATAAAGTAATTCTATGTATAAAAGCTAACCAAACAAAAGAAAGATGTTTTAGAAGATAAATAACCTGTAAATAAAAACTGCTCAAAACTTAAGTTCTCTTTCTACAGAGAAACTGAAATAATACTTTTGTTATGACAAGAAACCCACTTGAAGTAAAAGTGGGTCACAAGACAGTTTTTATAGGTATTAAAACTTCTATCAAAATAAATTAGAGAACAATGTTTCTACCTTCTAAAGTCATCTACTAATTAACATGACCTAAGAAGGTCAAAACGTTGCTCTCCACTTTATTTTACTAAAAGTTTCAGTACCCATACAGGCCAACTGGAGATACAGAAATAACACTGTTTTACAATGACAGAAAAGTATTTCATTGTCACCTCGAAATAAAACCTCTCACCTACTTAAGTGTTCATATTTCAGTCCAAATACAATTGAGCCTAAGGACATGTCTGTGAATGACTTTCTATCCTCATGCACACATAATTATTTTAAAACTTAAGTGAACTATTCTAGTGTAATGTTAATACTATGCCTGTAAGTTTGGTTCTGTTTGAACTCAAGTATAAATATTAAATATAAATTTTGGAAACCTAATTTTACTTTACAAGAATATTGGCGATTCTCTTTCATTGGTGTTCTGGTGCTAACAATTTTATACACAGTTCAGCATTATATAAACTAGTACCTGACCGTTAACTTATACTACAAGAAGTGAAACTAATATTACACGTGGTTTCCTTCGTTAAAAAAAGAAACTGCCTTACACAGACTAATATTTCTACAAATTAGACATTACTTACTGTGATCAATATTCTCTCTACCTAGTGCCCTACAAAACAAGGAACAACATGCTACGGTAGATACTACTGTGGTAACATCGTCGACCGCTCTGATGCTTTTCGCCTTTCATTTATCAATAATGACATTGGGGAGAAAAGGTCATTACACTGTATGCTCTTCAGAATGTGACACATGAGGCTAAAGCAAAAAAAACATGACAGTAGTCAATATTACACTATTATTTAGAATGTGACACTACTATAACAAAATTGAAAAACTGATTTATAACCTTCATTCCACAAGCCTCTAGCTTTACATCAGTGTTCAGATTCTATGAATTTGTTTCCTTTATATTTATACAAAATGTTATCAGTTAGTTGAATCTCGGTTAAATGAAATACTCGGGAGAGTCAACTGAGCTTACTTTCTGGAGATCTTTCGCTCATCAGTCACCAGTGCGTGTACCAGAGAGGACAGGGATCCTGGAAAACAGAAATAATACATTAATTATGACAAAAAGGTAGCACAGTGTCAACATTAAGAAATTAAAACAAGTTACCAACACATTTTATATGCAAAACGGCTCCTTGGGTTCAGAAAATATTTTAAATAGAAGAGCGAACAACGTTTCGACCTTCTTCGGTCATCGTCAAGGAGCCGTTTTTGCATATAAAAATTCTCAACAAGTGGGTTTCTCGACATCACTGATTGTTACCAACACATGTAAAAACAGATTTAAGTTGAAACATCAACACATGTAAGAGTATTAACAAAAGGAACAACACATTACTTAGTAACAGGAGAAACAACATGGATTGTAGTCAGAATAAGAAAAACCAAACTGATCAGCTGGGAACACAACACTATTTATGTGAATGGAGGTAACACACCTTACTGGAAGAATAATTAATTTAGCTAAAATACCCTCATAGTAAATACAAAATAAAATCAGTACAATGAAACAAAATTAATGAAACACTTGAATGATCACACGTTTAACAGTTGAGACGTCAACAAAACAATACTATTTCAGTTACTATTATGCATTCAAACCTTTGTAGTAAGAACATCCAACATTTAATAAGAAAGAGAGAGAAATTACCATAAGTAGTGCAAAAATAAGCAAGTAATGTGGTGTTACAGTGTACAGGTCTACACGTACACATCTGGATGCATAAATATACTAACATTTATCTTGCCTATCTAAGTAATTTAATTTTTGTAGTTTACAATACATAAATATGTAAATTGATGTACGATAGAAATGTGTGTAACATATATCCATACATTCTGAATAATATTTAACTAATGTTATGATGGTTAGCTCTATTACAAACTTTGAAATAAGCTAAGCTTGATTGAGTGTTATTGGGTGCATGCCTGGAAATCGAGAACTACATGTAAACTCAGTCATTAGAAGTTTTTCAAACTCCTGTGTACAATTAACTTTTAATAAAACTATTTAGGCTCTGCAGGCAAAAACCTGTCTTCAAAGACCAGATTAATTTTTATATGGGTAAACAATGTTCGACAAGGTCAAACTATACGAGTAATTATGGTAAGTCAGTTAAACTTTTTAAATAAAGTTAAAATAAATGTAATACCTCAAGTTTTTCTATAACTTTTTATACCCGTTTCATATTAATAATAAAATATTTGTCTATTTAAATGATTTGTATATGAATGTCTGTATATTTCAACATTCATATAAATGAACATAATTGGTTCAGAAGTCAGCAACGAAGGGTTTATTGATTTAATCAAATATCAATACCATTTAATTTTCCTCATAATCACCAGTTAAAAATAAGATTCAAAACCTCATGTACCAATCAACCCTAAATTACTAATTTAGTTTCTATACTTCTCACCAACAGTCGGAACCATATACTGAGAAATTTTTGTCTAACACAACACTTATTTCAAGGAATAGGCCAATTAAATATAGCAAACACTCATTTTTCACTGTTAGATAAACAGAGAACACCACATTAATCAGTGAAGGTAACGTGTGTTTTACAATGAGAGATTGTACTTGTGCTCTCAGCAGTTCCTCACACATTCAATGTAAAATACAGTCTGACAAAACTTCCTTACAACTCCACGTTGCACCTACTGTAGCTCACAAAGCCACAGATAACCTGGTGCATAAGAAATATATTATTAATGTACCTTCTTGTTTCCATAACATGTAAAGAGGCTGGCCCACTTCTTCGTGAAGTTTGACATTATCCCAAAGACAGCGAATCAACACTTTTCGACTGTCCGCACTCTTCCACATATCTGGAATCTATAAGAAAAACATAACAACTCAAGCACATGGTTCCATAAATTCATTGAAAATTAATCTCTATAACATATAATGTTAGTTCAAGTAAACTAATTTTGTAACCACAGCCGTAACTTTTTTATTGATGTTTCTTAAAGCACATATTGTCTCAAATCTACAAAATAATAGTGTTGTTATTATAAATCAAAATATTTCTTTAATCAAACAATGAGAGAGAAAATAAAACAAACTGAAGGCTAAGATGTGGCTGTGTTATAAATAATATGGTTTTATAGCAAAAATATTAAATTATTCAAAGAAAAGCTTAAGAAGATGGCTTAAAAAAACAAAGAACAAATTAGAAGAAGTAAATGAGTGACATTTCTAAATATCATTATTCAATCAGCATAAAACAAAACTCAACAGTTCAGGTTATTAAGACTTCTTGTTTTTCGGACATCATGAATCATGTTGGAAGTGTGAATGATGAAAGTAAGTCACGTATAAAATGAAAATAATCAAAATGTTTGTTTTGAAAAAGTCTAATAAAACATCAAACCTGGCGACCCTTCAGAATACTTGATGCTTGTAAACATAGCCCTGGCAAGTGGCTTGGGACATTTATTCTTCTGAAAAACCATACCTAGAAATACAGTGAAACATCACAAACTATTACTGAAATATAGTTCCTAATATTAACAAGTGTATGCTAAATTAGAAACATGAAAGTTCTTGTGAAAATGTGAAATTTTATAATGAAAATATTGGACTATCAATGATCACGTCAATAAACTCTTGTATATTTTAAAGTTTACTGCTAAGTTTTAGTTTGTACTAAGTTGATAGCCACTTACACAGGGTGTTTGGAAAGTCACTGTGCAGTTTTGTCTCTTAATAAATATACAAGTACACAGTGACTTTTTGAACACCCTGTGTATCTTAAAGTTTAATTTTTTTAATTTTACAGATTTTGTTATTCACATTTCAAAATTATAAATTATAAAAGACAGCATGGTATCAAATTAACTTCAATATGTTTTTCATGTGATAATAATCTATCTTTCAAGTTAACAACTTTTAATCAGCCTTCAAGTTAACACAACTGTTATAGCTATATACAACAACCTCAAAAGTAACCTCTACTCTTAAAGATTTTAATGTCTAATTTTTTAACATTGCATAGCAACTAAATATATATATATATGTATATATGGGTTCTCTGATGTGTAGTGTGTGATAGTAAGCCTATTAGAAGAAACAGTAAAACAGTATTCAATACATGAACAAAGTCATGTTTTCCTATGAGCTAATATATATATATGATGTTATATGGTAAAGTCACACACTGACAAGACTTCATACATGCACCATACAAACTGCTTACAATCTATTCACATGATTACCAGGCCAACAGTAACTTGGTTTCAGTTTTCAAATTGGGGGACACCACGCGTAATTGAGAACCCACACATGTATTAACAAGCTATCCTAACAGTTAAACACCAGGATCCCAACCAACTTTTATATGGAATAACTAATTAACAATTAGTGACAGCCCAAAACTGCAATAGCCTAGAATGTTAAGAACTACATACCAAGTTCCAATAAATTATGGGATGTTGATCCACAAACTCTGGTTTTGTTAAACAGTCATCACCTTCATGGTCAAGCACATATTCTATTTCCTTTCTTAACACTAGAGGGCTGAGAAAAGGCACTGAAAGAGGTTCAAGGATGATACCTCCATCTAAATTACCCAACCTTCTCAAGTCAATACCAGAAGATGTTGCCGACGAAGGTACACGAGGATGCAGAGGTCGAATATTTTGTACAACTGGATTGGTACCATTTGAGAGGTTCTCTTTTGACCTCATTTTGCTTTCATTCAGCATATCTGTTCCTGGATATGGTTCTGGTGTATCTCTCTTACTTGATGAAACCTTGTGACACAGAACAATATAAGAGAATGAGTACTGCTAAACTTTAACGTTGAGTTAAAAACAAAACAATGCGCACTAGACTTAACTACAGCTATTAACATTAACATAGTTGAAGGGCTTTACTTATTGCCAGAAGATATTCTAACATTTTAAAAATCTTAAAATAAAATAAAGACTGCCTCACAGAGCTGAATGCTTGTACATAAAACTTCCAAAACAAAAAATTCTGTGTTGAGATGAGTAAAATGCATATCTAGTGACATAAAAGTTAAACTGAAAACAGTATATGATGTATCCACTGCTGGGAAATACAATATACAAAAAGAAATATAGATTTAGAGATTCAGTACGTGGAAACATTAGAATGGTTGTCTTTCCTGCAGATAGCTTGAGAGTGTCTTTAACCCTTTCACAATGGGTTTGATATAATACACACGAGATCTTCTACACATTTACACACATTAAGTAGCTGCACTACAAGTTTTGATATAATGCACGCATGTTCACAAGATTTCATACTTTTGGTAAAGATTAGAAGTATTTTGTTCACAAAAAAAATTTTAACAAAATATTTTTGTAAAAATAGTCTGTCTTGTTACTAGACTGAGTACAAAATGATTTCATGTTATGATTAAAAAAAAACTATTCTCCATCCCCAAAATTTCAAATACTATTAGTATAATCTCTAAAACCTCAAATACATTTCAAATGTTTGTTTCAAGCAAGACTTGCTATTTTATTTTTATATTCTAACTACGTAGGGTCTGTCACTTAAACAATATCATAGTCATCATAAAACAAACAAGGAAATAAATATAAATTATGCTTTTTATTGCTAGAATGACTACTTTTTATAACACAGAAATACAATTCTTTAGCCTAAGCATTTTAAATATCATAACACTATATACTTAGTTGTTTTCTTACATTGACTTTCCAGTCATGCCTAGCTAACACTACATAACTTGTATTGAATTGGTACACATGCACTCAGGTCATGTATCCAGTAATATAAAACTGACCTTCAGTCTTCCTTGTCTTGGCTATTTTAGTGGTCTAGTATTTTGTAATGTGCAGTCACATTTCAATTATCATACATTATATATATATACAAATTATTACTATTTAGAAATAAATTAAACTAATTTTTCTTAAAATATAGTACAATAAATCAAGTAAAACAAACAATTCTCACTATCACCTTGCTTAACATAGGTTGCTGAGCCCTTTAAAATTTTAAATGTGGAAGATAAACACATTTCTTTTTTTTTTTTTTTTTTTTCAAGTTGAGTAACTGAAATATTAATTCACTACACTCATACCATAGAATTACACTATAATTTATTAACCTTGGTGACAAATTTAAACAAATATGAAACTTCAAGCAGATTAAAAGACACAAACAACATCCTTGGAAACTTAGATCATAAAAACATCTTAACTTGTCACAAATTAAAGTGGCTGAGAATATCACTCAGGGGACATTCTAAGCTGTTGATTGGTTATTCATATTCTCTAATAACAGTGTATAAGGGACCTTTTCAAAAAACGAGTTAAATAGAGTCACTGTGTTTGATTCAGTACATAATCCATATCTCAGAAAAATAAAAAGACACGAGGTTCTTATTTTATATTCCATTTTGATAATATTAGTAATTTGAGTTCGTAATTTGTACAAAAATTTTAACTTAAACAGTTCTGCATTCAGTATACCACGACTCACCAAAATATATATTTTAATGTGTTATTTTAATAATTACTTTGAGATTAAGAAATAAACTCGTATATAATAAAAGTTGAATTATAATCTACAATCTGATTCCAAAGTTAATGACAAATTCATAAAATATTAAAATTAAAACCTCACATTTGAAACGTTGCTTGACGTGGGCACAGAAACAGATGAATCAAGATCTATCAGATCTTTGGACGTATTTAGAGACTTTAGACTTGAAGAAGGACGGTACACGGTGGATTTGTGAGGATTATCCTGACTTAAGCTGAATCGTCGGGGACTGTCGATGGGAGTTCCCCCTCTCGAGCTTCCTGCTAAACTTCCAGAATCAGGACTGTCTTCAAACACAAATAATGCAGCACTACCACAATCCATGCTTCTGTGAAGTGCATTTCTGTCAAGAGACCGCCCTCTGTTGGGAGGAGGAGGAGTTCTGTGTCGCAGGTTCCCTTCGTGATGCAGCAGCTGAGATGCGGGCGGAGCACTTCGTATGCTCTCCATAGAAAGAGCAGGTGTTAAATTGGTGTCACTTAATTCATCAACCCTCATATCCTGGATAGAAAGAAAGTAAAAACATAAGCATTCAGTTAAATGTACTAAAAAACAAAACAGTTTTTATCTTGATAACTTCAAGGTATTACAAAATGTACTTATATTGATAAAACTGTCCAGAACAGATAGCCAGTAGAACGTTAGTTATCTCAACTTTTCTAACATAACCACATTATATTATATATTTGTATAATTCTCTTGATCTTATACAATCTCATTTCTTGAGTACTTCACTAAATATTATGTCACAACTATTACAAAAGGCCTAAGAGCAAGTTATATATCATAAACAATTTTGAATTATGATATACAAGTAATTAAACTTCAAAAAATTATCCTCATAACTTTCACTGTAGACGTAAAAAATCAACATATATCAATTTTCACAACATGACTACAACTAACATGTTACATTAAAGTTTAGAACCATGAAATAATTAATTCTGCATGACTATGAAATTTCAAGTAATGTAAAACCATAATTATCACTATTGTACCACAACTACCCCAATAATACTAATTTTGAAGTAAGATTACTTACCCTGATAATCACAGTCAACAGTGGAACCAGTCTTGTTTTACAGAAGGCACACCTTAGAAAATAGCACACCAGTTTTACATACAAGTTACAAATAACATATGGAGAAATGTTTTTAGCAAATTAAAAACAAAACATACAACAAAAATGGCTTAAGGTCAAAGTGTGTGTGTGTGGGGGGGTCCATCTCTATAGTAGTCTGGTGGCATTATGAACAGCATGTTATGACTGGTGCAGAGATTATTTCATCCAACTTCCACTGATCACAGGTTCTTCACCTGTTATCCACAATCTATTTTTATTCAAGGTTTTATTGTTAAATGTTTTCCAACATGTGTTCATTGTTCTATTTTTTCCCCGGTTTATGTCAGTTGATATGGTTTGTTCTACAATGGTTAAATTTTCTGTTTTTGCAATTCTTGTTTTGTCTTTGTGGAACTAAGACAAAGGCCTGTGACAAGAATAAAAAAAAACTATGCATGTTTTTGTTGCAGGAACACAGAATTTCATGAATCATGTTTTTGCATTTCTCTATGGTAGGTTTGTGTTTGTATTTCTTTTTCACCAGAAGGGATATTAATGTCTTTTTATGATTTCCATCAGATTTCTATGTTGAATTTCTTTGCCACACCCCTGAGTTTTTATACAAAAGGAGGTGTAACCATTCTGTTACAAAACACTTGATGATCTTTTGGTGTTTAGTGTTTATACCCCCAATGAACAATGAACAGGGTAGATATGAAGAAAAACTTTACCTTGGTGATCTAACTAACCAACACAGCTTCCCAAAGAAGAAACTGATAAGGAGGCAAGAACTGTACTGTAAGGAGTGTTAGCGGTTGCTAGTTGCCCACATAACTGTGGAAATGAGGCTGTGTCAAACAGAAGAGTCTGACACTGAAAAATGCACCTGTTATGAACATATTGAAGTAAATATCAGGATGCTGGGGAGATGAGAATAAGCATCCAGTGCACCGACCTTTGCCATCCACAGTCCTGGAGAAGTGAAAAGCAAACAGGGAGTTAAGTTTGACTCCAAGGTAAACTAGAAAATGATTCAGTAGAGACCAAACAACCAATGAGAGCCAGTTTCCCATCTCTATGGGAATAACAACTAGATGAGAATTAAACTTCAAATGAGAAAGATCTTCTCGTATCATCTTAAACCACTCCTCACAAATGGTAGCATAAAACGGGATACCGAGGAATGGGGAAGGAAATAGGATGAGGAGACATAAGTGGGAAAAATAGAAAATGGAGGACGTGACCTTTGGAAATCACCTTAAAAACACATGAATTGACCATTAAAGTCCTCCAAATGTAGGTGAATTAAAACAGTATGGTTTCCACTGGTCCTGGCTTGAGTACCACTAATGCTGAGTGCTCTGAAGATGACAACAAACAACTGTAAAAAGTCAAAGAACAAAATCTATGTGACATAAATGGGAGAGTGGGACAAATGAAATATCAAAAAGTTGAAATGGAGCGATGTAAATGGGGTAATTCAACACTGGACTGAAAACTGTTGGCTATATAGTGAAAGTGAGGTTGAAAAAAGTAAAAGAGGTATTAGGGTCTGAACCCCCCAAAAAGAATAATAATTTCCAAATGCTGCGAGTCTAGAAATGGGTAGTTAGCAAGATGAAACACAAAAGGCATGATTTTCCTATTGATGTCAAGGACAAGACAAACTGTAAACTGTTATAAAATAAGCCCCAATGTCTGATGAAAGTGAAAAAGCCAAATTTTGACTCATGGCTTCATTATCCAGAGGGACAGAAGTAGAAACATAAGAAACAGGAGATAAAATCAAACATGTATATAAAAATGGCTAGTATGGGTAGAGAAAGATCTATACAGAGGAGCAAACAACGTTTCAACCTTCTTCGGTCATCATCAGGTTCACAAAGAGGTAACTGACTGATAGCTGACTGCATGTTTGAAAGCAGTTGTGTGATTGAGTGTAGGAATGTAGAGGGCATGCTTTAATGTTTGATTATATTTATTAAACATAGGTAGAAACGTGTTCCTTTGTATTGGTTTATTTTGGGCTTGAGTTGTTGGATAAGTAAAGCTTCTTTACTTTTGTGTTGATGTTTGTTTCAAACATACTTTATAAGGATGCCTTGTCAGTTACCCCAAGACACGAGACTTAAAATCAAAATCGGAGGGGGATATCCAAATCCCCTCCCTCACTGTTAAATACACCAGATACAAGTAAAACATAATACTTCTCATGAGGTGGCAAACTTAGAGTAAAATAAGAAAATTTATTACAAATCATAAGTCACTTCACTGCCTGATAACTGTTGGGCCTCACTAAAGTATGTTTGGTTAAATTATCTCCAATGATAAAATCTCAGAATTTTTGCTTTTTCAAACATTTTACTTCAAGCACATGACAGAATCATACTGAAGGGATTATTACTAATTACACTATTTTTATGTTATGCTCCAATAAACAGGTTAAAATCCTAGTGCATATTTGTTTTTGAATTTAATTTTGTTTTAAGAGATATGCAAATGTTTTACAGATGAGAACTTCTAAAATTGAAAAATTATTTCTTTATTAACTAATTTCTATTAAGAGTATCAGCCTGAATTGTTCAGGTGACAAATCCTTCCTCTGTTGACACTTCTAGGCTAGCTACATGAGAGTTTACTATTACAGTCAAGACAGTTGGCAAAACTTTCCTTCTTAATAGTTACTGATAAACTTGCAAGAAATCTAAAAACAGTTTCATGAATGAAGAGAGAGGTAACGATTATAAAATGGACACATTCATTAACTGTACAAAACGTCTACCAACATTTTTTAAAGTCACTGAAGGTATTTTTAACAAGAAAAAAATCCATTTTTAAACAAACACATTGACCAAAGAAATGGGTACATAAAATGGCAAACTTGATCAAATGACAAATAAAATCAGGACAAGGGTACACTACATGGCAAACTTGATCAAATGACAAATAAAATCAGGACAAGGACTGTAAAACAAAGGAAACAGTCATAACAAAAGCACAAGAGAATTCATATTCAAGGAGCAAAAACACAAAAACAGCTTTTAATACTTCACAGTATTCTTTAGATGTTTTATATTGTTCTATTAATATCAATTTTATTAGAGAAATCTTATCACTTAGTTATTACTTTAACTATTATTAAGCATTATTACAAAGGTAATAAAGTATTAGTCTAAAAAAGTAACAACTAAGGTAATGAAGTATTAGTCTAAAAAAGTAATAACTAAGGTAATGAAGTATTAGTCTAAAAAACACCTACCGAGTATTGAAATTTGAGTTTTCAGCTGACCAACCTTCCATTATTTCCTCATCATACAGAAGAGATGAGCACACATGACATTTGGAACAAGTGGTCATTGTGATCTCCATGGCAATTCTTGTTGTTGAAGCATTCTTATCCAGCACAGTGTCAAAATGACCACTACCCATGTCAAGCAGTTGACTGGCAAATGTTGGAGCACTCCCTAAATTAATGTAATTCATAAGTAAATATACAACATTTTAAACACATTTAGTACTTCTCACTAAAGTATATTCCTAAAGGCTTATTACTTTTTTTAATACCACAAAATTCTCTGAAAAAAAAAAGTCAAATATTTGTATTACACTGAAACATTCCTCGCAACTTTAGTATTCTTACTCATAACCATGGAACAGAAAATAACATCTATAGTGAATAATAAACAAATTTAAAAATGGAGTAAAAAACATGGCCTGAAAAATTGTATTTATTCACAAAACAGATTTATGTTAGAAACTAATAGATTAAAAGAACTTGCCAACTTAATGCGATTCCCCAGTACCGCATGACTTATAATTTCCAATGATTTACCAACATGTGAATTTACAACTGCCAAGAACTTACCAACACGATGAGATTCTCGAGTGCCACATGACTTGCAACTGCCAAAATCAAAAGCAAGTTTGTCCATGATAAAGTCTTCAAACACAGCATCGTCACTCTTGGAACTACGACTCAAATAGTCTGTACTACAACGTCGACACTCTGATGTAGTACTTGATCGATCGTCATCATACATCGAGAATCTGTCCAATTCATGAGGTCTGGAATATTCACCAATGCTATCTGTCAAAGGAAAACAATAAAAATAACAACTTTTTGTTTTCATGCACTTAAATTCCACTCTCGCAACGTAAAGAGAAAAAATGCATGTAGCTTTTGAATGTACACAAACATACTAGAAAAGCATTTCACAATGTAACCCGTCTCAGAATTCTTGGATTGAATGAATTATTCATTATATTGTATTTTTCATTATTTATGTCTAATCTACTGTATGAAGAAAGTACAGAAAATTTCCCCATTGTTAATGACTTAAATCAAACATAACTTCTCTTATTTAAAGAATGCTGTTGCAAAGAATGAACCCAAAATTTTAACATTAAGTCCTCAAAGCTTGCTAATGAGCCACTATGGGTTTACTGGGAAAATGTCAGAACGAGAAAAAAGTTTAGAAAATCATGTTGATGAGAAATCCTCATATTTTTTTTTAAGCTTTTTAAAAATTAACTTTTTTTTTTGTAACAAAATCTTCAGAGAACTAAATGATTCAAAAGGACTTCAATAAATGTTCATGTTTCAACTTGTAATGTTGAATCATTAAATTTTTCATCCATGGCCAGAAACTTCCAAACATTGCCCAGCCAAGCCAAAATCAAGACAGTGTGTCTACATCAAACTACATTTTGGAGTATCACTGATTTTGGTACGTTTAGAAAAATGAATTTTATAAAACATTAGACTTCATTACTCTTGTTTCGTTTTCTTTCTTTTTTTTGTAAGAGTTTAAATGTTATTGATTATTAAGACGTGCACTATACGTGGTGATTATTAAGACGTGCACTATACGTGGTGATTATTAAGACATGCACTATACATGGTGATTATTAAGACGTGTACTATACATGGTGATTATTAAGACGTGTACTATACATGGTGATTATTAAGACGTGTACTATACATGGTGATTATTAAGACGTGCACTATACATGGTGATTATTAAGACGTGCACTATACATGGTGATTATTAAGACGTGTACTATACATGGTGATTAATACATGTACTATACATGGTTTGTGAACAGCAAATTTTGTACACTAAAATGCATAAAAGTTTTAGTCTGAAAGGCAGACAAAAAGATGCACATACTTCTGAAATAGAATAGATTTCTGATACTAAAACTTTGTTGTCACACATATGAAACGGAACTGGTTCAGATAATGAAACTATTCTTATACAAGTAAAACAGAAGTGATTTATAATAACGGAAATCTTATGTACAATTTATCACCACAGAAAAAAAAAATTACAATATTGCCAACATATGCTCAAATACAAACTTATTTGAAGTAATACAACTTGTGTACCTGTATTTAAGTTAGCATTGACTGTATTTAATTTGAGGAATGTAACAAAAACAAGTTTTGCAAATTATATACACTTTTCATACAGCTGATACACCACTATCAATGAAAAATTTCAAATTGTGTCTGAGACTGCAAATGTTAAGAATTGTTTTCATTTTACACTAAATCTTCCTCAAAAGCTAAAAAATATAAACCTACCCTAAAAACATGTTGCAGAAATTAAAAATCGTCCTCATAAACATCAGTAGACACAACTAGCTTTTACCTTTTGTTGGAGTATTGGACGTTGACCATGACTGTTTGAGCTCAGTAAACTTAGTGGCAACTGTATTAGCTGCTGACATCAGGCTGTCAAACATTTCTGTGTGCTTAGGTGTTAATTTGGGTAACCTAAAAGAAGACATGCTGACTGAAAATGGTCGACCAGGAGTTCTCGTTCCAATAATCTTGGGGCTCCTTTTTGATTCTGGGGTTGCTGGGAGAGTCATAGAATGAGACGGGGTAGTTCTGCCATTTGCATCTTCTACAGAGTCATCAGATGTTACCTTACATCTCAGTGAACTATTTGAGGATCTGCGAGTAGGACCGTGAAAGGTCGAGCTGCGGGTAACTTTCCCACCATCACTGCCACTCAATCCTAATGTTGAACTAAGACTAGATGCTACTCGAGGAAGTGAGTTAGCAGTAAAATATTCCCAACTGAACCAAGTCTCTTTCAGAGGACTGAAAGTGGAAGTAATAAAATCATGTTCTTGAGTTTCCTGCAATTCACTGTCATTACTACCACAGGAACTGCTGTGGTAACTGCCATTTTCAGGTAGTGATGAATGGTAGTCAGGTGATACACATTTGTCATTCTGAGGAGTTTTACTCCTCTTCTTAATTGGGATGTTAGGTGATCTAGGACGAGGTAATACAGATGATGTGACTGTCTCTTCCGAACATTCTGTAGCAAGTTCCGTGTCTGATTCTTCCTCACAACAGCTAAGTTTCAAAACCCTTGCTGGTTCTTTGTTCTCTCCTAAAGAGGAAGGGGTGTTAGAATTTTCTGTTACAGTCACTAGCGGAGGTTCTTTGTGATCAAGTCCTTTTGGATCTTTGAGAGCTACTGGTTCATTCCTAATTTTTCGAATGATTTGGGTGTCATTGCCAAAGCTGCTAGAGCGTAGAAATATTTGAGGAGAGTCAGCTTTGTTTAGAGACTGGGCTAATGGACCACTGTAATGTCTCAATCTGTACGTTCGACAGGTCCTCCTCCCATGACTTCCTGCACTCCTATGACGTTTACGTCCATGGTCGTTACTTTGTTGACCCAGTGCCTCATCATTACTTGGACTATCAACCAGCAACGGATGACTTGTGATCAGAACTCCAGCACTGCTATCCACTAAACCAAAAACAATACTGTTTCAAACCATCTTCATTTTTAAAAATTATTTCTTCAAATTTATAACCACATTTCTTTTCTTATCGATATCTTAAGAGACTCAACTAAATACAGATTTGAAAAGGTATAAAAAAATGGATCTTGTAATAGAAAGAATTTTCTAATAAATTTTACTGTGTACAAATATATTTGGCATATTTTTACAATATGATTATACATTTCTATAAACAATTCTAAAAAGATACAATAACTTACCAACTATACATTGTAACAAGTTAAATGTCTCCGAATATAAAAATATGAGAAAACACAATTCTGACCTCTTTAGTTTTATCTAGTTACGGCTTCAGTACCATGAATAAAGGATAATCTCTCTTTTTCTACATACAGCTGCTATAATAATAAACCTGCTTGATAGCTTCTACAAAAATCCTTCATCATCTGTTAGCTGTAGATATAAAAAAAACACACATCCATAACACAAGAACATTTAGCCAGTAATTAATAAGATCACAAACCTGAAATATCAGGCATCCCAGAGAGGCTGCTCAGGCTACTAGCCGAGCTACGCACTATACTTCCCACCCTGTTCCTGAAAGCATCTGCAGCCGAGAAGTCCAGCTCGTCAAACTTTAAAGCTCTTCCGGACCCAGAACAACCTATTGAAGTAAAGTAAACAATAATCGTTCCAGAAGAGGGGAGGTTATTACTAGAATAAACAAATAAATATTGGTTGCACAATATTTCAAATTATTTTTAAATAATACATGAAATAATCAG
This sequence comes from Carcinoscorpius rotundicauda, assembly GCA_011833715.1. NCBI lineage: Eukaryota > Metazoa > Arthropoda > Merostomata > Xiphosura > Limulidae > Carcinoscorpius > Carcinoscorpius rotundicauda. The sequence continues at coordinate 3,321,432 of CM022391.1, read as the reverse complement.
TAGTTAGTGCAATTTCAAGTTCATCTCCTCTGTTTAAAAATATTATAAATCAACTTCATATTGAAATAAATATCCCACTTCATTTTCAATACTAGAAAAAAAACATATACTAAGTACAGACTTTTCTGTGATTACTGTAACTGTTAATGGGATAACATACTACAACTGTATAATGGGATAGCATGCTACAACTAAAAACTTATCAAATGTGAAGCATGAAAGCTCTGGCAGATTGTTATATATACATAGCAACTTTTTACTTTCTTTCACCAAGTACAAATCAGTTTCATAACACCAACAAAAACAATTCTAAAAATATACTTATTTACACAAAACTTGTATTAAAAATCTAAATTACAATTAGTTCATTAACAAAGGAAACATCCAGACTTAAAAATGTATCACATCATACAATGGAAAAGAAAACCATCAAACTCTGCACATATCTATAAGTAACTTTAGTTTAAGTTTCCTCAACAGCTTCTGTTAATGCTGAATCAAATTTGAGTTTTAACATCTTAACAATTCAGAGCAAATTAAATACCTACTTAAACTTTTCATAGTCACTGCTGAGAAGAACTGAGGTTTTGATAAGTAAATACTATCAACATGCCAATAAATTATGATCTAAATAACAACATTTCACACTTCACTGAAACAGTCTAGGACAAAACACCAGTTTAAGTATCACATTTAGTCATCACAAAGTTTGCACATTATAAAGTAATGTCTATTTTGTGAACCGTTTGATCATTAGTAAATTCATTCCCCCTGAAAAACAATAGCACATTACAAATATAGTTATTAATATTCCGAGGAAAAAACTAATTATAAACATCACATTTGTAAGCGTTGTTCAGTAATACCTTGCACAGGAGGGAGATCCGGTTTAAACACATAAGATGAGGTTGTTTTTTTCCCTTCAACTCCAGGTGATTGTACAGATGTTTGCGTTGATGACACTTTTTGTGCTTCTTCTGCATTCATGGAGCTATAGCCACCATCCGATTGTCCTCCTGGAAATAAAATACCTTACAATTAAACACTTTGCAAGTCACACACAAGGTAATTTCTTCCACTTCTTAAATAAAACTGGGAACCTGAAAAATATTTTACTGGATCTGATACACATTTTTGTTAACATATGTAGATTTGGACTTCCTTGTCCATCACAAAGAAAGGTGGTGAGCTACTTGTATCAAAGCTTCACACTACAACGTGAAACTGATGCTAAAGATTGTCCATCACAAAGAAAGGTGGTGAGCTACTTGTATCAAAGCTTCACACTACAACGTGAAACTGATGCTAAAGATTGTCCATCACAAAGAAAGGTGATGAGCTACTTGTATCAAAGCTTCACACTACAACGTGAAACTGATGCTAAAGATTGTCCATCACAAAGAAAGGTGATGAGCTACTTGTATCAAAGCTTCACACTACAACGTGAAACTGATGCTAAAGATTGTCCATCACAAAGAAAGGTGATGAGCTACTTTTATCAAAGCTTCACACTACAACGTGAAACTGATGCTAAAGATTGTCCATCACAAAGAAAGGTGATGAGCTACTTGTATCAAAGCTTCACACTACAACGTGAAACTGATGCTAAAGATTGTCCATCACAAAGAAAGGTGATGAGCTACTTGTATCAAAGCTTCACACTACAACGTGAAACTGATGCTAAAGATTGTCCATCACAAAGAAAGGTGGTGAGCTACTTGTATCAAAGCTTCACACTACAACGTGAAACTGATGCTAAAGATTGTCCATCACAAAGAAAGGTGATGAGCTACTTGTATCAAAGCTTCACACTACAACGTGAAACTGATGCTAAAGATTGTCCATCACAAAGAAAGGTGATGAGCTACTTGTATCAAAGCTTCACACTACAACGTGAAACTGATGCTAAAGATTGCGTACGACACACATAATGTTTGTTCATGATTGAACACCAGTCTATATGATGAGATATCTTCACTGAACCCACCATGACTATCAAAACACAAGTCTTCAAATGTGGCATTGAACTACTGGAAAAACAATATGTATGGAAGTAAAGAAAGAGTATCTTGCCTGAACTATATTTATCAACTTGTCCCAAGTCAGATGTCAATTCAATCTGTTGAGTTTTGTCTTCCGAGCCTTCTTCATCAGTACTCATTCGGCTAACTTGGTCGTAATCAATTTCTGAACCTAATGAAAGTGATCGTTGAGCTTTCTTCTTTGAACCGTGCCGGAACTGTGTTACCCCAAGAATCACATTTCTCAGCTTGTTCCACATAAGAGTTGCATTAGTCTCAGCAGAAGGCCACTTACTTTCTAACACAGCCTGCAATCCATAAACAAGTTTATTCAATAAGACTGTTTAATAATACAGTATCTTCCACGCAAATCTAATACTGTAAAAACTCAGATAAACAATGTTAGATGACCATGTACTGAAGTATACCGAGTGATCATTATAAATAAAAAATCTCAGTAAAATAATTAAACATATCACAATACTCTTAAGTCAAAGTTAGATAGAACCTCATACTTACACAATGTCATTGTAACATTACTTGTTTGTACAAAACTTCAGAATTAATGTGCGTGATTGTTCTATAATAACCATATGTATAGAGACTTTCGTAGTCATGTACATAACTGCACATTAGTTAACTACACATATATTAAGTTAAGGAAATATAATGCTAAAATACTGTTCACAAAGAGCTAGCTACTTTGCCTCAGGTAATCCTTACTGTATATTACAGAAAGTTTTAATAGCTCGTATTCAAACTTATATTAATCTACTTTTAGTATAGCATGAAATAAGTTTCTATTTCTACAAGGAAAATATATTTAAAAACCAATCCTGAATTAGTATATATTGTGACACATAACATTTTCTCTAAACATTGTCTTTATTTTATCCACCACTCCTTGAAAATGTAAAAAAATTAAATAAATGACTTCCTATAAAATTGTTTTTGTTCATACAAATAATTTTTATAGCCATTAATTCTGTTTGATTACAGAGCTACCAATAGAAAATCAGTCAGATCCTTCCTGCCACACCCACTCATCACATCCTTTGTTTCAGGATATGCTAACAGTTCTCTCAAGTATGATGATATATTAGATAAAGCCTATAGAAGATCAAGGTTTTCATCTGTTAAATAACATATTGCATAACATTGTTATCCATTTGGAACACAGTCAATTTACCTCAGAACACAAGCAATGTTCCAGTGAGAAACTAAACAACTAGCTTAGATAACACGATTCTTGTCACATAGTTAGAAAGCCAGAACATTTATGAGAAGTAGGAGAAGTTGTCTATTTCTTGCATATTATTAGTTGATGTCCTTTGATGCAGTAATTAATTAAATAACAATTATATAATGTATTACTACCATTAGTATAAAAAAAGTAGGCTTAAACATCCTCTACAATCAAAAGCAAGATAAAAGTCATTGGGTAGCTATTTTATTTGTTGTTCTTCATGTTTATTCTTTATTATTAGAAACAAATCTACAATGTAAAAATAAGGAACTTTCTATGTTAAATAAGGTTAGACTACATAAAAATATTTAACAAGGCATTAGGCTAACATGCAAGGAGCACTTGGGTAATGTAATTTGATAGCATAATGTGAGCTGCACATGCCCCAAGTGATTTACAACTTATAATAGAATGAATAACAGACAGACACAGTTCAACAAGCAATGAATAGGATGGTAAAACAAAAATTTAATTATAAATAGATGTACATGTTACAAGCTTAAGGCTGCGTGTAATAAAGAAATGTAGTTTCATGTTATAATTTGAAGTTATCTTAGAAAAACAGGTAATTTAGATTTACTTTAATTTTTGGAGGTTACCAGGTTAGTTAAATTTTAGGGATTACACAAGGAATATTTGAGATGAGGAAAAGCACTTTTTATCTTAACATCAAAAATCACTTTGTACGTGGATTATTCAAAATTCAATATATTCACAAACAAATCTTTTTACTTTATTTTAAAAATTCCACTAAAAATCATTTATTTCATATAAAAGAATGTTCACTATAAATAATACACACTATATTGAGAGTCAAAAGTAGTAAATCTATAAAGATTTTAAATAAGAACAAAAAGGTCACGTTTGGTCAAACTGACTTAGCCCATGTTGAAGAGTTAACAGCATGTATATTAACAATAAGTTAAAGAATTGTACTTTATCATGGTTAAATACTGCTTATAGGGCTTTTTAATCGTGTACGTAAGATGTGTGTTAGTTACCTTAATACATATTAATGTTAAAAAGCAAGATAAAGTACATTACTTTGTTGTAATATCCATATGTAATGGCATTAGGCTGAACACCATTTCTCTTCATTTCAAACAACACTCGCACTGCTAGGATTGGTTGTCCATACAGTCCACACAGTAACATCAAAACCCGATAGCAGACCTAGCAAAATACATACTACATTCTAATTATGTCTATTTTACTGGGAAAATGTTTCATGCGAAAAAAACAAAACAAAAAGTGGTGATATAAAAAACAACATCAAATGGAATATTTGGAAAAATCAAGAAATGATTCCACACAGCAAACATTAAAACAAAGATGAGCAAGTTTCAACACACAATATCTGACAGAAAGTTGTGAGTAAAGTAAATCATAGTTACAAGAAGAGAAACCCACTTGAAGTAAAAATGAACTAAAAGATGGCTGGCACAGGTATTAAAACCTTAATTAAAATAGAGTACGGAACAAACTCTCTTTCTTAACCTGAAGATACCCTAAGAAGGTTTAAACACTTTATGTTATCTTAATTGAAGTTTTAATACCCATACCACCGGTCTTTATAATACGAGAAACAAACTCTTCTTTTAATAACTCTAATATCATAAACAAAAAAAACTATTCCAAAGACACTGCAGTCATCACTCCAACTCTTAAGAAAAATGCATGTAAGTACTCCAAATGAGTAAGCTGCACTGTTTAACCTTAATTACACCATACAAATCAACATTTTCCCTGAATGCAATAAAATTTAATATTTTCCTAAACTGAAAATATAGTTCCAATAATACTGATCTCCACTGATACGGTTAAAGCTATTACTTATCCACTAGGGTTTCTTGTTTGCCAGTACTAAGTATTGGTCAACACCACTAACTTAAAAGGGATGAACTTCCTTTCAGTACAATGTCACTGATATGCATGTCATTACCACTGACAGAAGTGCCTTTCAGACTGAGGAGAAATTGTGATAGATATATGTCAACCTTAGAAATTAAACCTCAATGAAAGAGAGCACAATCTCTATGCCAAAAGACTGGCCCTCTGAGTGCCTCCACAGAGAAGCTTAAAAGAAGTGGAACAGATGGACACACCTTTGTTTCTGCTTTTGTGGTCCTTTCTGGTGTAACTGCTAATCTGGTGTGATCCACAAGATCTGATAACAGGTTGGAACAAATCACATTTCATACCCTAAGTAACATATGAAGTGCAGAAGAAGTTGAAAGTGGCAATACCATCTTGTCCAGATAGGTAGTATCTGTTACTAAGGCCCAAAGATGAGGTACTGGAGACCAAGCTGCCAGTAGTTGAGTGATCCAATTAGAGTAGCAAAATGAAAGCTAATTCAACAGAATCTGTCAGTGCAACATCTATTCTATCACAAGAATCTGTCTGGATTGAGAGACTGGACCTGCTACTACAGACATTCAAAAAACACGGCAATCTAGAAAGGTGATACGATTAGTATTGAGAAAGGAGGTCAAAAATTCTAAATTAAACTCCCCTTGACCATACACCTTCTTGATGAGACCTAACCAAAATCATTACATTGGGAATCCTTGCTAAAAGTGGATAAATTCTAGAATTTGACTGTTGGTGTATCTATATACCCCTTCCCTGAATCAAGACATGCATGCAGTGGAACTCAAAGTGTAGTACTACCCAAACTTAACTTCTGGAGAAGAAAGAATGATTCTGATGAAGGAAACTGCAGAAACCAGGAAATAAGTGTATAATACCCGACCACTTAAATACCAATAAAAGGATCACTTGTGTTCTCATCCCAAAGGCACAAAGGATTCAAGAAATGCTCACATTCCCAAAAGCAAAAGAACCATCTGTGGAGTAGGAGAAAGAGAAGTGAGTAAAAGTGTGACATCCTACCTTATATCAATGAGTAGGATGGGAGAACAGCTGAACCTGAAAAATATCCAGATTGATAACATATTGAACTGGAGAAAAAAAATAGATGTCACAATCATGAAAGAGAAGCCTGCCAGGCTTGTATCTGAAAGTAGATTTAGAATGCAATGATCTAGCAATTCACAAGATGTGGCCAGTAGTAACCAGGGGTCCATGGAATGGTGTGTGCACAATATACAATAAAATGAAGGGGGATGAGGAAAGTCATACAATATAGAAATACCCTATGTTAAGCCTATTCTAGACTGAAAGAAAGAACTGCAGTATCTCACCCCTGTGATCCACAAACGTCAAAAGTGTGATAGGAGCCAATTGAATTAGACATCTACAATCTCAGTAAAAAAACAGAATCTAGCCATTAATATATACAAGGAAGACTGATGATTGGACACCAATCTATCTTCATAGACCCAACAACTAACAAGAATAAATACTCTGAAGAACTAGCTTCACTCTCACTAACCCCAGATCCATTAGATTCATATTACCCTAGAACTAAATTCCAAGTTACAGTGAACCATGGTACATGAAAACTATACAGATTGGGTATATAATAAGTTGGGAAATGTGAAATGAATGACCAATTGTGACCCAAGGACCTGCAGAGCTTATGGAATAGTTATAGATATCACACATCCACAAATTCTTGGAACAAAGGTCCAACAGGATCCTGAAGGTATACAATAATTACAGATGCTGTTGGCAATTCAAAGCAATGAAAACCTTGGATATGGACAAGATCCGAGTAGCAATTTACTGAGAAGCTTACGTTGAGGATCAGTACTGATGAAGAACTGTAGCCCCCCTCCTGTACAAGACAATGAAATCCAAGATTAACAACCAGAACGAATGTAGAAGCTGATAATTGAACCAATGTGGATGCTAACAATGGATACAGTTCATCCTCAATGAATCTGTTTTCCCTGATAGTCTTCTAACAAAGTGAAGTGATAAGAAACAAAAAGGTTGAAGTTAACTTGCAAGTCTATAGATTTTCTTTATCCCATCAGGAAACAGACCTGTATAGGAAAACTACAAACTCCATCTTAAAACCACAGAATACAAGGAGCAAATATTATCCGAGTTGAAATGATGTCTCCACTTGGTGGCAGTAGGTCAAATCAAGAGGTTCCAACAACATATACCAGAATTTCAGTGTTTGACAAAAAAAAAAAAAAAAAAAAAATTGCTCACAGACATTTCAGGCATCAAGCAAGTTGCAAGTTCAAAGGAAACTTAGAAAAAATCCAAAACATCACATACTTGAAGAACCAACAGAAAAACAAAAGAAAGTTTATCCCAAAACAGCCATCTTTTCATTTTTTGTAGGTCATTTAAAAACTGTGATAAAGTTGTTTTGCTAGAACAGTGCAAATGCAAGCTATCTGCCATGTCCATCCAAGGGAATCAAACCCTAAACCCCTGTGTTGCAAGTCCATAAAAACTTACCACTGACCCACAGAGGGGCTAAAAATTCAATACACTGAAATAAAAATAACAGAGAAAAAAGGGTCAATCTAATAATTCTCCAAAATGTTAAGAACCACTCTCAAATACAGCCTCAGACTCCCCCCCCCAAAAGATCACTTAATCACAACGATTGTTGTGCAATGATACAAAGGTGGATAATGGTAGAATGCCAGAAGTAATAATACAAATTGTGCTATAATCATCTTACCAATTGGAAGAAAAACTTTATTATTATTATTATTACTATTATTATTATTACAAAATCAACTGGGGAACAAGATAATGTTCAAAGCATATTTGAATAATCATAATAACGGGGAACCCATTACAGACACTAACAAGAAAAGCAATAAAACTGTGAATGAGATGCATCTTTACAGCACCAACATAGAGAGCTCATTGATGGAGGTGAAAAGTATTCAAAGACAACTGAATGGGATATAACAGACCGCAGGAAGCAAGAAAAATCACTAATGATTAGACAGACAAAGAAAAAACCCTGGTGGTAGAATAAACAGTCAAGTGTAATTGGAGGAAAGTATACTCTGGAATCACTTTCTTTTCTGGTCTATAGCAATGGTACTATTATCCTATATAAAACATTTGTTTCCATAATAGTCAATAAAAGTAAGATGCTTGGAAATCAGTGTGTAATCTTATATCCATTATTTATATTTTCTTCATTAAATAATTCCCACACAATCTGCTCTCTACATTATACTCACTTTTTGTTCATATTATATCGATTTAAATTAAGTGTTTGTGGCATCATCAGCCAGTTTGGATACACTTATGACAATTATTGTTATACACATTAAATACACGTACGCCAGTAACACCTTTTCTATTGCTTTACACGTTAAATACACGTACGCCAGTAACACCTTTTCTATTGCTTTACACGTTAAATACACGTACGCCAGTAACACCTTTTCTATTGCTTTACACGTTAAATACACGTACGCCAGTAACACCTTTTCTATTGCTTTACACGTTAAATACATGTACGCCAGTAACACCTTTTCTATTGTTATACACGTTAAATACACGTACGCCAGTAACACCTTTTCTATTGCTTTACACGTTAAACACACGTACGCCAGTAACACCTTTTCTATTGTTATACACGTTAAATACACGAATAACACTATCTATATTAACTACTATTAAATGATTCTGCAGATATAAATTCAATAACCAACTATTTAATATTCATTAGCCCACAATGATGATTTCAATCTCTGCCATTTATTACTAAAACAAACTAGTCATTACCACCATGTGAAAGTGAATACTTTTTTTTTTATATGAAATATTTCAGTAACTTCTAGGTAATCAAGATTATAACATCTTTACTCTAAACCACTGTCAATATACGACAAGGTCATGGTAGAGGTCAAACTCAACATCCCGATACATACTCTTTACAGACTCTTTGACCAAAAACAAAAGTATAACAACTTACTTCATCAGCAGGCTGGAGTTTTATGGACTGCATGCGAAGCAACACATCATAAGCTGTTCTTAGGGCCTTGGCCTTCATCTGAGAACATTTAGTGTAAGCAGGGAGATGAATATACCATAAACTGAAACAATTACTGAGCAAACACCTGGAAGAGAAAAAGTTGTACTTAAAAAACATTAAACTCAATAGAGAATAGTTCCTGACCAAACACTTGGAGGATAAAACTGTACTTAGCAACATTCCACTTTAGAAGTGATATGTAATTACATTACACATTAATGGCATTATTTCATCGTCAACAGTACTATAACAACTCTGTATAATTATAATTAGTACTCCTACTAATAATAATAATGACGATGAGAAAAACACTCAATATTTATCTTCAGGATGTTAATAAATTTAAGATGTGGTAACAGAATCTCTGAATGTTTACAAACATAATAACAATCCTAAAATATAACAAACCAACTTTAAACAGTATATTTCTCCATGTTACTATTTAACTTCACATTCAAAATATGCTCTTCATTAAATAATTTATTTGTATGAACTAACATTTTTGAAAGAACAAAGTATTTAATACATTTTCATATTAGTTTATAACTATACTCACTTGGCCCACAACATTGGATTTTCAGCCTGCTTTTTGGCAACCTACATCAAAAAATCAGATTCGGTTATCTGGTTCAATTTAAGACAAATAATAAACCTTTTCTTTACTACAGTTCTTAAGTTGCATGGTTAGAAAATTTCTTATCACAACTACTTATGTCACAGAACACTGTACACAAATTCTGGAAGACCAGCTAAAATGATTCAAGAATGAATACTATACACAAATAACGTTTCTCTAAGTTTCTTATCTAAAGTAACTTCCAGAAAGCTTTCTGACGTTTCTGCAAACAGAAGTAGCATTCTTTTATTTCTATGTATTATATGCATTTTTACAAAACTTATCTTCACTTTCATTGTCCAAAACAGAGTTCACCTTGCATAGTTTTTGTTATGTATGAAAATTATTACATGCAGAAATTCTGAGAAGTTTAATCAGTGTTATTTGCCATAGTTTTATAATTATTACATAAAGAAACTCAATATCATAATGGTTGTGGTTTATATACTCTCTTTCTCATAAGAATATTTTTTTTTGTTCACATTAAGTTTTACATATTCAAAACATTCTAAAACTGATGTCCTCTCTTGTTAGATATAATTACTTTTACCTTTACTTACATACAATTATTTTTATCTGTTTGTTCTCTGACTACAATATCAAAATATACAAAATCTAAAAGATTGTTATTATAACTTATCTAACATATTACCAATATTTCTACAGTAAATTAACAATTATTCTCATTAAAACATAAAGATATGAACAATGGTTATAAAATTGTTTATTACAAACATAATAATGGTCAAAAAATAAAAATTAACTAGCCAACAATATGATAAAAAACATCTTATAGCACTCGCAAATAATAATATTAGAAATGGTTCCAAGTTAATGTATAATCTACAATCAGAATCAAATATTAGCCAGAATTATGTCACTAACAATTTAATCAGTGAAAACAAACATTTCATCTGCAGTTTCACTAAATTACAACAGCCAGAAAGAGGTCGTATTCAATTAAATCACCATCAACATGATCATTATAGACATGATTTTGTTCACAAACTATCATAATAAAAACATTAGTTCAAATATATCTGTATCATTTAATTTATATGACTATTCTAGTCCTTTATAGTTCCAAGAAATTGTTGTTCTAGAGAGGTCCGAGTACATTAAAACAATTTTAAACATTAAAGAAAACTAAGAAATACATAGTCATCCTGGAACATAACCTAGCAGAACTCCATTTCAGTATTCTTTGGTGGGTTTAAATATTATGGTACAAACAGACATCACTTATGTGAAAGTATGTAACAGTCAGACCACAGGGATATGTTCCGATATAGCACAGTGGCAGTGACAGGGTGTGGACACGTTCCGATATAGCACAGTGGCAGTGACAGGGTGTGGACACGGTCAAATGTAGCACAGTGGCAGTGACAGGGTGTGGACACGGTCAAATGTAGCACAGTGTTATGGCTATGTTCAGATACAGGACAGAGTAGAAATGACGTGGTATGGCTCTAAAATTTTGGTATGCTATTATTTATTAACATTTATTGTACTTGCACAATTCTTTGTTTAATTCAACAATAATAAATAAATGAGTTAATTTATTCTTATTACAGAAGAAGGTTACTGGATTAGACCAGTTTAATAATGAAAAGAATGACTGGGGACATAATTTATCTATATATATTAACCAAAGTTAATCTAAGCAGATGTTTGATATTCTTTATACAACAGTAAAATTCTTTTGTCAGTAGATGAACTAATTTTTTTCTTTTTTTTTATATTTTTACACTTCAATACTCGAGTAAGTTTTTTACAACAAACTAAAGACATAATGCATAAAATTTTGGGAAAAAACATTAGTAAACCAAAACACACAATAATGAGGAAGTTTGTGTTTTTGTCTGTTTCAGTTTTACTAAACCTAATACTATGTTTAGTATGTGTTTAACTGCTTATTTGTCTCACATATTCTTGAATAACAGTGTATGCTAATCTTAAATATCAAAGTTGTTGTAATTAAATAGTTGTTTATCACTGATGTTAACAGTCACCTTTTATATGTGTAACCCTGAGTTATAAATAACATGACAACCATTTTTTGAGAACAGGTTGGTCTCTTAACCAAACTGTACACGTAGGAGTGTTTCATTACAATCCGTGTCAGTGGTAAGTGCAATACAGATCATGAGCAAATTAGACATTAGCAAAGTAATAAGGACATAATCAGCAGAGAACAGTTTTTGAAAGTGGAGCAATACACTGTTATGTTGCTCATCTACTGCAAAGTCTGGTCTCACACACAAGGAGTCAACATGAAACCAGTGGACCACGAACACTGCAGAAAGTTTACAAAGAACACAATGTGGATATTTAGTCACACACATATATACATTACTTGCCACAAATTGTACAGAACTGAAACATTACATTCAACATATAACAGGGTATTAAAATTTCTACACAAGTAGCTGGTTTCACAAGGCTCTTAGGAGGTCAAGACACTACCTAACACATCCATAGATGGATTACATCAAATATAACTGATTTTTCAATAATCCTCTTCAGTAAAGAATCCAGACTCTGTCTCCAGTACACTGACAGGCATGCCAAGATCACGAAGAAATGTGGTGAATGTTGTTTATTGTAGATTATAATAACACAGAAGGATGACCCTCCATTCAACCCATCAGGGAAGATCAGGAGGAAATGTGGTGTTGTTCATTGTAGATTATAATAACACAGAAGGATGACCCTCCATTCAACCCATAAGGGAAGTTAGGTACCCTCTGAGACAGATATTTCATGCTGATTACCAGAATCAAACTTCATTTTGGTTGACAACAATGTCTGCCAACATTGATTGTTAACATTAATCCTGACTTGGAAACAAGTGTGAGGATATACTAGTCAGCAAGATCTAGTGACCTAGACATAAATGGGGCACTGAAAAAAAACAACATAGCACTGTTTATAGTGTCTGCTTAGTGAGATGCATAGGTATTGCCCAGTGTCTCTCAATAGACATAATATGGTGCAGACCATGTGAAAATGCACAAGAAGTGTTTCTTAAAAAAATATATATATTTTCCCAAACAATTATCGTGTTTGTTTGTTTTTTTTGGAGTGGCTGGTGGAATCTTCCATTGTTGTATAACAAAAGATTAATGATAAAATAAAAACATTCTAACATAAATAACTTTAAGTAAAAACAAAACTATGATATTTGAGATACAAAATACAAACTATGCCAACCTTCTGTCACTAAAAATAGAAGACAAAAACTTCCAAACTGTTGGAACAAAATACAAACTTAACTTCAAAACAAACCAGCACACAGCAAAATTAACAGAATTATTCTTATTAAATAGTTTGAAAACAAAACAATTTCCTCATTTTGAGAAGAATACTAAATTTACAAATGCATTATTACAACATCCTAGCCATCAGTATACTAATAAATGATTCATACCTTGTCAGCAGCACGGATCTCTTGTTTTGTTCTCCTAGCCATGGGACTATTTGCCTGCACACTAACCGCACTTCCAACACTTAGAAGAGATTTAACTGGATGTTTGTGAAATAGTTTCGGATTTAAAGTTCCAAACTCTTGATAGATAAATTCAGCATCTTTTGGAAGTCCGACAGGTTCTGGAGGAGTTATAAACACAGTTCGGTCACTTTTTTGATGTTCGTCCGATTCCAGCAGGCGATGCTGGTCCGGTAATTCACCAGCCAAGTCAACTTTATCTGTGCATTCATCAAAGAAAGCTAAACTTGCGTCCTTGTCCGACACAAAGGATCGCTCTTCAATAAAACGTATAAACATCTGAGTCTTCATCAGCATGCTATAAAACCTGTGATACGCCTTGTCTCTGCTCTTTATAAATCCTGCAAAGCAAAATAACAACTATAAACAGATTGTAAAACACAAGGTAGCACAAATATTTCAAGTCTTGTCTGATGCTAATTATGATTAGAATAAACTGCCTAGTCAACTTCAAATTGTTTTATGTTCACAAAAATTTTACTTGAAAAGTATTTTGACAAAATTGGACAAGAAATACATTGGAGGAAACTATTAGGTTATACGCCACCCCACCCTCACACACTGCAATTAATTTCACAATCATCCAAATCTGCCAGGAACAAAAATGCAAGACACACCTTGACCATCAAATAGAGAGCTTGGATCTGTAGCTTTCACAGTTGGAGCTCGAGTTATTGGAAGTAGGTATGAGCAGAAACCTTTCAAAATAGCTGCCATAAATCGAAGAAAGGCTTCTTGAATTTCCAGTTCCAGTTGATGCTAAAAATACAAGAAATGGAAACTAAAATTCAACAAATTAGATGCATATTTAAATAAAACTAATCTGTTTTCACATAACCCACTATAATATTATTAATTTTCTAATAATCTATTTTTTAAGATACATAAATTCTATTCTTGTTGTACTTTACATATAAATGCACAACCATGTGAATGTTTCAGAAAGATGTACATCTAAATTTTAAAAAAACTTACCTTAAACTACCACTCTGATGTTATATAAAACATGTATATGATACCTTTGTCATCGGACCTTACAAAGAACATCCACTGATAACAAGAACAGAAAAACGGTTTTCCTAAAAATGATATATAGGACAACACAGACAAAAACCTAAAACCTTCACACTACCATCCACATTCTACCAAATGAAGGATCATCCAATCTTTCTGTAAAATAGTTGAAAACATGGCGTTCTGGACATTGGATTTAATACAAGCAGTGTAATGACTAGAAAGGATACCTTACACTTGTTGGCACTGCCATCTAAAAACTCTTCACCATTCTTACGTTCCAATCATATCACATCTCAGAGATAAGTTAAAGTATACAGTCAAAAAAGTTTAAGAGAGAAATTCTGACAAATTCTGAAATTCATCATCATACAAAATAAACAGCAATTGTACACAGAGAGACTTAAGACCACCACATACAAGACCATGTCCAGATGCACACACATATATTGAAGAAACAGGTGAACCATTTAGGAGATAAACTCAAATAAAATGATAAGTGACTTATGATGACAAAGATTCACAATTGTGGAACACATTTTTTAAACTGGACACACCAACAAATGGGAAGACTTGATACTTTCTAGACCAAGAATCAGTTCTGCAAGTTATAAAACAATCAACACATTAACTCTCAAGAAATTAAACAAAATGAAGAGTTTAAAGCAAGCAGAAGTTCTTGAAGGTTGGTTGATTCATTAACATTTAGACCTACATACAGCACAGCTCTGTGACAGATTCAGTACACACTCCCCCAATCAAACAGGTAAAAACCTGCACCTTCTTAAAAAGAACTTTCCTTGTAACAAACAAGTTTTAAACAAACTGCTGCATTCCATGATTGTACTCAGTAAAAAAAATAAGTTTTTAAATACTTTCAAGATGAAATGTCAAGATATTAGAAATATATGACTCAATTTTCCTTAAAAACTAGCTTTCATAAGACAAGATCGATATCTTGTTGTTCTCAAACTAAGCACAATGGTATTCTTTGTATCCCACACTTGGGTTTTTTCCTACCCCTATTACTTTTCAATACCTCTTTTTTCTTCATCTTGAAGTCATGGTCTATTGGTGCCGTTGTCTGCAAGGTTTCCTGGAAACTAAGAGCTTTATTTGCCCAGGTCATCTTTCTCATCTTGTCAGACAGAACTTGAAGAGTGTTCTTTAGAACCCTGGCAGGACGCTACAGAAAAGAACAAACAAATTCACAAGAACTACACATGAATGAGAATAATGCATTACACATTTTGGCTCTACCTGATTTAAGTTTGTTTTCTGATCATCTTTTAGAGCAGAAAAAAGGTGTTTATGTCATGTCACGTTCTGTACATGTATTCCAAAGGTGTTTATGTCATGTCACGTTCTGTACATGTATTCCAAAGGTGTTCATGTCACGTTCTGTACATGTATTCCAAAGGTGTTGATGTCACGTTCTGTACATGTATTCCAAAGGTGTTGATGTCACGTTCTGTACATGTATTCCAAAGGTGTTGATGTCACGTTCTGTACATGT
Organism: Carcinoscorpius rotundicauda; assembly: GCA_011833715.1. NCBI lineage: Eukaryota > Metazoa > Arthropoda > Merostomata > Xiphosura > Limulidae > Carcinoscorpius > Carcinoscorpius rotundicauda. The sequence goes on along the minus strand of CM022391.1, from coordinate 3,305,582 downwards.
ATTCCAAAGGTGTTGATGTCACGTTCTGTACATGTATTCCAAAGGTGTTGATGTCACGTTCTGTACATGTATTCCAAAGGTGTTGATGTCACGTTCTGTACATATATTCCAAAGGTGTTCATGTCACGTTCTGTACATATATTCCAAAGGTGTTCATGTCACGTTCTGTACATATATTCCAAAGGTGTTCATGTCACGTTCTGTACATATATTCCAAAAGTCAAATGATCAAAATGGTAACTGAACAAAATAATTTTGTGAATATTAACAAACTTGAAACTTAACCCTTTTCCCTGGATATCCTTTACTACACATGACAGAAAGTTTTAGTCTTACATTAAAAAAGTATTAATCTACTTTTGTTTATGTTATACCAATTAATGAGACAAAGTGTTAATAGTGTACAAGAATCCAGCTCCCAAATCTACAAAGTAATAAAAAAAATCTCAAACTTCTCCCAGTGTGACATTTTTATTAACATCTATATCTTACTCACCACCCCATCAAAATATACGAAATTAAATGTATCTCTCTGTAATGTCATCATTGTTCAGACAAAACAATTTTTTTATAGCCTTTAATTTTGTTTGGTTACAGAGTTATATATAGAAAATCTCACCCAGCCTGCCCCACCCCTCTCTTTCAAACTTTATTAATAATTCTCTTTTATGTTTAATTACATATTACCCACAACCAACAGAAACTAAATATTTACGTCTATCAAATGATGCATTGTATAACATAGTATTCTGAACAAATAATATGTAGGGGTGTAATTCACTAACCTAACATAAGCTGCACATAACACAAGAGATTTACAACTTATTGTAGTATGTATACTAGTTAAACATAGTTCAGAGCAATAAAATATTAAAAGTTAACATTAAATAGATGTAGACTGTTACAACCTTAAAGCTAATTAGAATAAATGAATGTATTTTCATGTTACAAATTAAATTTATTCTAAAAATAAAAAGTGTAATTTTGATTTATATTAACTTTGTTTGGTGGTTATGAAGTTGGTCAAATTTACTGACCCCATTTTGAGTTAGGGTAGAAAAGTAACAGATGAAATATAAAAAGTTTTACTGGAAAAAAACATGTTATAAAATGTATTTAGAATGTTTCTAGGGATTACACAAAGGAAATTTCAAATTTTTGAAATGAGCAAAGGTATTTTTAATCTTAACAGAAAAATTACATTACACACTAATAATTCAAAATAAACACTCAATATATTCCTGAATAAATATTCATTTTAGTTTATTAAAACACTTTACTAAAAAATATATTTTGTATATGAAACACATGTAATGTTAGCTGGTTTGTTTTTAATTTCATACAAGACTATCTGCACTAGCCATCCCTAATTTAGCAGTATAAGACTACAGGGAAGACAGCTGGTCATCACCATCCACTGCCATCTCTTGGGCTACTCTTTTACCAATTAAGAGTATGATTGACCATTACATTATAACATCCCTACAGCTGAAAGGGTGAGCATATTTTGGTGTACTGGGAATTCGAACCCACGACCATCAGATTACAAGTTGAGTGCCTTAACCACCTGGCCATGCTGGGCCTAATGTTAGCTGAAAGACTGCCACATTTTATGAAGATATACAGACTGTATTGAAATGTATCTGAGAATGCCTAGCATGGGTATTAAAACACTTTTATTAATAAACAGAATAACATTTCAACCTTCCTAGGTCATCTTCAGGTTTTTCCATTTTTTGTGTTGTTTTTTTAAAACCCAAAGATAACCTAGGAAAGTTTATTTTGTTTATTTCTGTTTCGTTCTCCGTTTATCGATAAGTGTTAATACCCATACCAGCCGTTCTGAGATACATTTTTATTTCAAGTGGATTTCTTGTGATCAAGAGACACTATATTGAAAGCCAGAAGCATTAAATCTATAAAGGCTTTAAACTAGCACAAAGAGGTCATGTGGTCAATCAAGTTAATCGAGCCCATGTTCAGATAGTTAATGTTTCTGTTATATTATTGATTTTAAAAAGGAAACCATTTCTTCAAAAGTACATTCTGTAAGTAACTTTTACCAGGATCTCTTCAACAGATATTCAAGACATGTATGGTATTAAAAGTTGAGGACTTCTGGTGATGGACTGTTGCACAATTTTCTTTGAAATTGAATATTTCATAAAACTTTCATTTTTAGGTCAACATAATTACAATAAAAATAGCAATCACAGATTCACATCCCTCTCACCCATCTCCATGGTTAGTTTTTCATTAAATGATCTTCAGTTTGTTTGTATGAATTACTTACTGTTAAGTGCAGATGAAAGTCAGCAACTGAGAAATTATCAACAGGTAACTGATGGTAACACCATCAAATACATACTTTAAACAAAGACTACAACCTTCCATGAATGCTGCAGGTCTGAACAACAGCAAGAAAAGTTCTAACTCTTCTCCTTATGTCCACTGGTCATGAGAAAAACCAGACATTTTATCTAATTCATTTGTTTTTCTTTAGTTTGCTGTATTTTGTCACCAATTCTATAATGAACCATTGTTTATACAATTAGACTTCTGTGAGAATATTTGTTCTGATGTAGAATGTTTGCAAATAGATCATTTTTCATGATCTCTTTCTTTACACCTTAATCGAAAGCCAGAGTATATTCTACAGTTAAGACCGAGTAATTCAATCACATCAATAACATTATAGTTTCTAATATTTATGTTATCTATAGACAGTTTTTGTTAAAATTTAATTAATACAACAAAACTGATAAGACTTTAAGAATACTCAAGATGAATGTTATCCATGCTTGTTTTAAAGCACAGCCACACTGGATTAGCTATCGTGTCCACCATGCAATTTTAAACAGAAAGAGTGTAAACTTACTACTGCACAGTGGAGAATAATGAATGTGTGATGATAACAATAAAAATTTGGGCAAGTAACATTTCTTTACCTTTGGTAGTAGTTTGCTATTCAGCCCCTTTTTCTCCTCTGCCCTACAACATTTAAAATACATTAGCTTCAAATTAATATCTCAAACAATCAGCATTGCGATTGGAAACAAAAAAAATCTTAAGAGACTTGATGGTAATTACGCCCTTCTGTTGATTGAAAACCAGGTCTATTAAATATCAAAACATAATTTACAGCAAAGAAAACGTTGCTTGAAGATAAAAGTTTTGAAAATCCTCCACTTTCCATCTTTAGGTCAGCATGTGTGTGGTGTTGTTTATAAAATTCTGGTGGACTGTGAAGAAAATGTTATGATTGGTTGGTTTGTCCATGTTTCTGATTGGTGGAGCAAGTTTCTGTAGTTTCACCCAGTGGTAGCAACAGGTTACTCAATTATAATCTGGAATCTCTTGTTCAGTGAATATTTTATTGTATTAACATAAAATGATTACGTTGTTTCTTATCTTCCAAAATTTACTGTGTCAATGATTTTAGTTTTTTCCCTCACTTTCTTGTGTGTCCTGTCAGCATGGTGTTTTCAGCAATAGCTGAATTTTATGTCTTCATAACTCTTGAAGAGTCTTTTCATTCTTATCATAGGTCTTTTTCCCATTTCCAATGTATGTTTTCATTGTAACATTTGGTCTCTTTAGAATTTCATGTAAAGCTATACGAGGGCTATCTGTGCGAGCCGTTACTAATTTAGTAGTGCAAAACTAGAGGGAAGACAGCTAGTCATCACCACCCACCACCAACTCTTGAGCTACTCTTTTACCAACGAATAGCAGGATTACCCATTATATTATAACACTCCCACGGCTGAAAAGGCGGGCATATTTGATGTGATGGAGATTCAAACCTGTGACCCTTGCATTACGAGTCGAGTGCCTTAACCACCTGGCCACTGACAGCAGGAACAATCAATTTCATAAATGCCATTTTGCAATGGTAGATTTTCCCATGTGTTTGTTGTCATTTTTATAGTATCCTGATGGATTGTGTGAAGTACGTTACAAGAAGTTAACATGCTTTCTGGTGAAAAACAAAAGCTGACCTGAAGACTGAAGGAAGAAGAATTTTGAAACATTGTCCCCTTCATCAGGCAGCTACCATCTTTTAAATTTGGTTTCATCATGATAAAACTGCCTATACAATTTATCAAAAAGAGTAAATAGCAATTCTTTAAATTAAAACAATTAAGTTCTTTTTCTCTACATGAAAGATTTATTACTTTTATGACACTTTCTAATTTAAAAACACACATCTTACAAAAATATATTATTTGTGTCCAGGTCCACACAAGCGACATCTTGTGGAGGATCATGCAAGTCAAAGTAACGGGAATCTACCCCTGTATGAAAAAAAAAAAGTCTTAAAACTATAACTTGCACTCAGTAAATACATTTAAAGAAGACATACCTTTTGTTTAGTGAGTACGTTATCAACACAGAAAATGAAGTCTATATCTACACTTCTTAATTTAAAGTACATACAATACAAACACAGAACTGGCCTAAAATATGTTGCAAACTTCAAAAGACACAGAATATAACAACAAAAACTTAAATAAAATAACTAAAAATATATATTTCTTATTTTCGGAATTGAAAATATAAATTTATTTTACATCAAAATCTATAGCTTGGTGTCAGTGACTAGCATAAAACAGCTGAGCTCTTACAAAACTACACCGTAAATGGTGAAACTGAAGAATAAATATGAACACAACTTTTCTGAGAAAAAGTTACAATTACAAGGTGAGCACACTGCAACAATAATAAACCATTATCACCGACATAATCTTGATAACAAATTATTATAGCTTTCTTCTCCTACAATATAATTATGATACACAATTAATAACACTTGCTAATACAATGCTTTAAACTTTAAAATGAAATAACAACCTAGAGCCACAAACGTGAAAGAACCTTATGGAATACAGCAACATAACTTCAAATTAACACAGAAATCACTTCTTTCTGCGTTATTCAAAGTCCAGCATTTAAAAAGACAATGTCTATGGAAACTGCACACTAAACCAATAGCCAATGCTTCATCTTACTTCCAAGCATAAGTTAAGAAATCTAAAAAGACCCAATCAATAATTAATCTAAAAAAAAACCATCATCAAATTGTAAGTTGGTAACAAAAAGTTTATTTTTTGTGAATGGTAGTTATTGCTAAAAGATTTATTAGTTTGTTGAATTTCACGGGAAGCTACCTCACAGGTTACCTGCACTAGCCATCTCTAATTTTAGTGACAAGCTAGAGGGAAGGCAGCTAGTCACAACAAACCTTCAGGTGTAAGCAAAATGCCCTCAACACCAGCTCCATCTAAGTGTACAACATTTTATTCATTGCCAGCTGTGCTCCTTCGGTACCCCTAAAATATTCCATTATTGGTCATTACCACACGAGTATTGAGACTTAAAACATCCAAAAACTAATGTGACGGAATCCTGGCTAGAGGCACACAAAAACTAATGTGACGGGATCCTGGCTAGAGGCACACAAAAACTAATGTGACGGGATCCTGGCTAGAGGCACACAAAAACTCGCATTTCTGCCATAGATCATTCACCAAGACAGATTTAAATTTCTTTATTTGGTTATTTTTCATTACCAATATTTATTTTGATTTTTATCTTTTCTCAAAAGTAAAATAACTTACCATAAGATTATTTCTCATTTTCAGCAAAATAAAAGTCTTAAAAATATGGAAAAATAAAATAACCAAAATTAAAAATTGTTCCGGAGTTAATGCATCAACAATTAAACTGTTCTTTACAATAAGCCACGACATATCTAAATATACACAAGATAGACCTTTCAGTCTTACAATTGTTCTTCAAAAGTAATTATTAAAGAATACATAACTCACCAACAATAAACGGAAGAGGTGCACTTAACACATCTGCTAGTCCTAACGGACACAAAGGGATGTAAGGACATTGCCAATGAAAAGGAAATATAAGCTAAAAAATAATAAGCATGAAGGTATTAAACAAAATGTGTAATCAATTCTCCCATAACAACATGAGAATACATCACTAAAAAGTAAGAAGTTGTACAACAAAAATCAGAATTTCTACTTTATTTTGCACACCATTACTCAAAATGATACATCTCAAACTATAATTGAGAATTTAGGACATCCCACCTGAATTTTTCAAATTGTAAATCTAATTCATAATCATATCTTGTATATAATGTTAACACTAAAAGTCAGCTAACAGAACAAATAAATGAAACTACTCGTTTACACGCTATCAGTCCATGAAGGTGATGTTTAGAAAGAATAAAATAATGAGAATACACTACTGTTCAAGGTTGACAGTTGCAAGAACATAGTTACATAAATCAACACTAAGTCAGATTTAACAACAACACCAATGTTTCTGTCAATAGAACTTGCAGGCTCTTACCTATACAACAGAGTACTTAAACTACCATAAGCCAGCCAGCCACAAAATCTACATATAAATCCTCATGCAGTTGGTTTAGAACTCTATACAGACTATATCCACATGATGACGCACATCGTGGATACCAGAACAAAATCTGGACTTATCTGTGAACAACACAGCATACCAGTGACACTTCTACTAGTTGACAATCTGGCAGTAAATATGACAATCATTTGTCAGAGGTTACCCATTTCACTCTATATGTGACACTAGGTAACAGTTTGATGAAACTTACAGTCAAGTCTCAGAGCATCAACAGTGTTGAGAAACTAGACCTGGCATCTTTTTGGGAGTTCCAAGGCACTGTTTTTATTTGGTATCTAGTACACAATTACTCAATTTTCTCTTTGTCATACTAGTAGTAAACAATTGAGTAAATCTGCTCTAAAGCACGGTTTCATCATAATATCAACAATCAGCAAGATATTCAACTATTATAAACCAAGACATACTTTGTACTATAGTGTTAAAAAACTGTGTGGAATTGTAAAATAAAACAGATTAAACTAATACAAGTATATAAATATTATTACTTTAAGTAACATAAAAACTGAAAATAATACACAATTCTTTAATTTAAGAAATAAAAATTCCTTTACTTTACGTGGTTACAAGTTCTAACTTTGCAGCCACCACATAGAAATCCAAACAATTTTTCAGAACTATTTACACACCAAGTTACTCATTGGTCCAGAATGTGTTAATCATCAAAACACTTTATTAATATTTCCAATAATAAATTCTAGGTTTTCCCCATGTGTATCTCGCTAACAGTGAATTTATGCACATATATGGTGAATTGTTTACAATGAGGATTTTAACAAATAAGCATATAAATGACTCAAGGAAATATAGAACGTGGAAACCACTAGTATAGAAGACATTACTAACTCTTCAATTAGGGATTGTTTTATTTTAATCATACCGTAACAACAGCTTCGGCAACGCTCGTAAGAACGTCAGGACGTAAGGAATGAAACAAGATCTTCTGTTCAGTCAAGGCAAGCAAGAAAACATTGAGACAATTATCAGGACCTAGGTTTCTGAGCAACTGCCTGAAAGAAGCTCCACTGTGGGAATAAAATCACTTTCAGTTAAAGCACCATCTGGTGTTTAAAAGTTGTAGAAATATGTTAAATCTTATTCCTTACTGAACATCTTTTGATCTTTTACAGACTTTTAGGAAAAGAGGAAAATCATAAATTAACCAAACGAATTTTAAATTTTTAGAATACATGACTGACAAACAAAACCTTCTCACCTACACACAACATATTTTTCCAACACACAGTACTTTCAAATATTAGTACCTACCTTAGAAGTAGTGGGTTATCTTCAGGTTGAGCCAAAGAAATAGTTTTATCAGCTAACTAGATAAAAGAGATTAATTACTCTTCAAGAGTTTGTTCACACAAATGTATTACACCATAAAAATAACTTATCTCAATACGAAATCATATCAGATTAAATGAAATATATTCTTCCATGTGCTGCAAAATAATTCATGATAACAAATCACTTATCAAACTTTTGTAAAAATAGAACATAACAATACATTATATGTATTTGTATGTAAATGTACACACAAACACGCACAGACATGTATACATGATTAAGGTGCATTTAGAGAAAAGTTTCATATATAAAAGAAAGAAAACTTTCAAACAAATCATTATTTTGTATATAGTAAGCTATATGGGTTGAATAAAATATAATAGAAATACATTGTGAAAGTAAACATACAGTACACTAGGCTAGCATTGTGAAAGTAAACATACAGTACACAAGGCTAGCATTGTGAAAGTAAACATACAGTACACAAGGCTAGCATTGTGAAAGTAAACATACAGTACATAAGGCTAGCATTGTGAAAGTAAACATACAGTACACAAGGCTAGCATTGTGAAAGTAAACATACAGTACACAAGGCTAGCATTGTGAAAGTAAACATACAGTACACAAGGCTAGCATTGTGAAAGTAAACATACAGTACATAAGGCTAGCACCTTTTTGACGAAGTATTTCACCAAACTGACTGACTTTCTACCGTGCATTTAAACACATTTAAAAACACTTTTACATAACACACTTGATGTGTTGTGTGTTTAAGAAAACAAAACTGAAACTATGTACTTTTAGTTTGAAAATGGCTAGATTGTGATTTAAACATTTTATCAGGTACAAGAGTCAGATTTACATTTATTACCTTACAATTTTGCTTTGTTATCTGCATAAGAAGAAAGAAAAACATACAATGAATCTTTACGTAAACCGGCTATTTAACACAATAAGTAGACTAAAGAATAGCCTTAGTAATTATTCAAGTAGATACTAAGGCAGCAGTGAAACTATGAACCCCATGACAAGATCTCTTGTCCTCAACATTTCAACTCCAATTCTTCAGGAGGTTACTACACCATGAGGCCTTAGAAGGATGTTTATACTAAGTTTCTTGGATTAATTTTGTCATTTTGTCTTGCCACACCATGATTGGTGCATTGTTGCTGTCTGTCAACTGCCATCTGACCAATAAGCATTATTCTCACATTTCACGTGAGGTTTAACAAGCTAAGACAAGCAGCAATGAGTACAAAGATCACAACTAGAAGATTGTGTGGTTTATTTCTTTATTTACGGTTGCATGTCTCGAGAAAAACAAGTTTAATAACCAGTTTGTAAACGGTAATAATATATATTATTATAATTGTAATGCAACTTTCCACTAAAACAATACAAAAGTCATTTTGCAAAAACTAAGGTGAATTTTATATTACTGAATAGGGTTGCACAAGTGCACATGCATATCATTGTTATATTTGTATTGTTAGCGAGGCATGACTGAAAGGCCAATACAGTAAAATCAATAAATATATAATTCCAGATTTAAAGCTTAACATTTATGCTTTAGTCCTATAACCTCTAGTCACTCATGAACAAGGCATAATTTATATTCATTTCCTATCTTATATGATGGTTACGAGATTGGTCAAATCAACCGAACCCATCCAAGATTTGTTAGTGAAAACAACAAAATAAAGTTTTTTTCTTTAGAAACATTTGATAAAACTATCTGGAAGTAAAGATTTTTATTAATGTGAAATTTGAACATTTTCTAATGCACAAGAGCATTTCTAATTTTAAAATGAAAATTACTTTACATGTCGGACAAAAATAAAACAAAGAAACACTGTTTGAAAACCTCGTGACTTAATAAACAAAATTGATATTTTTCAAATGAAAGCATCGTAATGTTTACTGAATACCTGCCGAATTTCATAAACCTACACTTACTAATTTAAAAATAATAGAATGAAAACTAACACACACAAAATGGTTATAAAAGTCAGCACCAGGGACCGACCCTGTACTGAAAGAATACAAAGCCCATTATGATGATGGTATTTCTGCCTTATTAATTCAAACGTACTAAATCTTACATATAATACAAGCTTGGTATAGCCTTCCAATGGTAGGGGTGATCATTTTCTCTCATTTCACCTTGGTGACAGCTCTGAAAGCAGCCCTCTATAGATACCTTTACAACAAGCTCTAATAAATCACCTGAAGACTCATAAATCAAAACATTGAGAATAAAAGATCTTGTCATGGCAATAAGTCTCAGTGCCACCTTAGTATTAAACAAGCTTGTGCTACCATCATTAGGTGTATTAAATGTTAGCACTGAAACTATAAAAAACACGAAAATAAAAAATACCTGGATAAGGATTCGTGGACGTTGGACTGAGGGAAACGGGACATCCATCATGAAGTGTGAAATGTACCTGTTATATATTATCAATACTAATCACAAATTATTAGACCATAAAAAATAACATCTTATTCATAAAGGCACAGAACTACAAGTTATCCAGTTGTTTCATTTTATATTAGGATATATTTGAATAAAAAAAATATGTTGGTTCTTAAAAAATTACATTTGAAAGAAAAAAGTTAACTATAAATCTCTAGAGACAAGTGAAACAAAACTCTAACCTTTCCAATGGTAACGGGTGAGGGCCTGCGATAGATGTTTGGTGAAGAAATAGTAGAAACTTTTCAAATGTGTCAAAGAATGGCCATCGGGAGAGAATACAAATAGCTTTATTTGCATGCAAACCTTTCTTATTCTTATCATCTTCAGTCATATAGCCCAACTGGGATTTATAAGTGGAACTTAGTTTCTCCTCTGGGTATTTTTCATAGAATGTAACAGCTGCCCCATATACCTGCGTAATAACATACCTTAATATCTGCAAAATTTTAAATACAATCCAGAAGAGTAGAAATACTAAAAAATCTCAAAAGGACACATGAATAACCAGCTGATACTCTTAAAATAATTAAAGCAAAAAAATTAACCTCTTATCATCCATGGAAGAGTCTTTTCCATTACTGCAGTAATGCTGTAACCACAACAAACTGCACAAGACATTAGGAACACATACAGACACATACCTACACGGGTGGAGATAACAGGTCCAACCTCATTATTAGTACATTTTAAAATTTAAATTTAGATTACTATATTTTCAAAATAAAATACAATATAGGGATAAACTCTGACATCCTACAAGAAACCAAGAAAAGCTGTTGAATTTTGTTTTCTTAAGTTTAAGTTAAAAATCTTTTCTTTTAAATAACTGTATGGACTATAGGACTTTTCTTATTCTATTTCACATGTCTGATGATTATAATACGAGCAAACACTTCATTCAAATAAATTAATGGATTGGTTTGAATTTTATGCAAAGCTACACGAGGGCTATCTGTGCTAGCCATCCCCTATTTAGCAGTCTAAGATTACAGGGAAGGCAGCTGGTCATCATCAGTCACCCACTCTTTGGCTACTCTTTTACTAATAAATAGTGGGATTGACCATCACAGATGAAAGGGTGACCATGTTTGGTGTGATGAGGATTCGAACCCATAACCTTCAGATTACAAGTCGAGTGCCTTAACCTTCTGGCCATGCTGGACCAATACAAATGGAAGTTTACAACAAAACTTTAATCAGTTACAAACTTTATTATTTAAATTATGACAAAATAACACATTTCACAAAAGTAAAGAAAACAAGAGAAACCTTTTCTGCAGTATCCGATGTAAGAACAAATGTAGAAAACACAGGATGTGGCCGCTGGGCTACTTTAGGCCAACATTCTATAGTTGCTCCCATAGGAAGGCAAAATAATGGCACTGAGACAGGTAAACGGAAATTTTCATAATCATCTAATGGATACCGGCCCAAAATGGCTACAACAGAAAGTGAAAAGCATTATACCATAGGATGGAAAAAAGATTCAGTATCACAAGCTCATTAAAAACTTCACATAAAGATAAAGGGCAAACAGTTCAGTTTTTGTTAATAATCTTGACTTGTAAGGGTGAACAAAAGAATTTCTGAAGGTTTTATTAAATACAAAATCAGCCAATAAATTATGCTCATGAATGATTGATATATTTAACTGTACTGTCAATTATAAAATATTAAATACAATTTTTATCATGGAAATCTTCAAGTAAAAAGGCACGAACTTTAAAGAAAAATTTGTGGAGTGATTTAAAATATACTTATGAAAAGTTACTTATTATTGAAGAGTAAATGACAAATGAATTTCAATGTGAATACCTCAAAATTGTTAACCAGTATTGGAAAACCAAAACATCATAAAAAATGTGAATATTCAAAATAAGAAAGACTACACTACAAATGGTAACAGAAGTTCAAATAATGCAAGCAAAAATTACAGCAGGTCATATGATTAAAAATATAAATGAAACATCTAAAGCCAAGACTGTGCCACGGACAGAGTAAACCTTTCTTTAAATCGTCTTGTTAACAGGTATTACTGAGCAGATGCGTCATCTCATTACTGGTTGAGGTGATTAATATAGTGATGATTAAATTATAGACTAGCACAAATATCCATTGAAACTTGTGAGAGTGAAAGTTTTGTTTGAGGCTTGAAGTACATATAAATACTTATTTTACACTGTGAACAAGGTAATAGCTCCTTGTTATGCAGACAGATACAAGTAACATCACATACAGTTTACATTTGTTACGACGTAATGTGGTATTGAATCCACCCATCTGGAACTAATGTCCTATACTTCTAATTATTACAAATTTACTGCTGATATTTGTGTCTCATATGGCAAAATATGGAGGGAAAACAAAAGTTATTTATCCTACCTGGTTTAAAACACAAAAGATCTGGTCTGTTCATTGACTTTTTGTAACAGAGGTAGACATCTGATCCAACCTTTAGTAACAAATAAATAAATCACCACACAAAACATTAAAGTTTCCACAAGTATATTTGAATGTTATCACAGAATAGGTATGTGGCCCAACTTTATAATATTAGATAAAGTGAGTATTCAAGTTTGTTTGTTTTAATGTTAATTTAGAAAAAAATCATACTAAACAAAGCAAAAAACAAGCAAGAATACAAGAAAAACACCCATCTTCTGTTCTCAAACTAATTCTTATTATTTGAGATTTTAGCCCTAAGCCTAAATTGCCTGCTATACTTCAAAAACATTATTTTAAATGAAGCTTGATGAGTAAAGGAACAATTATTTTATATAAAGTTAAGAATTAGTTACCTTAAGAAACAAATCAGTAAGTTTACAAAATCAATAGAAATTTTAAGTATTTATTTACAACCTTGATTGTTTAATTTACTATAAACAGGACCATTTGTGTCCTGTCCTCCACAAGAATTACATCCTTGATTTTAACAGTGTATGTACGTAAGTATACTGTTGTCCTACTGGGAAGACTTTATTTACTTATAATTTTGGAAATTATGTCTTTGTTGTGTACCAATAGATCAAGATAAATTCTGCTTTATTTCAGAAAAACATTTGTTAAAGTACTCGGTAAAATTACACACTATACAAGTGACCACAAACCCTGGTCATGTGCCTGTGAACACATTGTTTTAAAATGTCTGAACACGTAAGGAGAATTGAGTACCTGTACCTTAATATTAGTGTGACATCCTGTGACATTAGTCTAATGTTAATCTGCAGTGTTTTGAAAACAGTCGTGTTTGTCAATATTAAGACAGAATTGTTTTATACTTTACTTCTAAAACATTGACTATTTGTAATTGCCAATTTTAGTATGTCTGTTACTAGTTTTATATTTCCTTTATTAAAGCTTCTTACAATTAAAAAATCTCCATTTTCAGAAAACAGCCATAACAGAAGATTAAAATCAAAGAAATACATGAAGGTTTGTTTTTTTAAGTATACTGTACATTATTTCATTTGTTTAGTTTCACACAAAGCTTCTCTTAGTTAAAAATGACAAATGAAAATAGCTTCTGAAACCTTAGGTAGCTTTGTACCAATGAAAAGTGTGATTGACTGTCACAGTATAACATCCTAATTAGTAATATGATGACCATTTTCAGTGATTGACTTGTATTCAGTGGGTCATTGATTCCAATTCCAAGTCCTACCACCCAAGTTCACACAGTACATTTTAAATGTGAACATAATAAGCAATAATACATTACCAGGGGACTATCAACTTATTCACCCTAAAAGCTCTTTACACAGTTAATTAAAACTTAAGATTTCTTTATATAATAATTTAAACACAACCAATGAATACCCTCAGGAGTACTGCAGTAACCTATTCAAGTAGTTCTCTATTGTTTCTATACATAACCAGTAAGTTATATTTGTGGTATTAATATAAAATAATCTTCATACCATTCCTTTGTTCAATGTTTTGTTGATTACACAGAATGCATGAGGTGGTGTTTCTCCCTGAAATATATTTAAAATCATCTTTTAAATGAATTATTAATATCAAAATGATACATGTATACCTCATTCTCTTTTACACACTGATGAAAGTTAAAATAAATTTAACAGATTACACCTCTACATTTACACCTTTGTACACTTAAGAACCACAAGTAAAATTAAACCATCTTAACGGAGTGATTTCTTGCGACACGAGGAGTCATCTGTGTAAATTACTTATTTTCAGGTATAAAAACTAAACATATTAATCACAACTTTGGTTGTTGCACATTCAAGGCCAAACTTAGAATCTTAAGCTGAATGAATACACTACCTTATTGGACAGAATAACACAGATATCTGTCACAACCAGTTGGTTACACGGACCAGTAAGAGATGCTCGTCTATAAGTAAGAAATGTTCGGGACCCACTATTGTTTACATTAGCAGGTCGACCGTATGGAGTAGTGTGGACTACTTGACTGTCTGCCATCACTCGCTCCTTGGTTTCATAGAGTACTCTGGTGGAATATAAAACAATTTTAATACAACAAATAACTGGTTTAAATGACAGTATAAAACTTAAGTAAAAAGTGGTCTAAACAAATGAGTACCATTTGATTCCTTTAGGTTCAGGTGTTTCGGAAGCATCACCCTTTGTCACACTGTGTGTCCTGTTTTGTTAATCTATATTCATAAACTACTCTAAAACAAACAAAACATCAAGTCAAGACTTGATCATTTGGTTATTCAAGGCTATCCTTTAAGAAAAATACAAATTTTAAAAAATCACCTTCATTTTTCAGGAAATCACTGACTAATTAGAAAACTGGAGTCTGTCTTTCTAATATCTTAAGTTCTGTCCTCCTGTCCTATTATCTTATGAATATCACACAAGACAAAGGACATGACCTTATTGATCCTCTTAAAGACCTGATAAGCTTAACTAAGGTCACCTCTCGTGGTTCTTTGTTCAAGAGAAAAAATTAATAATAAATCCAAAATCTTTCCTGTAAATTAACGCATGCTTTCTTTAATAATAATACAAAAACTGTAGTGTAATACACACAAGTCTCAACTAGTGGTTTCTGGAAATAATATCAAAATTGTATGGAGAAAATAAATTGTTTCAACTTCAACTAACTGCATAGCAGTACGCTTAGTCATATAAACATCACTGAAATAACATGCAGTGTTATTTGAAAACTACTTAGAGTAAAATAAATTAAACCAGTTATGTTTATTTATAAATGTTTTTGAAATATGTAAGTAAGCTTGTAATGTGTTAAGATTTCTCTGAATAGTCTGTTTAAAATTAATTAGCATTTGTATAATTAAGAACTATTTAATAACTGAATACAGTAGTTTCAAAAATTGTCACAAAAACACATTACTCACCCAATGTCCACCAATGGAGGTTTATCTCTCCCTCTGCGATAACACAAGTAAATGCTGGGGCTTCGTAAGCTACCGTGGTTAAGATCTGCAGGAAAACCTAAAGGAGTTTTCTCAATGCACGTATAGCCTTGAGGCACTATTTCTCCTTGACTATGGATAATAACTGTGATGTCTGTGATAGGAGCCAGAGTATGAGAAGTTTTAGGAGTAATTCCATCATTGGTGAATTCTTCCAGAGGTTGGGGGTTGTCTGGCAAGCCTGCCACCACAAAATAATCAACCACTCGTTTGTCCTCCATTCCTTTGGAAACGGATCACAGCATTACTTATAATGTTGTAAATGTTAGAGATATTTTGGAGGGGATTGTATCACTTATTCCCAACTGGGAATAAATGTATAATAAAATGTAGAAGTTCCATCAAACTATCAAGTCTGTTATGAACACCAAACCATGAATCAACCTTTGTCACACAGATTATGTCATCATATGTCCCCGTTACAATAGATTTTCATTACATCAAGAAACCTGAAACAGATAAACAGACCAGTAATATCAGTGATGACAAAAAACCCACTTGTAGAGAAAATATATATATGTAAAAACAGCTGGTTTGTTGTTTTTTGTTGTTGTTTTTTTTATGAGGAGCGAACAACGTTTTGATCTTTTTCAGTCATCATCAGGTTCACAAAGAAAGTGGTCAACTATCGGTCAGTTACCTTTCTTTCTTTCTTTGTGAACCTGACGATGACTGAAGAAGATCAAAACATTGTTTGCTCTTCTACATAAAAAATTTTTTCAACCCAAACCAGCCGTTTGTCCATACATATTAGACCACTAATTAGTTTCATACTTTTTATAATTACTTTCTGCAATAATATACATATCAACAGCCCACATGACCATCAATAGCTTATAAATTCTTATATGTACACAAAGGCACCATACAAAAATTGAAAGGACCAACAACCCATTACTATTTGTTATTTTCATATACTACATAAATGTCTTTACAACATCGTTCCTACAAGAACCTACACATAACATACACATTAATATTCATAGCAATAGTACAGGCAACATTCACACAGTATGCTTAGTGAAAACATCATATACAGGAAGTTAACAGCTATCTTTAGAGATATTTGACAGTCAAGTAATTACAAACAGTCATCTAATGCAACATAAACTACAACAAACCTATACAGAGACACCGTTCTATTGTGGCATTAATATATAGTGGTCATTTTTCCCATCTAAAACAGTGTTAATGGCTTCCTTTGCAGTAATGCTATGTAAATCAGGATAACCGTTTCTCATCATCATCTGCATGCACTGAATACAGCCACATCAATCATTATTTACACTAACTGCTTGAGCTAATATAACACAATGCTAAACATTCCATAACAGGGATAAGTTCAAAAGTTGGCCACGAATAATCATTAATAACCATCCACCCATACTGCACCTGAAGAAGAAAGTCCACACTTCAAAAGCATTCAGGTTATAAGGATTTCTATTTCACTTTTTATCGAGACTTCTTGGACCTACATGTTTTTAGCACATCATGAACTATCCACTCATGCAGTTCTTTTGAAAACCTGAGCTAGAAACTGATAATCTAGTCTATTTGACCAATACTTATGTATTTACATGTTCTTTCACACTACATCTTTCCTGCTCTAAATCAGCCATCTTTAATCCAAGTGGCATAAGCTAAAACTGGTACTGTAGAAAATTATATGAAATCAATAACTCCACTTTTTGTGTAGGCATGCACAAGTATTTTTATTAAGTTTGAGTGGTTTTTGTTCAATAAATTTGCACATGAGGCTTATATTTATATCACATGTATGTTGCAAATATCTAACAGTGCACTAAATTTGAAAAATTCATAAAAGTTTTACTATCAAATAAAATTTCTGTATTTTTGGTGAAAATAAAAAAGAAGGAAGAAATTGGAAACTACACACGTTACATACCCCAGGCATTTCTTAATGAAATGTAACGTGAATTAAAGAGTCTAGTGGAGCACTTCTACTGAAAATATACGATAGTTTAGATTACCAGCATTCAAGCTATAGAAAGTGGAAAACTGCTAACCTGTCACTTCTTAAAACAGTGCAGCGTGTCCTGCAGATTGCGTCTTGTACTAGCTCTCATCTTAACACTACAAAATGCTGACACATTCCGCTACTAGGTCACATAAAAACTTACATGAAAAAAAATTACAGTAGCTTTCAGTTACATATGGAATATTTATAACAGCATACAGAAACTATGACATGTAGTGAAGAAAAAGGCCATTTAACCCACCGAATTCACCTTTCATCTACGTAAACAAACAAAACAATAAATGATCTCACATTC
Organism: Carcinoscorpius rotundicauda; assembly: GCA_011833715.1. Lineage (NCBI taxonomy): Eukaryota > Metazoa > Arthropoda > Merostomata > Xiphosura > Limulidae > Carcinoscorpius > Carcinoscorpius rotundicauda. Next base: position 3,287,628 of record CM022391.1, on the reverse strand, counting down.
TTGCTATGACAATTTATAATAATTTAAATGACCTACAGTTGCCACACTGATAAGCAAATCATTCCATAAGTTTATAACAATTATGTTTAAAAAATAACATGTATCATCTAGTTATGTTTAAAAAATAACGTGTTATCTAGTTATTTTTCAGAACTAAATTAGCCAAGTTAGTACTTGATATTGAAAAGATAAAAATTACACGAAACAAAACTTCACATTTTACAAAGTTAAAATTATCAAAACAATTGAGAGTGGGGAATAATATCAATTGGAAGAATGTTAATGAATTAATTAACAGAGTTTAATGTTTCTAGTGCAAACAGGACAGTTGTATTCATCAGTAAAAATGCAAACAAACATTGCATAGTAAAATACTTTAATATTTCTAAAGTAATTAAAAAGCCTCCTTAAATAATTATCAAGTGTCTTGTTTGCCCCAAAGAAGCCATAATGACAAAACTCTGGCTTGAATAAAACCAGTTGTGTTTTCTAGAATAATGGAACTTTATGTTTTTAACATGGTTAATAAAATTGAGTTCCTTTAAAATTCAGCTAAAGTAATGTAGAATATGAACCACAGGGAAGCAATTGGTTTTTAAGGCTGCGTCCACACTCTTCAGAAAATTTCAAATTGACACTGAAGGCATAAGAACATGGATGCATTGTATTCGGTGTGTTTCGTTCTACTCTACAGACCATACTCCACTGGAGGAATCAAGAACTGTTAATGAATGATTAAAGTTGAGCTAATAAAAGAACAAACTTACTAGTCTATTAAAATAAATAAGGGATATGAAAATCTCTTGGCAGACAACAAAAACAAAAAGGCACATACAACTTTTATAATCAAGTCAATCATTGGAAGGAGGGAATAACAGCATTGACAATCGTTACCCAGAAATGTCTTAACACGAGAAATTTCCAATGATTCTAACATTCACAATTCCTATTTTGTTGTAAAATACAGACTCAAAATAAAGCATATGTTAGTAAATGTAACTTCCTGTTAATCTGAACCTATGATGTGAAATTATTTAGTAAAAGCAGTTCAAATGTTGGCATTTACTATAAAACACTCCTAGGGTTTAGTTTAGAATGAATATTCTTGTATTATTAACTTAGAGTTTTTGATACGTTATCTGTATTTTTTTTGGCTTTTATACAACTACTAAAACTTTGATAAAGTGCCATAAAGAAGGAAATTGAAAGATAAACTCTTAAGAAACTAACAGACATTTAAAAAACAAACAGAACAGTTCAGTAGTAGAATATAAGAAGAACAATTAAGAGTCTATTTAAATATTCATATTTCATAATATATACATCTTTCTCATTTTTACTTGGAATGTTGTATTTCTAAACTGGGTGACAAAACTTGAGTTCTAACATACAGCAAGGTTGCTGTGCATTGCTCATTCTTTCGTGCAGTAACCTGGAAATCTCAATAACTCGGCTACGATGATAAAATGAATTTTGATGTTAAGAAATGGAAATTGATACACTTGGAATATGGTTTTAAGCTTTGAAATGAACTTCCTTTTAATGTTAGAAGAAACTTATATTTCTGAAAAACATAATAATCTAACTATATTTATTTAATAACTTCCACATCTTTGCTCAGATGTCTGAATATTCTGTTAACAGACAACTTGTGCAAGAAGGAAAAACAACATAGCACTACAAAGTTAATACAAGTAAGGAATGATGACTAGAAACTTACTTGAAGTAAAAATGAATCAAGACAGACAGCTGTGGGTATTAAAACTTTTATTAAAATAAAGTAGAGAACAATATTTTGACATTCTGAGGTCACCTTCAATTTTTATTATTTTTTTTAATAGCTAGTAAGTTTAAGACACCTATACATCTAGATTTTTTGGTAAAATATTTTATTAAATTTGTTTTTGTTTTTATAATAACAAGCTGTGTACTAAATATTTTAAACTTATTTTAAAATATGAATGGATAGGAACCAAAAACACTAGATTTAACTTAGGTTTCTTGCTTTAGTTTGTTTTTTACCCGATTTTGAGAGAAACTCAATAGTTTTTGTTCTCCGTTTTTTATTCTCTTAAATACATTATTTTTCTGCTGGCACATCGACCACATTTGCCTATTTTACAAAGTTGACTCGCATGAAAGCTGAACACTGTTACATTTTATTGTATTTCTTCTAATTATTGAATATTTAATTTTGTTTTTGTTTTTGTAAAGAACATTACATAATATCCGATTAGTCAATATACACAAGTTTCGAGTCTTAAGTATCACCCTCAGAATCAGAACCTTAAACTATCTCGACATCAGTTTAAAGCGTAAGAAATCTGCATCTATCAAATAACATTAATACTATACCTAGATTTATCGCTTAAAAATTGCATGCCACTTACATGTAGATTTGAAGTTCATGTTCTTATTGTTACGAATTATCGTTTCAAATGTTGAGTCTGTTAGCACTAAAGAGTAAAGTCAATAAAGATAAATAACAAAAATGTATTCAGCCGTTCATGTTAATAATAATAAAATTTTCTATGATTTTAAACAGTCAGCCGAGTGCACATATACTTTAGGCTTACCTTGCACTAAGTTGAAAATAAATTAATTCCAAATTTCTCACACCATTATTGGTATTTATGAAAATATGTAGAGTGGATGAATATTAACACTACCTTAAAAAAAACAATGTTTATCATAAACGTACTTACATTTAATCCAGTTTATACGATATTCGTATTTTCTTTAGCTTTCAAGACGCCATCTAACTAAGTTATAGATTCATAAGGTACTGAATGCTTGAACTATTTCACAGCAATTCTTGATATATATATGTACATGGGTGAGTTATTTATATTGAATAAGGTAAATTAAATGCGTTTGAAAAATGGAAGAAAATGTATTGTTTCATCATAAACATGTTAAAACAGAAATTATATTGATATTTGAAAGTACTTTTTAGATATCTCAACAGAGGGCATTACCACCATAAACATGATTCATTGTAATAGAATTTTGTTTTTATGATTTTGACCGGCAGATGTCGTTTAGTTGAGAATGAATCATATGAATATCACCAAGCCACATGACCTACTCAATTTCGCAATGCGTCAATTTGCTTGAAATTTGTCTTCAGCGTTGTCATTGGTCAATAGCAAAATATCATTTCAGATAAAAGGCTGTGTTCAAGTGTTTTTTTATGAGTTTGGTGTAATTGCGTGATTTTGGTAGCGGAAGAGTTTAATTTAATTACTAGGAGATAATGTAAGATATTAATTATTTTTGAATTATTTAATGTTGATACTTAGTATAATTTTCTTATTATGTTTAACCCTTAATGTAAATAAGGACGTAAGATATACGTGTCTTTCCGAGTTGGATTTATTGTTCTTTTATGTTGGAGTGTATATTTGTACTTTCTTTTAATATAGTTAACCCCAATCTTTTCTTTTTCGTATGACTTTTTAAAATTATTCTCTTGTCTCCATTCTTAATAGATCAACATGTATCGAAAGCAGCAGGAAGTATGTGAAAAGACTCCCGACGAACAAGAATTAAAAAGCGACTTTCTTAAAAGAGTTTCTTTGCTGCCCCTTGTAAATATTACTACTCAGTATACTGCAGCTACTTACGACCGCATTAAAAAATCTAATGTCCTGGCAGCCCGCACTTTATCCCTAGCTGAAAAGACTTTTGATCTTGTGGCTGGACACGCACATCCACTATTACTAAAACTTTCTGGTCAGAGTAAGTACCAGCCCTTTTATTTCGGCGACTAAACTCTAAAACGTAGTAGTTCTAATGATTAATAGTAGTGACTTAATTTACTAGAGTACATGTTGCAAACATGTATTAATTTCTAATATCCTTTAACTGATTCTTCATCGATATTTAAAGCCTTATCTACTTGAAATGAAACCTAAACTTTATTTCTACATACACAATCTCAACTAAATTTCCAAAACTACTTGTTTTGGCAGTGAGATTGAAATGTTTTAATCTGACATCTCTTTTCAGTTCAACTGGCAGATAACTTAGCTTGTTGTGGCTTAAATATTTTGGAAGAAAAGGCACCCCTTATTACTAAACCACCTGAGGAGGTTAGTGTTGGAAGTCTTGTCCTCTATTACTTTAATCGTTTTAAATTTTGGAAGCTTTTTATTTGCTTGATGGTGGTCTTCAACTGTAATCATGCTCTTTCCAGATACTAAAAGATGCTACAGAACTGTACAACTCCACCCTACAGAGGAGTTTTGATCATTACAATGAACTTAAAAGTTATGGAAATGACAAGGTTAGTTTTAAATCTCATTTATTCCTCTTTTGTGATAAGAATGTGGATTCAACAGGTATTTAAACAACTTAAAATGTTTCTTACTTTCCTATTTGTTTCTATACTGTGACAAACCTAACCCTCAATGTGTTCTTGCTGGCTCTTTCATTATTAAATCTAATGTGTATTTCTTGTGACTTAGCATTTTTTTTTTTTTTTTTAATAACTAAAATCTTTATTTTAAAACTAGATCCAACAAATAAAGGACAATGCATGTCAAAAGACACTTGACCTTTCACTCCCACTTTACTGGAAAACTGTAGCTACTGTATTGGATAAAACTTTAGAAGCAGCTGAAGAAAAGGTAGACTATTACCTTCCCCCCCACTGAAAATGAAGGTAAGTAGTTTTAGTAACATCTAAAAACTACCTTTATGTTCCTACTCTAATTTCAAATTCTTATCTTTTAACTTTAGTTCCATGCAACTTCATTATTTCACTAAACTTGGTCAGTGTTTTTCATAATACTTCAGTTTAATATTTTAACACATCTTTTGTAACTTAATTTGGTCTTTTTTGTGTTTTGATCTGACAGTTTCTGAAGAGAACGTGAATGAAAAAGATGGAGAACTTTCTGTTAAAAGAATTGGTGGCCTATACAGTAAAATCAGAGGACGCTTCTACCTTAATGCCATATCAAAACTTCAAAATGTGCAGATACAAACTTGGGAAGTTTTATCTAAATTGAACTTCACTATAACCCTGGTATCCTTCTTGTGACCCAATATTTGATCTTGAATTTAGTTTAAGATGATAAAACTAGCTTTTTTATGATTTAGAAAAAACAACTTTCAACCTAATCTTTCAGTATACTAGTTCCTACTTCAATAGATGTCTTAATAGTATTTGTTTTTATAGATCAAAACTACCTTAATTCAGAGCTTAATACTGTATCTCTAGATTTATGTATGTACATAAATTATCTTTAGCTTAATTAAACTTAAGCTAAACTTCCTTCAGTATTCAGCTATACTCTTCTGTTAAGTCTTAATCAGATTGTTAAACCACATCACAAAATGCAATATGTGTTTTTAAATATTCTTGTTAACATCTTTTATGTTGACTTCAGAACTTGTAAATCTATGAACTATGGAATATCTAACATTTACTGTGATAGGCATATTATAACTAAGTTAACTTTAACTTCTACCAGATGCAATATGTGCGAGAAAAGTCCAATGTTATGAACTGGACAAAGGATTCTCTTCAGAAGAATCTTTGCTGGTTGTGGGAAGACTTAAACAAAGAAACTGATCCCGAAACTAAACCTGCTGTAAGTTTATCTAAACTTCATGTTGTCATCTTGCTGTAGAGACTTTGTAATCAACTTTATAGTAAGTTTAATTCTATTTTCTGTTTCAGACTGTAGGTGAACAAGTTCTCCATCTTGCCAGACAACTAACAAGACAGCTTGTGACCTCGTACAATAGCCTAACTCCCTTATCTCAAATGTTGCCAACTGCCTTACAACAAAACTTTGAATCTGCCCAGAACTATTCTTTACATGTGTATGAACAGTTGCATCAAGTAAGTTTTAAAACACTATAGTTAATTTTGCGTAGAAACGCTTTCAAAATACTACACTAAATAGTTGAACATTTATTACTACGCTTTGGTATTACTTTCTAGTGACATATTTAATTTAACAAACATCACTTTCTTCTCCTTCAGGCAAAAGACTTCAATGAGATGACTTCTGTAATGATCACAGAGTTGAAACAAAATGTGCAATACCTTGAAATGTCCATCCTGGATTTACTTAACCATACATTTCTACAAAAACTGGTAAGTTTATTGTAAATAACTTAATGTTATTAGGATGTTTTCCTTTTCAGTAAAAACTGAGAATATTAACTTTTAATTCTTTGTTTCAGGCTTCTTTAGAAGCAGCACAAGAAGAAACAAGCGTATCAACTTGATTTTGGGATGAAATGGGTTTAAGTGACTTAATATTTTTAATGTTTTAGTTTTGAATTTAAATTTTCTACTTAATATATATACTTATGGTTACTTATTCTGTAATATTTCTTTAATAAACGTATTTTTAAAATTTGCATTACTGATTTTAATTTTAGAATTCTTGCATACTTAATTCTTTGACATGTATAAATTAATTGGGTTTTAGCTTTATCTCCCATCCTACATCTAAAGTCATTGTTTACAATTGTAAGTCATTAACTATACCAAACTAAGAATACCTTATTTTCTAAAATCCTACTTAGGATTCCTCTAATGTTAATTCCCTAACATTTAAAATAGCAACCCACCCCCATCTCCATATTAAAACCAATTAACATTTTGTTTTTTAATTGTAAATTAATACATTCTTCAAAAACAACTTCTCAACTTTTGCCATTTTATTCACCACCCCCAAACCAAACTACACTGATTGGATTTCCATCAAACTCCTACAATGTAGAACAAACTTAACTCTGCTGCTGTAGAAACAAAGTTAAATCTGTGTAATGCCACAAGCAAAACTCCAACTGTAAAAGTTAAACTTGTAACCACAACCTTTTAAGAAAACTAATTCTTTCTGAAACCCTAAAACTAACCAATTCTTTAAATTTTTTGGTCTTAAAAAAGCAAATAGTGATAGTTAGATAGTGTCACTCAAACTCAAGAAGCCAGTCAGTATGCAGTACCTTTTCAAACACAACACCTTTTGTATAAGAATTTAAACTATTAACCATTCAGCAGTATGGATTTTGACACCAGAAGTAATACTCCCAAGTACCTGATTTTGAACATTACCAGCATGTCTTCAATACAAGAGATCATACTCACCTTATAAAGTCTTACTGCACATTCTAAAGTTGTTAGACATAATGTGTCTACATCCCTAATTGTGTTCATGTGATTCATAACAATTAAAATTCTAGTTTACTTATGGAGGAAACTTCAAATATCAAAGCCTATACTAGATCATTAGAAAACTATACTATAAAACAACTAGGTATAAATTATGTCCTCTAAAATATGAAATACTAAAAGCATAAATTATGTACTCTGAAAGAGGATATACTATGAAAGGCAATATTGGTAACTTTAAGTTAATTAGCACATGGCAGCTACCCACGATTTCAGTGGCATTGTCTGTTTTAAGTTGTGTGCTGTCTGCAACATAACCATTATGATAATACTGTGCAATTCTTTCATAAGTCTGAACTCTGGGATGCTATCCTGTGATGTTTGTAAAACTTCTAACATTTACAGAAATAAACAATACTGACAAAACATTCATACTTCTAAAAACATTCTAAAACGAACATTAACAAAACTCATCAAATTAAACTGGCATACCTTAATCTAATGAAAATCCTACAGTATAAGACAATTTCTAACTTGTATCGCTTGTTCGAAGGTTGAATTCTGACAAGTGTCCTAGTAATCAACAAATGATAATTTCAAGTGTTTGGTTTACAATAAATTATAGATGTACAAACTACAAGAACTATCAAGGCAGTACCCTAGATAAAATATATTGCTGAATTTAAAAACAGTTCATATTAAGACAATGTTATCTGTAATGTGTTAAGCCAAATACAATCACGTGTGCAGTATCCAAAAATAAACCTATTGTCCTTCGTCAGAAAGGGGGCAAAATATCAATGACGAGAGCATGATGTCTCTCGATGTCACAAAGGATGTATGTATCAACACTATTTGTTACATCTTCAATTTAACATAAACAAAAGGAGGAAAAAAAAATGAAACATGAATATATTTAGAAGGCATATATTAAACCCAGGCTGAATGTTTTCCATATACTAAACTAGTGTAGTACTTAATTACTACTTACAACTGTTCTAATGGGATGAACCAGTTCATGAGCTTGGATTTGGCATCACTCTCCTCCAAACTTTCTTAGTTTACTCTGTACCAGCCAACTATAAAGAACATCTAAACTTCCATTCCATTAGGTTTTGCCTTCTAGATTGTATTTCTTAAATGGCTTACAAAAGGAGAGGCTAATGTATGGAGTCTGTAGGAAATATTAGAATTTATGTGGATATTAATACCTTGATAATACAAACCCTGCAAGCTTAACTACTGTAGCAGCCAATGTGTTCTCAGGATTTTAAAGTAAGTTTTAAATCACAGCACCTTGCTTTCTTTCACTGACAAACAGAATATCCAATAACCATCATTATTGCTACTATTAACCCTTAAACAGCACCATCAACAATTGATGATGCTACCAACAACATTCCTGCTGTTTAGGGGTTAGAAAAATTTCAGGATTGTCCTAGAAATTGTAGGGAACTTGTTCCTACTTTTGCAGTGGGAAAAATCCTGTATGTTCATAAAAGAAGCTTTTTTCAAGTTAATACTATAAAGTCTCCACCAAAGACAAATCTAATGTGCTTATGAAAGAAAAATGTTATGTGGATGATGAAACAAATGTATTCTTGATGAATCAACTTGAAAATCACAAGTAAGGGTTGATAAAGATTAGTTAACTGGGTTCTAGGATATATGAATGTGAGAAAGAAAACTTGTTATTAATGGACTCCAGTCAAACCAGAACCTTTATACTGATAGTAGCTTACTAAAGGCTACTAGGTTAATTTAGTGGATTAAGTGTTTATTGTGAGGGTTGATATAATCTATTTTCAGATCAGCTGACTTGAAAGAATATATTAAGTAGGCCTGCTATACAGCAGGGAGGCTAAACGGTGAAGTAAAATAAAGATCTGCTAAATCCACAGAAGTCTGTGCTGAAAAATAAATGAAAATAAACTAATTTATACAAAACAACACGCGTGTATTACCTTACGGACAATGAACAGTTGCCTTTGGAGTTTTAAACTGAGCAGGTTTGTTCTTCTCCTCAAAGACTTCTTTCCAAACTGACCATCTCACTCAAGTCCACATTCTAGATTATCTACCTGATGTTACAACTTCAACTGGTTAACTGTTGTGTGCACAATTATTTCCCTGCTGGGTTTTTTGTTATTTTGTTTTAAATCTTCCATTATTTAGCTAAATCAATAATCACAGATTTATACAGAACAGCTACTCTCCAAATAGCTTACAATTCATATTCAAACATAAAGGGGATTGTAACTTCAAGAAATGTCATCCTAACAATGAAATATATCACTTTTACCCTTCATGATCAAGGTACAGTTATGCCTTCTATGTACACAACAATTAATAACAAGGACAACTAAGATGAAATCAACTTCCTTTACTGTATGTCATACAAAAATTGCATATGTTTAGAATAACCAAAAATTTATACTTTGATAGAGTAAGGTATGGCACAATCTAACTCTTATAATATTATTATAGGAATAGGCAAAATAAAGGCCTCAAAATGTGCACCATTTTGAAGATGTGATGGCAAGGACAAATGTTAAAAATTTAGAAAAGACAGGCTATCTACATTTAATTTATATTATCTAAAAACCAACTCTTTAAGAGAGGTGTCAGCAGTTTTGTGAAATTAAAGGTGGACTTAAATTTTTACTTTCTTCAAAGGTGGATATGTATGGGCAGTAGGATAAGACCAAATGGTTCCTTGTTTGTATTGTTATCACTGTTTCCTACACATTTTTATAAATTTTTCTTTCCAGGGTTAAAATACAGTGGATGGTTAATGCTGTAGTGTAATGATAGTTTTAGATTATGTGTTTTATGTGCTTAAAATATGTTCTGGTTTCTACAGAATCCATCATTTTCAAGTCTGTAATTTAACATTTAAACATGAATTTCTTTGCTATATTTGGAACATCATGAATTGTTGAAAGAAACTGCAAATGAACTATACATACATATTCAATTACTCGTGTCTAGTTGCAAAATGATTTCATACTGGTTAGTAAAATAAAATGTTTAAAGATAAAAGAGTAAGTTTAACACTTCTCTGTTATGTTTAGGTTAATTTTACAAACTATGAAATAAACTGTAAAATAATTTTAAAGCAGAAAATTAGAGTACAAGTTTTTCATTACTAGTAAAAATAAACAGTCATGATATTAATTACCCATTTTGTTACAAACCTATAAAAAAACTTGTGTAACATTTAAACAACAAATTTTATACATAATAAATTCCATTCATTAAAATTCTTGTCATTACTTCTAGCTGCTTCATCCTCATATCTTAGAAAAAATTGCATGTATTGTAAACTTTCAATGTTTCATCACACATTACATGAAAAAATGTAGTTTGTATTCTGGATTATTTATATCTCCAGTTTATACAAACTGATTCAGTAAATCCCTTGAACCATTGAACTCCCCAGGTAAATGTTGTTCGTGTACATAAATTCACTACACAGTTTTCATGATAAATCTTTTATTTTATACTTTAGTACAAATTATACCGCATGGTGGCAATTGGAAGAAATAAACGCATTAAATTTCATTACAGGAACAAACTCTAAACTCCTGTCTAATTAAATGAATAACTTTTGAAGTGCACACTACTTTAAACTAGATATGGCCCACTCCTTCGTTAACGATTGCACAATCAAAATGATGCAAATATCTTCGAATTTCAGTTCTGAAAGTGTGTATGTGACAGCCTTTAACGTTAACTCTGAGTACAACACAGTAAATTACTGTGATACGTTGGACTTCAACCTGTAAGAGGTGTTGTCAAGCTGTTTCAATGTTACTTGTTCAAAGTTCAATCTTATCATTGAATAGCGAAGTTATGACTTATTTCAGTACTTTCGACCTTCGAATATTTTTATAATACTCAGACACCTAACCAAAGAGCCAATGCTGAGACTTGCAAATTACAGAAATATTAACTTAAGTTTCCCATTGGAAACGTTCATCATGTAAGACAGCTACAGCATTTATTCAAAGTAAGGCTGCTTCAAATAACTTATTCATGGTGGAAGATAAAGTGTATATCAGAATTGTTTTTATACTAATGCTTATGCTTTATATCATGATATCTAATACCTGTGTCTCGAACTCTTGATTTTCAAAAACATGAAGCGCCATCTCTTATCCACATTATACATACCATCGCAAATCACTGTGATGTACAGGGTGGTCGCTAGAAAAGCGGAAAATTTGTCAAACAGCTATTTATTTTTACAAAGAAAAACTTTAACAAAGTTTTTTAAAGGCATATGTTATATTACACTCATAGATGCTCAAAATTATTAAAATCATGCATTTTATTCATGATGTAAAGAAATCAAAATAGAAATGAGTAAGCAGGCATTTTATTCATGATCTCATCTGACCCTCAAATTTTCCGCTTTTCTAGCGACCACCCTGTATATATGAAACACAATCAACTGCATATATCCAAAATAAGATCTTCAACTAAAACGTGCAATGTGTATGTTAAAGATGGCGCTTTAGTTTATCACAAACTTAATTAATAATCTTACTGTTATCAAGAAACATAAACAATTTTTTATGTAGAAAATTTATACCAATAAAAATTACGATTTTACTGCAATACACCTGAAGGTATAATTTACCTTTTTCCATTAATACTAAAACAAACTTTCAGACGTCACGATGAATCACAAAATAGAAGTATTGTTTTTGCAATATTTAGCTTGATTTTTGTAAATGAAGCTAAGTATGTGTTTGTTCTTAATTTGAAACAATTACAGAGATTATCAGTTGATGAAACACAAACTGCACGAATATGGAACTGGAACTTAATTTTAAGTTGTATAGTAGATAATTTTAATTTTATATATACTTACATAAAGTTTTGTTTGTTTGTTTGTTTGTTTTGGAATTTCGCACAAAGCTACTCGAGGGCTATCTGTGCTAGCCGTCCCTAATTTAGCAGTGTAAGACTAGAGGGAAGGCAGCTAGTCATCACCACCCACCGCCAACTATTGGGCTACTCTTTTACCAACGAATAGTGGGATTGACCGTCACATTATATACCCCCACGGCTGGGAGGGCGAGCATGTTTAGCGCGACTCGGGCGCGAACCCGCGACCATCGGATTACGAGTGCACGCCTTAACGCGCTCGGCCATGCCAGGCCTACTTACATAAAGAAAAAAGATAATTTTGTGAATAAAAATTAGAAGAAACAACTTTAACTCAAAAATTAATTTAAATGTAAGTGACGAAAGTGCGGTTATTGAATGAAAATAAAGTATAACTGTTAGAAACACGGGATTGTTTCTTGTTAAATTTAGTGAGTGTTCAAGTTAGTTATTATCGCAGATTTGTTTACGTGACTGTTTGCGTATCATATATTCTTTTGTACAACTGTTGTGAACTGGCGCTAGTTGTGTTAGTACGTGATATCACAAGAACTTTCTTAGCTTCTCATTGTTTAAATTGAGTATTATTGTACCATAATAAGTAGATGAAACGCCCAGTCCTCGGTCAGGATTAAATACGCATTCAAAATGTAATTCAAGTTAGATAATTAAGTATATAGAAAGACAGATCTAGAATGCATGTAGCTATAAAGAGAGGCTCTGCATAGCCAGGTGGTTCGGGCGTCAACTCGTAATACGTAGGTCGCGGGTTCGAATCCCCATCACACCAAACATGCTTGCCCTTTCAGTTGTGGGGGCATTATAATGTTACGTTCAATCCTACTATTTGTTGGTAAAAGAGTAGCCGAAGAGTTGGCAATGGGTGTGGATGACTAGCTGCATTCCCTCTACTCTTACACTGCTAAATTAGGGACGGCTAGCACAGATAGCCCTTCGAGTAGCTTTGCGCGAAATTAAAGAAAAAAAACCTTAAATTTTATTACTACTGCATCTGGGATTTATTTTTAAGTTATCAAACTATGGAGTATATTTTAATTTATTAAACTATGGCGTATGTTAATATAATTGTATAATCAGTGTGAGAACAGTAGTGAAATAATAACGTATATGTTGTTTGGGGCACGTTACGAAAGATTGGAGACAAGTACTTTTATAATCTGACTAATATTTTAATATTAAATAGTAGCATGCAATATCACTGATGAAGCCGCAAAGGTGAAACGTTAGTTAAAATTGAAAAATATATATATACATTAATAATGTGTGGAGAATAAAGGTTGTTTTTTTCTATCTATTTTATCAAAATACGTAAGTATCCCCAGCATGCACTACAAATCATAAGATAACAATAAAGTTAAATGATAACATTACCGACTATGAAGACGAAATATTCCAATAAAAACCTAAATATGAGAATCAAAAACACAATTTTATATCCCAATGTTTCTGTTGTTTTTAGAATTAAGCACAAAGCTGCACAATGGGCTATCTGTGCTCTGCCCACCACGGGTATCGAAACCCGGATTTTAGCGTGTAAGTCCGCAGACATACCGCTGAGCCACTGGGGGCCCCAATGTTTCTGACCGTCCATCATGAGCAACATTTCATCAATAACGTATTCGGAGATCTGGTTTGTATTCCATCACCAATACATCGGAAATCAGCCCCACTGTCCAACTACACTGGATCCAACAATACAAACCTACCGTACACCATAGGATTAAAGGTTCACTTTTCACACTTGGTGTACATATTGACCCCTAGTTTTGAAGTACCTACATTACAAGTGAAGTTCAGTAACGTTTCTTTGACTGTATAATCTCAGCTTCTCTTTTCCTTCTTCATAGATTAAATTAAGCAATTAAAGAGGGCCTCGTGAATCTTTACTCAAACTTTCGCACACAATGCTGTGTAGCTTTGGTACTTTCTGTTCACATCTATTTATACAAATTTTAAAGGTTTTGATAATGTGATTGAATACTGTTAAGCTCATAAGTTAAAGTGTAGATTTCTGGCCATAAAAGTTCAGTCACCTTGAAAAAAAATAGCTTAGTTAATTGAATTAGAAACGGTTAGCTTGAGTGAGAAATAAACAAATAATTATTAATTTAAAATGATGGAGCGTATACTACAATACCTCCTACAACTTGTTATGTAATCTTGACCAGTAAAGTTACTTGTTTTAGTAACTGGGATTTACTATTTGTGAAATATGTTTTTGCTATTCTACCAACATTTGTCTTGGAATATATACTCTTCAAAAAAAGAAACGCAAAAGGTAAAATTTGAGACATATTGTTAACAAGTTTATTCCGGGTAGTTCTGTATGACGTGTGTGAAACTTTGCACATTCACTGCTGAACATCCAAAGTCGGCAAAGGCGAAGTCCACGCTCAGGAATTGAAATTTAAAGTCACTCAACGTCAATAACGAGTATGCCCCCCGTGAGCATCAATAACTGCTTGGCATCTCCTGCCCATGGAAGCGACGAGATGACGAATCACATTCTTTGGAATGGCTGTCCACTCAGCCTGCAAAGCTGCTGCAAGCTGAGGTAGAGTCTGCGGTTGAAGTTGTCGCCGTCGCAGACGTCGGTCCAATCCGTCCCAAAGATGTTCGATGGGGTTTAAATCTGATGATCTGGAGGGCCAGGGAAGTACGTTGATGTTGTGGTGTCTCAAGAACACAGTGGTGAGTCGGACTGTGTGAAAACGGGCGTTGTCGTGTTGAAAAACGTCACTGACGTTCACCACGATGGGTTGCACATGGGGCCTAAAAATCTCGTCGACGATTGCGTACGGTCTGATCGGAAATTCTACACAGCCCTGGTATGGTTGAGGCAGTAGACGTCGCAGTGGTGGTCCTATCCCGAAGGTGACGTAACCGGATGTAGCGATCTTGTGCAGGCGTGGTCACACGAGGTCTGCCAGATCGTGGACGGTCACAAGTTGATCCATATTGTTGGTGACGATTTTATAGCCTTGTGATGTTTCTTGGGTAGACATTCACAGCTCTAGCAACATCTGATCGAGATTCGCCTGCTTCCAACGACCAATGACGTTGTGCTTCAGTCAGTCTAGGCGTAACTGTATTGCGTGTCGGTGGCTTAACACCGAGCTATGGAAACCGAGAACCCGTCACTTTTATAGGGATTTTGCACATGTTGCACTTGCAGATCTCTCAAACAAATTTGTTGAACACGAATGCGTTTTGGCGAAAAATCCGATGTTTTCCTCCGTTTTCAAAGTGCACAACTTTTATTGTCATTTTGGTCTAAGAATCAGTGCCTTAACACGTGTAACATCACATACTCTGAGCTTGTAACGTTATTACATACATTTCTCTTTAAAATAACAATTGCGTTTCTTGTTTCGAAGAGTATATTTTAAGTAACAGTGTAAACTAACTTTTAATGTTGCACTTATTTTGGCCTTCATGATGAATAAATACTTAAATTGTTTTACTCTAAATAGCCTATCAAGTATACATATAAACTCTAAAGTAAGTCAATTTGTGGATTTTGTTACCTTACGTGAAATAGGCAAGTTTTTCTCGAGATTATAAGTAATTAAGTTCATTTCTTAAAACAGGCACAACTAATATTTAGAAACACAACTCTGTTTTTTCTCTTATATTAAACCCATATCAAGCTATCTGCTGTGTTCACTGAGGGGAACTGAACCCCTGATTGTAGCATTGTTAGTGAGTAGACTTCCTGCAACCCAGCAGAAGTGGGACACAATTTATGGATGGATGTTGAATGAAAACTGAGAAGGTATAAATAGTTTGAAAACTAAAATTTGAAATGACTTGAAGTAGAATATGTCAACAGTTGTATGAGAACAATTTGAAGAGACTTGTTTCGTTGACGTACATTTTCAGTGTAACACGTAGAAGTGGCTTTCAAGAAAAGCATATTTGAGTCGTTCTGACTGCTCTGTATATATAATGTTGAAAAACCATTTCTACTCAACATGCATTATTCGTGGCAGCCACATTTGGTACTTGGAACATTCAATTTCTGTTTCTAAGGCTTGGCTCAGATATGAATCTGTGACCTCCCGCAGATCACGTGTGTTACTAACTCGGTACTTCTTACAGCTTTTAACACCTCCAATGCCTACATTCTTATCACCTCACCCAAATGAAGACATGTTGCTCCAGTTTATGTCCGTGCGTGCGTGTGTGGAATATTGGATGACCACAAGCTGAGTGCTAGTTATTTTGTGGTTTGTGGGACAACCATCAGTTGGGTGTCAAAGTTTTGTCATGGCTGCGGCCCAACTACAAGTTGGGTGACAGTTTTTCTGTGGTTATTCAATGACTAATTTCTAAGTATGGATTCAGTCTTAAGATCTCTCGGATATTAGGCAAATTTTAAATTAACGTATGCTATTAAGACATATTTTAACAATGGGAGTTACAACAACAGTGTAACTTATGGTTTTCAATTTGAAATACTTTTTATGAGCAGAAAAAGTTTAATCGTATGAAGACAAATCAAACTGTTAGAAGAAAGCATGAGAAATAAAAACTTTTAATTTTCATTTTTAGTACAGATTTCAAATACAAGATGCAAAAAAACGAGTTAATATTTGTGTTGTTACATCATGAAACAAAGACTGCAATATGTGAGTAATTTAAAAAACCGTCATCACAGAATATTCTTAACATAACACAAAATGTTTTCATAGGATAGAAATGCATAATATTTGGTTAGATTATCCATGAGAATAATTTAGATTCTTTTGATGAATATAAATTTTTTCAATTGACATGAAAGACTTAAGACATTTTTTTATATTTTATACAAAGCACACTGAACTTTAATATTCATAATTACAAACATTCAAGCAAACACACCAATACATTTTTCTCCTCTCTTACAATAAATGTTTATTAATAGGCTACTTTCAGTTTCATCCTAATTTAAGTGTAATAAAACTATTGAAACAAAGCAACGTTTCTCAGATTTATTACATCTTTGCATCCTACTGTTTGAGTCCTTATTATGTCCAGAAAGAAATTCTAACAATTACACAATTCTCCATTTTCATTCCTGGGTAGAAAATGTGCTGTGCTTTGTTTATTTTTAAATGAATTATTAGTAATCTTTTAATTGCAACTAGGCTTACTGTTATACACATACCAAGAACTGTGTATGTAATCATAATTAACAAATTAATATAGATATATCAAGGTAAGAAGAATTTCAAAAGTGAAAATTAAACAAGATCTCAAAGACATGAATCTAGTTAGATATTTTCAAAATTCCAAAAGTATTAGAAAAATAACTTTCTGATATATATTTTAACCTGATATCACAATTAATTTAGAAGACACTCAGTAAGTAAATGTTTTGTATTAATGTTATTTTTTTGTATCATATGCTCAATATTAGTTTACTTTTCATAATACAAAAATTACTAATTTAATAACTTGGCCAGTACCATCCCAAGAATAACATCACTCAAAAATGGATGTCAACTAAAGTATCTAACTTCTTGTACAAAAGAATAATACAAACATAAAAAATACTAAACATGGAACATTGCTTAAGCAGCTCTTGAGTGAATTCCCAAATATGGCAGTGGCTATTAGATCTGGCAACAAACTTGTACAAAGGTTGGTTAAGGTACACTTAAATTGAATTAGGTAAACGGCTGAAGAAATACGGAACACATTTGGTCAATCTATGCCTTCCAAAGAACAAAGCCTACGTGATAAACTAAAGCAGCAATGTGGTCTCTGAGTAATATTAAAACAAGCATTCAGCTGTTTCATATATTAGAAGTAATTTCAACACTGCATAAATTCAAACATTCAGTTACAGTTAGCAGTATTATGTATTTGTGCTGAACGAATTCTGAATGGATATTTATCAATACATTCAAAGTTGGAGCTATTTTGGCCACATTTTGAATGCTAAAAAATAACTTAAAAGTGGAGTGAAAGAGAGATGGAGTGGCCCTAATAAAGCACACACTACTAACACAAGGCAACATATTTGTATGGAGTATTATTAGATACCAGATAGGTTAGTGTAACACCCGACTTACAGAGGACACAACACAGAGATGAGAATAAAACCTTCAATTATTCTGTTGTTTCATTTGTAATGCTAAAAAGTAGACAGTAAATACCGTGTACTGACTGGCACGTAGTGATGTGAGAACTTATCTCTTGGTGTTGTGTTCCTCCTGTTAAGTCGCTTCTATAAGGACATTTAATTTTCTCTTTCAACTTCCAGTGTTAGACCTGATGTGCTCAACTTTAATGTAACAGTCTGGTCTTCATGGAAATATCCATCCTAATCACATGCATGTCAATACTGTTTGTTTGTTAAACAGTCAAACCATTTCCTTATGAGGGATGGGTGCTTTTGTATCTGAAATGCTTTTATTTAATCAGAAAACAAATTATGATAATCCAATTGCTAGTATGGTGAAAGTTAATATTTTCAGTGTTCTTAAAAATACCTTAATTTTTGTTTCCATTTTCATTGTATGAGTGATTTTACATGAAGTTTAAGGTTCAAGTATGTTCACAAGCTCTGACCCAGCAAAGGGGGGAAAGGTTACCATACTAAGAGGAAAAAGTCTGCCAGAACAACAAAGTTAAACACAAGATTAAAGCAAATACGAATCATCACACCATTAATACCACATTCTGACTGGTTCAGCCATGGCTACATCTATTTGAAAGTTGGCTTTTACAACTACTTGGTAACTAGTAGGTGGACAGTCATGTGGAAAGCCTCTTTCCGTGCATCTTCTTTCAGAGGAAGTGGAATGAAAGTTTTAGTCTTGATGTTGACAAAATAGGTTCCTGGTTGTTTTATTTTCCTTGACAGGTACAGTGCTGCCCCATCTTGTCTAGAAAAGATAATTAAAAGTTACTTTTGTAGCTAGAATACTGAACGCAACAGAAAATAACATTGATTTAAGTTTACTTTACAAACTTAAATAGGCTTACAGAAAGTGTAAACCAGTTTCAACAAATCCAATGGAGCTTACAGTCCTTCCTTATATTTAAATAAAATCTAAAAGGAGTCAGCAGTAATGTATAACTGGACTACCTGGTAACTAGTTGAAATAATCCATCAGTGTTACTGTTGTTTGATATCTCATACTTTTCATTGTCTTTCAAAAAAGTGATAACTGGATGGATTTGAAGAAGACGGAGCTTAGGACGAGTGGCAGACACTGGAAGTTTGACAACTATTGGTTGGTCCATTCCTCGCATCATATTAGAAATATTTTGTCGAGCCTTTTCCCACTGTTCCTGTAAGATTAGAAAATAAAGACATTGATTTGAAAAAGGAAATATTTAAAGCAAACATTTAGATTTTGTGTCTTGTAAATAAATTTATATACTATTCTTTCTTTATAAGTAGTTTTTTAAAAGTACTGTTCATAATATTTAATATATCAATACCTCTATCATATTATAACATTTAATTTTTTAAACGTAAACATTATTTTCCACTGTGAGTTTAATGTCTGATTTAGAACTAACCTAAATCTCTTAAGCAAGCTGAATCTTGTATGATATTACTGGAATTATGATTGAAAACATTAATAACAGTAAGCGTGTCCAACCAATCATTTGATAAAGTCCGCAATGTGTTTTAAAAATATTGCATATCCTTAGTTGACAAGTGTATAAAATTAGATGCTTCATATAATAAGTAAACCATTATCAGTTTAAAAAGTGAATTAGTGTAATACTCGTAAACAGTGCTTAGTGTAATACTCGTAAACAGTGCACCATGACAGAAAATAGGTGTTACTGACATTTGTTGGACTGACATAAGTACTAATACATATTAAATCAAGTGTCTCATAATAGTAATACTAAGGTGTTTACCTTATCACTTACTTTGTTAACTTTTATATTATATGAACATTCTAGACAGCACGTGGTGGCTTGTGTGAACATTCTAGACTGCATGTAATGGCTTGTGTGAGCATTCTAGACCACATACAGCAGTTTGTAAGAACATTCTAGACCACATACAGCAGTTTGTAAGAACATTCTATACCACATGTAGTGGCTTGTATGAACATTCAAGTCCATACCTAGTGGCTTGTATGAACATTTTAGGCCATACATAGTGGTTTGTATGAACATTCTAGACCAAAGATAGTGGTCTTTTAATTGGCTCTGCTACACAGGCATACAATGATTTTTTTATTTCTAACTATACAGTAAAGGCACTGTTCTTTGTACACATTATTTTGACTGTGTTTGTAAGTTTGTGTGCAGACTGTTGTCTTGAGTTTACAATCTCCTTTATATTTGAATAGGAATGACTAGTCATGTGCATAGTGTTAGTCACTTCAGGTAAGCCTAACATTCAGGAGTCCACTAAGAAGCATAAGATTTGGTCAGTATATCACTGACAGAATATCTCAGATCAAGTCATACACACACTGCAGTGTGTGCTTTAAACTAGCATTTTTATATTACATCCAACCACATTATTCCATTTTCAGAAACAAAGAACTACTTCATAATAAATATTTTGTTGTAATTTTCTGTTATTCCATTAACTGATCTTATCACTCTCAGGACAAATCAGTTTTACTTGAGGTTGGTTGGTTGGTTTAGTGTTTTATGGCACAAAACAGCTCGCCTATCTGCACCAAACATCTGGTAAAAAGGTAAAATTAAAAGTAAATTGAGTAAAATTCATAAAATGAAATTAAGCTAAAACAAAGTTTAAAAAAAAACATAAAATTAAAACCATTGTTTACATCCAGTCTACGGCAGTAAGAGAAAAACTACAGCAATACAAGTTGCAAAGGACTTTCTTTAGCATAACTGTGATTACCATAACTTTCCAGGAAGACCACCAGGTAAGTTCAAAAAACACCATCATTTACCTGAAGTTGGCCTTTCCAGTCCTGGTTCCAAGTTATTTGATGTTATGGCCATTTTCAGAAAGTAAAATATAAAAGTTTTAAAAGACTAGTTGCAAATTTTAATAATAACTCACCATGATGACTAACAGGTAGTTCAAACAGCAGTGTTAGTCACCTGAAGTTGGCCTTTCCAGTCCTGTTCCAAGTTATTTGACATGACTGCTATATTCTAATTTCAAATTGAACTTGATGAACTTTGAATCTTAAAAGGGACTCACATTAAAAACAGTATAATGAATAAATTAAAAAACTTAAATGGCATTAAAAAGATTTATGGTCTTTAAAAAACTAACAACATTTCTAAGGTGGACCATGTTACTATCACCAATAACAATGTCTAATGTGATGGACAAACATTGGGACAGAACATGTCTAAAATGTTCAGCAAATAGCACACAGTATTTCCAATCAGGAGTGTCTGCTTTTCTCAGATGACTTAAAGATAGGCCACATTTGGGGACTGTAAAAAAGCCATGGTAGGATGGGCTGACCAGTGAATACAGCAATATTATCCAAGGACAGACCCAATTCATCCAACTGCGCCTGGATACGAAAACAAAAGGAGCAATGGCAGATCATCTGTTCTGAAAAAGTATGGCCCACCAAGGAAGAAAAACACAACCCCAGTTGCGATGCTATGGTAAGAAACAAAGTTTTGAACCATATAGTAAAGACAGTTGCCAACAGTGGAGGTCCAAAGAAGGTTCATGAGACTCTATGCACAAGTTCTGAACTGGGGAAGTGCAGAAAGCCCCAGTGTAGAGCTGAAGTTCTTGATGATGAATAGGGTCCATCATCTTCAAGGCCAAAGTCCTGGCAGAGCCATAGACCAGTGATCCATAGTCAAGTTTCAATTGAATAAGAGCATGATACATCTTTAGCACAGAACATCTGTCTGCTCCCCAAATGGTGGAAGAGAGGACATGGAAGATGTTCAGTGCTCTTGTATATTTGACCCATAGCTACTTGATGTATGGTATAAAGGTCAGCTTATGGTCAAAGATAAGCCCCAAGAATTTTGTCTCATAGACCACAGGCAGCACAACTTCACCAATACGGAGTTCAGGATCAGGATGAATACCCAGTTGACAGCAAAAGTGCATGTAAATGGTTTTAGAGAGAGAGAAGTTAAAGCCAATTGCTGTGGTCCACTTCAGTAAACAGTTAAGGGCAGCCTGTAGCTGCCACTCAATATACCTCATGTTCGACGACTGACATGAGATGTGAAAGTCGTCAACACAAAGCCCATTTGCAACTGTGAGAGGGAGTTGTTCAGTGATGGCAATAATCTTTATACTGAAAAGTGTGACACTCAGAACACAGCCCTGAGGGACTCCAAGTTCCTGTAGAAAAGAACAGGAAATTGTCAAACCCACACAAACTTGGAATCTTCTGTCCATTAAAAACTTCTTAATAAAAAATGGACAAATGGCTACTTATGGAGGTCTTGCAAAATGCCATACCTCCATGTTGTATCATAAGCCTTCTTACTGTCAAAGAATATTGATACAAGATGCCGTTTGAGAAAGGCTTCTCTGATTGACGTTTCAAGTTGAACCAGGTGGTCCAAGATAGAGTGTTGTTGTCAGAACCTACACTGGGTGGGCTAAAAAAGGTTGTTTGATTGGAGGAACCAAACAAGATGAGCATTAACCATCCTCTCTATGGTCTTACAGAGACAGCTCATCAAAGCAATTGGATGGTAGTTTGAAGGAATCTTGGGATCCTTCCAAGGCTTAGAGAAAGGTAGGATAATAGCTTGGAGCCAAGCATCAGGAAAAACATTCTCTTGCCAGATCAAGTTAAAAACAATCAGAAGAATAGCAAGAGAAGCAAGAGACAGATGGCACAGTATGTCATAGTGTACATCATCAGGTCTGACCAATGTACTGCCAGACTAATGACGGGCCAGTTTGAGTTCCACCAGTGTAAATGAATGATTATAGTCATAGAAACAATCAGCTCAAAAGGAAAGAGGTGATGTTTGTAAGAAGGTGGAGGAAAAAGCAGAAGTGCTAAATACCCGGCAAAAGCTTTCATCTGGAGTATCGGTGATGGTCCAGGTTTCAGCTACTTCCTGGCCATCAGGGAGCAAAATCGAGAGGGGGACAAAATTATACTGTCCACTGACCTTTCAAATCTTGTCTCATATGACTCTGGAACTGGTGGTAGAAGATATGCTGATTGTGAACTTAATCCAAGTTTCCTTCTGGCTTTGATGTCTTACCCACTAAGCATACGCATGGGCCTGCTCACATGTGATGAAGTGTGAGAGTGTGGGATGCCTACGAAAAGTATCTCAGGCCCTTTTTTGAGTCTTTGTGCCACGTGGCAAACATGATTTCACCTTGGACAAGGATATTGTGGAAAACATGTCCAGGTTTTAGGAATACATTGAGCAGCTGCTTGTATAACACAGTCAGTTACTGCTGCTACACAGTCGTCTATTGATGGATTGAAAATGATGACAGGATCGAGTTCTGTGAGAGCAGTGATAGTGGGCCAGTTTGCTTGATCCAGCTTCAACTAAGGCATGTGGGTCAGGTGGCATCGACTACAGCCAGTCTCTCTCAAAATTATAGGCAAATGATCACTGCCTAGTGATTATTTTAACCATCAATGAAAAGTGAAGAAATAATAAAGGGGAGCAAACCAAGAGATCAATAATAGTGAAGGACCGACTAAGTGCACAAAAACAAATAGAAGAACCAGTATTGAAAAGAGAAAGGTTGTAATCAAAGAGCATATGCTCTACAGAGCAACCCCTCCTATCCATATCAGCACTTTCCTAGAGGGTATGATGTCCATTAAAGTCCCCCAGGATGAAAAAGGGAGACGGCAACTGTTCAATGAGAGCATTAAGGTCTGATTGATCATATCTCTATAGGCGACAGGTGATGTATGACCCAAAGAAGCACGGATGGCTTCAGTCTCCAGGGTGTGTAGAGTGGTAAAGACAGGGTGGGCACATGTTGATCAATTAACAGTGTTATCCTTCATGCATTCATCCATCACACAGCCTGTCATTTCTGTACAAAGAAAATCACTTAAAAGTGACTGTATTGGCAGGTTTCAGGAATATTTCCTGTTAGGAAAGACAAACAGGATGGTAGAAAGCAATCAGCATTTTGATGTCATTCAGACTAGAACATAAATATTGACAGTTCCAACATATCAAGGTGACCATTTTTATTTACATATAGGCGAATTGGGAGGAGAACACTTCTGTTTATGACCACGTCTTTTTTCCTCACTGCCCTTATTCTCAAGAGAAGTCTATCAACTTTCATTCATCTTACCTTGGGTTTATTGTGCATGCCTTTGCTGTTAGAAGGGGATTCCAGTGACTAAGAACATGAAGAAATGAACATTTCGCATCTTGGGGTGAGAGAAAAAGATGTATCAGAAAAAATGCCTGCACCCAGAACCAAAGGAAGTGGATCTTGGGATTTATTGGAATCTATATAAGAGACAGAGATAGGTGTTGAAGTTGATTCATCAACGTTTGTAACCATGGAGGTGAAAAGACTTTTCATTTGTTTTGAGAACGATTCTTTAGGAGGCACAAAGAGATCTGTCTGCACTCCCAATGTAGTTTTGGAACGAAGTGCAGCAGTATACATCCGAGATGAGGTGGTGGACAACAACTTTAAGGCCTCAGGATAAGTAATGTTATGAATCATTTTCAAATGCTGCACCTCTTTTTCTTCCAAACATTTAGGGCAAGAACGAAAGAAGGATAGATGAGAGCAATTGTAATTGATGCAATAAGGGTCAGTTTCACACTCTTAAGCATTATTGTCCTTGCCATTGCAATAAGCACACGTCAAGAACCATAACATGATGTCTTTTAGTGACCAAACCGCTGACACTGGAAACATTGGAGAGGGTTTGGAATGTATGGCCGTACCCTGTAATTAAGATAACCCACCTTGATGGTGGCAAGTGGATGTGGCAATGTAAATGTTAGAATGAGGATTTTAGTCAGCATAATGATTCCATCTTTGCAAGCGGAGATGCACCTCATTGCAGAAACTTCGAGTAGAGAAACCAGCAAGAATATCTGACTCATGAATGTTCTTCAAATTTCTCTCAACAACGACTCATCGTGATGAATTCAAAGTAGCATGAAGTGTAACCTTAATAGGTATATCCCCAATTGCTTTTGAATGCAAGAGCAATTCATTGTGTTGAGATGTGGATGTTTCCACCAATATATCACCAGATCAAAGCTTCTTTACTGTCTTTGGAGAGCCAGCAAGTCCCTCTAGTCCCTTTTAAATGAAAATGAGAGACATTTGTTCTAAAGGTTTGTCTGAAAGAGAATGCAGGATAAGAAAATAAGTTACAACAGTTGTTGAAGATTGCTGCTAAGAATTTTCAAGACGTGGTCATTTACCTGTTTTTTTCACAATTTTATTTAAGTTTTTATTTGGAGGGTCCATGATGAAAAAGGAAAATTTCGGTGCCTACTGACCCCCCCACCATGGAGACCTATGAGGGGACACACTACAATGTCAAACAAGACACTGCAGCAATGCCAGGGTTTCTTGAGCACTACACCCAAACATCAGCATCAGATACAATGTCCACAGCACCTGTTGAGAACATTCACCACTGGTACTTGGTTGACTCTAGTCCAAGTGGACCAGCTGATTGACCCAAGGGGGGCAACCCCAAAGCCAACTGTCTACAGGAATTCAAGGCTAAAGTGGTGTGTTACAGTTGGACCCCTTAACCACCAGGATCCTCTCCTCCCATTCACAGGTAACCATGCATGGCAAACACGTGAGCGAATGTTTAGTTCCCAGAGGATGTAACCTGAAAGAACAAAACGTTCCCTGGGAGGTCTCCTCACCATGTACAGGAATTTCACAGAGGAAATTTTACTTGAGAACATCATACAAGTTTCATGATGTCCCCTAATACACACATAAAGCTGGAAATATTATTGAAAAAAAAAACTTAATATTTTTTCTTTCCAGCCACTTAATGTTGACTAAGTTGTCAATTTCTTCTCAATATTATATGGATATAAATGAAATATTTGACAGAACATTTTTAAAGCACACAAAATGTGATTTAATAATTTTGTAAAAATAACCTGTCTAGAAACACACAGTTAATGATTTAAACAAACTCGATGACAAATACCATTTCTAATGGCAATCTCTTCAAAAATTTCCATTTTCTCCATGTCAAATCTCTTTTGCTTCGTCTCCACTAGAACCACAAGCATAGCAACCTTCTGTGGAGATGATCTTGTCTGAGGGAGGAACGTAACGGCTAATTTCAGGAACTTGCTGCTGATAGGGATACTGTACAAGTTTGTTATCTCCATAATCACCAGTGCTTGGAAGAAGTTGTCCACCACTACTTGGTAGAGCTTTTCCACCATTAATAGGAAGTAGGCCATTAACATACGATTCTCTCCCATTGGCAAAAGGAAGTTTAGTCCCAAAGGACTGAAATGTTGATGTGGACACGCAGTGTCTGTAACAAAAAGTAAAAATACTTACTGACATATTACTTAACAGTATAACATTATCAGTCATCACTAGACTGATAATAAGATAAAATTGGTAACTGAATATATTAATAGGTCAAAGTTGAAGTTTCATTTTAGCAAAAACCTTTGTTGATATACAAAAAACTAAACAATGGGTTAACTGTACTGTGTCCTGCAGCCATCTAACTAAATCAGATTTATAATTTAACAAGTCCTTAGCCATACTGCTGAAAATGAAGACTTACTTAGGATAAGTACATGTTAATGTATTTATTAAAACCTTCAATAAAATAGAAGAACTGAGAGGGGTGGGGTGTACTTCACAGTGAAACATATATCTACAGAATAGATTAATATAAATACTAGAGTTGTTTCTGAAGCTTGACGAGTTACACTGGAATATATATATTTCTGTTTGGGTACTTTTTTTAACATATGTACTATAACCAATATAATAACAAAATTTTATAAACTACTTAAAATGCATTATCAGGTATTGTTGTAGTAAACAATCTAGATGATATTCTGTATCAGTACAACTCACAGTGTGAGTTTGGTTCTATTGATATTCTGTATTTCCCACCATTGAAGACAGCTATTTTTTCCCCAAAATAAGTCTCAACGTTTTGCCCTGCATCTTCTAGGCTGAAGGTTACATTGCTCAAAGGCCTAAATTTAAGACTAGAGGAACTGTTTCGATGCTAGACAACAATTCAAGACCCTCTATATCACCCAAAATGAAATGTACAAAGTTCTCAGTGCTAAATAACAAATAAATACACAAGAGCAAGTCACTGTACATGTGGTGCTGTGATACAAGCATTCTTTTTAACTCCTCAGGCTTAAAATAATGTAACTACTGGAAACAATACAGGTATTCTAGTGGTAATATAAGGTATACTCTTTGAAAGATAGATAATAATAAGCATATAGCTCACAAAAAAACGAGAAGTAGACATGATGATTTATGTACTGTAAACCAATCCCAGAAACATCTTGGTAAGACTGGTGGAAGTGCTGCCACCTAGTTCTTAAGTTTACCTTTTTTCAAGATTTAATTTACAAAATGGGGATACATCTTCGATGTTGAGAAATACAGTAAGTAGCAATGGACGTGAAATATAGCAAGTAGCAATGGACGTGAAATATAGCAAGTAGCAATGGATGTGAAATATAGCAAGTAGCAATGGACGTGGTTAGGATACCATGTCAAATTCTTCAATAGTGGCTTCAAAAATGGTTAATGAATATAGACAATTTAAAATACATATGATTAAATATTTCTGTCTAAATTAGCTTTACTATTATAATCAAACAGCATGTGTATATTAATAGACGCTTTACCTTTCTTGCATCCAAAGTTAAAAAGCCATAAATGTTAGAAGTTTTAAAAATAATGTTAAAACAAAGCTAACGTATGTTACTGAAAACATTGCTGATTACTCATACCACAAAGAAGATATTTAAAATTCATATAACAAAAATATGAGCAAACTTATTTGGTGAAAGATAAAATGGTTTCTTTGTTCCCTCTATTTATATATTTTACACAAAACTATGACTAAAGTTGACCAAGACTACAACAAACACTTACCCTTGTCCAATTCTTTGATATCCATCAGGACAGAGACATATGTAGTCATTTGCTCCATTAGGAATGCATCCATCAGTACAGGAACTGCCAAGACAGGGAGTACCTCCACCAAGTCTGCTACCTTCTATAGTAACACAAGCAAAACAAAGCAATATATAAAGTGACTTACTATTTAGTACTGAGAATAATTTGTGTAACATTAAGAACAGTTCAGGGTTTTACTCACCTATACACTGGTTCCAGTAAGGGTTTAATCTCTGTTTTACTCACCTACACACTGGTTCCAGTAAGGGTTTAATCTCTGTTTTACTCACCTACACACTGGTTCCAGTAAGGGTTTAATCTCTGTTTTACTCACCTACACACTGGTTCCAGTAAGGGTTTAATCTCTGTTTTACTCACCTACACACTGGTTCCAGTAAGGGTTTAATCTCTGTTTTACTCACCTACACACTGGTTCCAGTAAGGGTTTAATCTCTGTTTTACTCACCTACACACTGGTTCCAGTAAGGGGTTTAATCTCTGTTTACTCACCTACACACTGGTTCCAGTAAGGGTTTAATCTCTGTTTTACTCACCTACACACTGGTTCCAGTAAGGGTTTAATCTCTGTTTTACTCACCTACACACTGGTTCCAGTAAGGGTTTAATCTCTGTTTTACTCACCTACACACTGGTTTCAGTAAGGGTTTAAGCTGTGTTTTACTCACCTACACACTGGTCCAGTAAGGGTTTAATCTGTTTTACTCACCTACACACTGGTTCCAGTAAGGTTTAATCTGTTTTACTCACCTATACACTGGTTCCAGTAAGGGTTTAATCTCTGTTTTACTCACCTACACACTGGTTCCAGTAAGGGTTTAATCTCTGTTTTACTCACCTACACAGGTTCCAGTAAGGGTTTGATCTCTGTTTTACTCACCTACACACTGGTTCCAGTAAGGGTTTAATCTCTGTTTTACTCACCTACACACTGGTTCCAGTAAGGGTTTAATCTCTGTTTTACTCACCTACACACTGGTTCCAGTAAGGGTTTGATCTCTGTTTTACTCACCTACACACTGGTTCCAGTAAGGGTTTAATCTCTGTTTTACTCACCTACACACTGGTTCCAGTAAGGGTTTAATCTTTGTTTTACTCACCTACACACTGGTTCCAGTAAGGGTTTGATCTCTGTTTTACTCACCTACACACTGGTTCCAGTAAGGGTTTAATCTCTGTTTTACTCACCTACACACTGGTTCCAGTAAGGGTTTAATCTTGTTTTACTCACCTACACACTGGTTCCAGTAAGGGTTTAATCTCTGTTTTACTCACCTACACACTGGTTCCAGTAAGGGTTTAATCTCTGTTTTACTCACCTACACACTGGTTCCAGTAAGGGTTTAATCTCTGTTTTACTCACCTACACACTGGTTCCAGTAAGGGTTTAATCTCTGTTTTACTCACCTACACACTGGTTCCAGTAAGGGTTTAATCTGTGTTTTACTCAACCTACACACTGGTTCCAGTAAGGGTTTAATCTTGTTTTACTCACCTACACACTGGTTCCAGTAAGGGTTTAATCTGTTTTTACTCACCTACACTGGTTCCAGTAAGGGTTTATCTTGTTTTACTCACCTATACACTGGTTCCAGTAAGGGTTTGATCTCTGTTTTACTCACCTACACACTGGTTCCAGTAAGGGTTTAATCTTTGTTTTACTCACCTACACACTGGTTCCAGTAAGGGTTTAATCTCTGTTTTACTCACCTACACACTGGTTCCAGTAAGGGTTTAATCTCTGTTTTACTCACCTACACACTGGTTCCAGTAAGGGTTTAATCTCTGTTTTACTCACCTACACACTGGTTCCAGTAAGGGTTTAATCTCTGTTTTACTCACCTACACACTGGTTCCAGTAAGGGTTTAATCTCTGTTTTACTCACCTACACACTGGTTCCAGTAAGGGTTTAATCTCTGTTTTACTCACCTACACACTGGTTCCAGTAAGGGTTTAATCTCTGTTTTACTCACCTACACACTGGTTCCAGTAAGGGTTTAATCTCTGTTTTACTCACCTACACACTGGTTCCAGTAAGGGTTTAATCTCTGTTTTACTCACCTACACACTGGTTCCAGTAAGGGTTTAATCTCTGTTTTACTCACCTACACACTGGTTCCAGTAAGGGTTTAATCTCTGTTTTACTCACCTACACACTGGTTCCAGTAAGGGTTTAATCTCTGTTTTACTCACCTACACACTGGTTCCAGTAAGGGTTTGATCTCTGTTTTACTCACCTACACACTGGTTCCAGTAAGGGTTTAATCTCTGTTTTACTCACCTACACACTGGTTCCAGTAAGGGTTTAATCTCTGTTTTACTCACCTACACACTGGTTCCAGTAAGGGTTTAATCTTTGTTTTACTCACCTATACACTGGTTCCAGTAAGGGTTTAATCTTTGTTTTACTCACCTATACACTGGTTCCAGTAAGGGTTTGATCTCTGTTTTACTCACCTACACACTGGTTCCAGTAAGGGTTTGATCTCTGTTTTACTCACCTACACACTGGTTCCAGTAAGGGTTTAATCTCTGTTTTACTCACCTACACACTGGTTCCAGTAAGGGTTTAATCTCTGTTTTACTCACCTACACACTGGTTCCAGTAAGGGTTTAATCTCTGTTTTACTCACCTACACACTGGTTCCAGTAAGGGTTTAATCTCTGTTTTACTCACCTACACACTGGTTCCAGTAAGGGTTTAATCTCTGTTTTACTCACCTACACACTGGTTCCAGTAAGGGTTTAATCTCTGTTTTACTCACCTACACACTGGTTCCAGTAAGGGTTTAATCTCTGTTTTACTCACCTACACACTGGTTCCAGTAAGGGTTTAATCTCTGTTTTACTCACCTACACACTGGTTCCAGTAAGGGTTTAATCTCTGTTTTACTCACCTACACACTGGTTCCAGTAAGGGTTTAATCTCTGTTTTACTCACCTACACAGGTTCCAGTAAGGGTTTGATCTCTGTTTTACTCACCTACACACTGGTTCCAGTAAGGGTTTATCTCTGTTTTACTCACCTACACACTGGTTCCAGTAAGGGTTTAATCTGTTTTACTCACCTACACACTGGTTCCAGTAAGGGTTTAATCTGTGTTTTACTCACCTACACACTGGTTCCAGTAAGGGTTTAATCTCTGTTTTACTCACTACACACTGGTTCCAGTAAGGGTTTAATCTCTGTTTTACTCACCTACACACTGGTTCCAGTAAGGGTTTAATCTCTGTTTTACTCACCTACACACTGGTTCCAGTAAGGGTTTAATCTCTGTTTTACTCACCTACACACTGGTTCCAGTAAGGGTTTAATCTCTGTTTTACTCACCTACACACTGGTTCCAGTAAGGGTTTAATCTCTGTTTTACTCACCTACACACTGGTTCCAGTAAGGGTTTAATCTCTGTTTTACTCACCTACACACTGGTTCCAGTAAGGGTTTAATCTCTGTTTTACTCACCTACACACTGGTTCCAGTAAGGGTTTAATCTCTGTTTTACTCACCTACACACTGGTTCCAGTAAGGGTTTAATCTCTGTTTTACTCACCTACACACTGGTTCCAGTAAGGGTTTAATCTCTGTTTTACTCACCTACACACTGGTTCCAGTAAGGGTTTAATCTCTGTTTTACTCACCTACACACTGGTTCCAGTAAGGGTTTAATCTTTTTATCTCTACTAACATGGTTCCAGTAAGGGTTATTCTGTTTACTCACCTACACACTGGTTCCAGTAAGGGTTTAATCTCTGTTTTACTCACCTACACACTGGTTCAGTAAGGGTTTAATCTGTTTTACTCACCTACACACTGGTTCCAGTAAGGGTTTGATCTCTGTTTTACTCACCTACACACTGGTTCCAGTAAGGGTTTGATCTCTGTTTTACTCACCTACACACTGGTTCCAGTAAGGGTTTAATCTCTGTTTTACTCACCTACACACTGGTTCCAGTAAGGGTTTAATCTGTTTTACTCACCTACACACTGGTTCCAGTAAGGGTTTAATCTCTGTTTTACTCACCTACACACTGGTTCCAGTAAGGGTTTAATCTTTGTTTTACTCACCTACACACTGGTTCCAGTAAGGTTTAATCTCTGTTTTACTCACCTACACACTGGTTCCAGTAAGGGTTTAATCTTGTTTTACTCACCTACACACTGGTTCCAGTAAGGGTTTATCTCTGTTTTACTCACCTACACACTGGTTCCAGTAAGGGTTTAATCTCTGTTTTACTCACTACACACTGGTTCCAGTAAGGGTTTAATCTCTGTTTTACTCACCTACACACTGGTTCCAGTAAGGGTTTAATCTCTGTTTTACTCACCTACACACTGGTTCCAGTAAGGGTTTAATCTCTGTTTTACTCACCTACACACTGGTTCCAGTAAGGGTTTAATCTCTGTTTTACTCACCTACACACTGGTTCCAGTAAGGGTTTAATCTCTGTTTTACTCACCTACACACTGGTTCCAGTAAGGGTTTAATCTCGTTTTACTCACCTACACACTGGTTCCAGTAAGGGTTTAATCTCTGTTTTACTCACCTACACACTGGTTCCAGTAAGGGTTTAATCTCTGTTTTACTCACCTACACACTGGTTCCAGTAAGGGTTTAATCTCTGTTTTACTCACCTACACACTGGTTCCAGTAAGGGTTTAATCTCTGTTTTACTCACCTACACACTGGTTCCAGTAAGGGTTTAATCTCTGTTTTACTCACCTACACACTGGTTCCAGTAAGGGTTTAATCTCTGTTTTACTCACCTACACACTGGTTCCAGTAAGGGTTTAATCTGTTTTACTCACCTACACACTGGTTCCAGTAAGGGTTTAATCTGTGTTTTACTCACCTACACACTGGTTCCAGTAAGGGTTTAATCTCTGTTTTACTCACCTACACACTGGTTCCAGTAAGGGTTTGATCTCTGTTTTACTCACCTACACACTGGTTCCAGTAAGGGTTTGATCTCTGTTTTACTCACCTACACACAGGTTCCAGTAAGGGTTTGATCTCTGTTTTACTCACCTACACACTGGTTCCAGTAAGGGTTTAATCTCTGTTTTACTCACCTACACACTGGTTCCAGTAAGGGTTTAATCTCTGTTTTACTCACCTACACACTGGTTCCAGTAAGGGTTTAATCTCTGTTTTACTCACCTACACACTGGTTCCAGTAAGGGTTTAATCTCTGTTTTACTCACCTACACACTGGTTCCAGTAAGGGTTTAATCTCTGTTTTACTCACCTACACACAGGTTCCAGTAAGGGTTTGATCTCTGTTTTACTCACCTACACACTGGTTCCAGTAAGGGTTTAATCTCTGTTTTACTCACCTACACACTGGTTCCAGTAAGGGTTTAATCTGTGTTTTACTCACCTACACACTGGTTCCAGTAAGGGTTTAATCTCTGTTTTACTCACCTACACACTGGTTCCAGTAAGGGTTTAATCTTTGTTTTACTCACCTACACACTGGTTCCAGTAAGGGTTTAATCTCTGTTTTACTCACCTACACATGGTTCCAGTAAGGGTTTAATCTCTGTTTTACTCACCTACACACTGGTTCCAGTAAGGGTTTAATCTCTGTTTTACTCACCTACACACTGGTTCCAGTAAGGGTTTAATCTCTGTTTTACTCACCTACACACTGGTTCCAGTAAGGGTTTAATCTCTGTTTTACTCACCTACACACTGGTTCCAGTAAGGGTTTAATCTCTGTTTTACTCACCTACACACTGGTTCCAGTAAGGGTTTAATCTGTTTTACTCACCTACACACTGGTTCCAGTAAGGGTTTAATCTCTGTTTTACTCACCTACACACTGGTTCCAGTAAGGGTTTAATCTCTGTTTTACTCACCTACACACTGGTTCCAGTAAGGGTTTAATCTCTGTTTTACTCACCTACACATGGTTCCAGTAAGGGTTTAATCTCTGTTTTACTCACACACTGGTTCCAGTAAGGGTTTAATTTGTGTTTTACTCACCTACACACTGGTTCCAGTAAGGGTTTAATCTCTGTTTTACTCACCTACACACTGGTTCCAGTAAGGGTTTAATCTTTGTTTTACTCACCTACACACTGGTTCCAGTAAGGGTTTAATCTTGTTTTACTCACCTACACACTGGTTCCAGTAAGGGTTTAATCTCTGTTTTACTCACCTACACACTGGTTCCAGTAAGGGTTTAATCTCTGTTTTACTCACCTACACACTGGTTCCAGTAAGGGTTTAATCTCTGTTTTACTCACCTACACACTGGTTCCAGTAAGGGTTTAATCTTTGTTTTACTCACCTATACACTGGTTCCAGTAAGGGTTTAATCTCTGTTTTACTCACCTACACACTGGTTCCAGTAAGGGTTTGATCTCTGTTTTACTCACCTACACACAGGTTCCAGTAAGGGTTTGATCTCTGTTTTACTCACCTACACACAGGTTCCAGTAAGGGTTTGATCTCTGTTTTACTCACCTACACACTGGTTCCAGTAAGGGTTTAATCTCTGTTTTACTCACCTATACACTGGTTCCAGTAAGGGTTTGATCTCTGTTTTACTCACCTATACACTGGTTCCAGTAAAGGGTTTAATCTCTGTTTTACTCACCTACACACTGGTTCCAGTAAGGGTTTAATCTCTGTTTTACTCACCTCTACACACTGGTTCCAGTAAGGGTTTAATCTCTGTTTTACTCACCTACACACTGGTTCCAGTAAGGGTTTAATCTCTGTTTACTCACCTACACACTGGTTCCAGTAAGGGTTTAATCTTGTTTTACTCACCTACACACTGGTTCCAGTAAGGGTTTAATCTGTTTTACTCACCTACACACTGGTTCCAGTAAGGGTTTAATCTTGTTTTACTCACCTACACACTGGTTCCAGTAAGGGTTTAATCTCTGTTTTACTCACCTACACACTGGTTCCAGTAAGGGTTTAATCTTGTTTTACTCACCTACACACTGGTTCCAGTAAGGGTTTAATCTCTGTTTTACTCACCTACACACTGGTTCCAGTAAGGGTTTAATCTCTGTTTTACTCACCTACACACTGGTTCCAGTAAGGGTTTAATCTCTGTTTTACTCACCTACACTGGTTCCAGTAAGGTTTAATCTCTGTTTTACTCACCTACACACTGGTTCCAGTAAGGGTTTAATCTCTGTTTTACTCACCTACACACTGGTTCCAGTAAGGGTTTAATCTCTGTTTTACTCACCTACACACTGGTTCCAGTAAGGGTTTAATCTGTGTTTTACTCACCTACACACTGGTTCCAGTAAGGGTTTAATCTTGTTTTACTACACACTGGTTCCAGTAAGGGTTTAATCTCTGTTTTACTCACCTACACACTGGTTCCAGTAAGGGTTTAATCTCTGTTTTACTCACCTACACACTGGTTCCAGTAAGGGTTTAATCTCTGTTTTACTCACCTACACACTGGTTCCAGTAAGGGTTTAATCTCTGTTTTACTCACCTACACACTGGTTCCAGTAAGGGTTTAATCTGTTTTACTCACCTACACACTGGTTCCAGTAAGGGTTTAATCTCTGTTTTACTCACCTACACACTGGTTCCAGTAAGGGTTTAATCTGTTTTACTACCTACACACTGGTTCCAGTAAGGGTTTAATCTCTGTTTTACTCACCTACACACTGGTTCCAGTAAGGGTTTAATCTCTGTTTTACTCACCTACACACAGGTTCCAGTAAGGGTTTGATCTCTGTTTTACTCACCTACACACTGGTTCCAGTAAGGGTTTAATCTCTGTTTTACTCACCTACACACTGGTTCCAGTAAGGGTTTAATCTCTGTTTTACTCACCTACACACTGGTTCCAGTAAGGGTTTAATCTCTGTTTTACTCACCTACACACTGGTTCCAGTAAGGGTTTAATCTGTGTTTTACTCACCTACACATGGTTCCGTAAGGGTTTAATCTGTGTTTTACTCACCTACACACTGGTTCCAGTAAGGGTTTAATCTGTGTTTTACTCACCTACACACTGGTTCCGGTAAGGGTTTAATCTCTGTTTTACTCACCTACACACGGTTCCGGTAAGGGTTTAATCTCTGTTTTACTCACCAACACACTGGTTCCAGTAGGGTTTAATCTCTGTTTACTCACCTACACACTGGTTCCAGTAAGGGTTTAATCTCTGTTTTAACTCAGCTACACACTGGTTCCGTAAGGTGTTTAATCTCTGTTTTACTCACCTACACACTGGTTCCAGTAAGGGTTTAATCTCTGTTTTACTCACCTACACACTGGTTCCCAGTAAGGGTTTAATCTCTGTTTTACTCACCTACCACTGGTTCCAGTAAGGGTTTTAATCTCTGTTTTACTCACCACACACTGGTTCCAGTAAGGGTTTAATCTCTGTTTTACTCACCTACACACTGGTTTCCAGTAAGGGTTTAATCTCTGTTTTACTCACCTACACACTGGTTCCAGTAAGGGTTTAATCTCTGTTTTACTCACCTACACACTGGTTCCAGTAAGGGTTTAATCTCTGTTTTACTCACCTACACCACTGGTTCCAGTAAGGGTTTAATCTCTGTTTTACTCACCTACACACTGGTTCCAGTAAGGGTTTAATCTGTGTTTTACTCACCTACACACTGGTTCCAGTAAGGGTTTAATCTGTGTTTTACTCACCTACACACTGGTTCCAGTAAGGGTTTAATCTGTGTTTTACTCACCTACACACTGGTTCCGGTAAGGGTTTTAATCTGTGTTTACTCACCTACACACTGGTTCCGGTAAGGGTTTAATCTCTGTTTTACTCACCTACACACTGGTTCCGGTAAGGGTTTAATCTCTGTTTTACTCACCTACACCACTGGTTCCAGTAGGGTTTAATCTCTGTTTTACTCAGCTACACACTGGTTCCAGTAAGGGTTTAATCTCTGTTTTACTCACTCACCTACACACTGGTTCCAGTAAGGGTTTAATCTCTGTTTTACTCACCTACACACTGGTTCCAGTAAGGGTTTAATCTCTGTTTTACTCACCTACACACTGGTTCCAGTAAGGGTATAATCTGTGTTTTACTCACCTACACACTGGTTCCAGTAAGGGTTTAATCTGTGTTTTACTCACCTACACACTGGTTCCGGTAAGGGTTTAATCTCTGTTTTACTCCACTACACACTGGTTCCGGTAAGGGTTTAATCTCTGTTTACTCACACACACTGGTTCCAGTAAGGGTTTAATCTCTGTTTTACTCACCTACACACTGGTTCCAGTAAGGGTTTAATCTCTGTTTACTCACTACACACCTGGTTCCAGTAAGGGTTTAATCTCTGTTTACTCACCTACACACTGGTTCCAGTAAGGGTTTAATCTCTGTTTTACTCACCTACACACTGGTTCCAGTAAGGGTTTAATCTCTGTTTTACTCACCTACACATGGTTCCAGTAAGGGTTTTAATCTCTGTTTTACTCACTACACACTGGTTCCAGTAAGGGTTTTAATCTTGTTTTACTCACCTACACACTGGTTCCAGTAAGGGTTTAATCTCTGTTTTACTCACTACACACTGGTTCCAGTAAGGGTTTAATCTCTGTTTTAACTCACCTACACACTGGTTCCAGTAAGGGTTTAATCTCTGTTTTACCACCTACACACTGGTTCCAGTAAGGGTTTAATCTCTGTTTACTCATCTACACACTGGTTCCAGGTTTAATGGTTTTCTGTTTTACTCACCTACACACTGGTTCCAGTAAGGGTTTAATCTCTGTTTTACTCACCTACACACTGGTTCCAGTAAGGGTTTAATCTCTGTTTTACTCACCTACACACTGGTTCCAGTAAGGGTTTAATCTCTGTTTTACTCATCTACACACTGGTTCCAGTAAGGGTTTAATCTCTGTTTTACTCACCTACACACTGGTTCCAGTAAGGGTTTAATCTCTGTTTTACTCACCTACACACTGGTTCCAGTAAGGGTTTAATCTCTTTACTCACCTACACACTGGTTCCAGTAAGGGTTTAATCTGTTTACTCATCTACACACTGGTTCCAGTAAGGGTTTAATCTCTGTTTTACTCACCCACACTGGTTCCAGTAAGGGTTTAATCTCTGTTTTACTCACCTACACACTGGTTCCAGTAAGGGTTTAATCTCTGTTTTACTCACCTACACACTGGTTCCAGTAAGGGTTTAATCTCTGTTTTACTCACCTACACACTGGTTCCAGTAAGGGTTTAATCTCTGTTTTACTCACCTACACACTGGTTCCAGTAAGGGTTTAATCTGTTTACTCACCTACACACTGGTTCCAGTAAGGGTTTAATCTGTGTTTTACTCACCTACACACTGGTTCCGGTAAGGGTTTAATCTCTGTTTTACTCACCTACACACTGGTTCCGGTAAGGGTTTAATCTCTGTTTTACTCACCTACACACTGGTTCCGGTAAGGGTTTAATCTCTGTTTTACTCACCAACACACTGGTTCCAGTAAGGGTTTAATCTCTGTTTTACTCACCTACACCACTGGTTCCAGTAAGGGTTTAATCTCTGTTTTACTCAGCTACACACTGGTTCCAGTAAGGGTTTAATCTCTGTTTTACTCACCTACACACTGGTTCCAGTAAGGGTTTAATCTCTGTTTTACTCACCTACACACTGGTTCCAGTAAGGGTTTAATCTGTTTTACTCACCTACACACTGGTTCCAGTAAGGGTTTAATCTGTGTTTTACTCACCTACACACTGGTTCCGGTAAGGGTTTAATCTCTGTTTTACTCACCTACACACTGGTTCCGGTAAGGGTTTAATCTCTGTTTTACTCACCAACACACTGGTTCCAGTAAGGGTTTAATCTCTGTTTTACTCACCTACACACTGGTTCCAGTAAGGGTTTATCTCTGTTTTACTCACCTACACACTGGTTCCAGTAAGGGTTTAATCTCTGTTTTACTCACCTACACACTGGTTCCAGTAAGGGTTTAATCTCTGTTTTACTCACCTACACACTGGTTCCAGTAAGGGTTTAATCTCTGTTTTACTCACCTACACACTGGTTCCAGTAAGGGTTTAATCTCTGTTTTACTCACCTACACACTGGTTCCAGTAAGGGTTTAATCTCTGTTTTACTCACCTACACACTGGTTCCAGTAAGGGTTTAATCTCTGTTTTACTCACCTACACACTGGTTCCAGTAAGGGTTTAATCTCTGTTTTACTCACCTACACACTGGTTCCAGTAAGGGTTTAATCTCTGTTTTACTCATCTACACACTGGTTCCAGTAAGGGTTTAATCTCTGTTTTACTCACCTACACACTGGTTCCAGTAAGGGTTTAATCTCTGTTTTACTCACCTACACACTGGTTCCAGTAAGGGTTTAATCTCTGTTTTACTCACCTACACACTGGTTCCAGTAAGGGTTTAATCTCTGTTTTACTCACCTACACACTGGTTCCAGTAAGGGTTTAATCTCTGTTTTACTCACCTACACACTGGTTCCAGTAAGGGTTTAATCTCTGTTTTACTCACCTACACACTGGTTCCAGTAAGGGTTTAATCTCTGTTTTACTCAGCTACACACTGGTTCCAGTAAGGGTTTAATCTCTGTTTTACTCACCTACACACTGGTTCCAGTAAGGGTTTAATCTCTGTTTTACTCACCTACACACTGGTTCCAGTAAGGGTTTAATCTCTGTTTTACTCACCTACACACTGGTTCCAGTAAGGGTTTAATCTGTGTTTTACTCACCTACACACTGGTTCCAGTAAGGGTTTAATCTGTGTTTTACTCACCTACACACTGGTAAGGGTTTAATCTCTGTTTTACTCACCTACACACTGGTTCCGGTAAGGGTTTAATCTCTGTTTTACTCACCAACACACTGGTTCCAGTAAGGGTTTAATCTCTGTTTTACTCACCTACACACTGGTTCCAGTAAGGGTTTAATCTCTGTTTTACTCACCTACACACTGGTTCCAGTAAGGGTTTAATCTCTGTTTTACTCACCTACACACTGGTTCCAGTAAGGGTTTAATCTCTGTTTTACTCACCTACACACTGGTTCCAGTAAGGGTTTAATCTCTGTTTTACTCACCTACACACTGGTTCCAGTAAGGGTTTAATCTCTGTTTTACTCACCTACACACTGGTTCCAGTAAGGGTTTAATCTCTGTTTTACTCACCTACACACTGGTTCCAGTAAGGGTTTAATCTCTGTTTTACTCACCTACACACTGGTTCCAGTAAGGGTTTAATCTCTGTTTTACTCACCTACACACTGGTTCCAGTAAGGGTTTAATCTCTGTTTTACTCACCTACACACTGGTTCCAGTAAGGGTTTAATCTCTGTTTTACTCACCTACACACTGGTTCCAGTAAGGGTTTAATCTCTGTTTTACTCACCTACACACTGGTTCCAGTAAGGGTTTAATCTCTGTTTTACTCACCTACACACTGGTTCCAGTAAGGGTTTAATCTCTGTTTTACTCATCTACACACTGGTTCCAGTAAGGGTTTAATCTCTGTTTTACTCACCTACACACTGGTTCCAGTAAGGGTTTAATCTCTGTTTTACTCACCTACACACTGGTTCCAGTAAGGGTTTAATCTCTGTTTTACTCACCTACACACTGGTTCCAGTAAGGGTTTAATCTGTGTTTTACTCACCTACACACTGGTTCCAGTAAGGGTTTAATCTCTGTTTTACTCACCTACACACTGGTTCCAGTAAGGGTTTAATCTCTGTTTTACTCACCTACACACTGGTTCCAGTAAGGGTTTAATCTCTGTTTTACTCACCTACACACTGGTTCCAGTAAGGGTTTAATCTCTGTTTTACTCACCTACACACTGGTTCCAGTAAGGGTTTAATCTCTGTTTTACTCACCTACACACTGGTTCCAGTAAGGGTTTAATCTCTGTTTTACTCACCTACACACTGGTTCCAGTAAGGGTTTAATCTCTGTTTTACTCACCTACACACTGGTTCCAGTAAGGGTTTAATCTCTGTTTTACTCACCTACACACTGGTTCCAGTAAGGGTTTAATCTCTGTTTTACTCACCTACACACTGGTTCCAGTAAGGGTTTAATCTCTGTTTTACTCACCACACTGGTTCCAGTAAGGGTTTAATCTTGTTTTACTCACCTACACACTGGTTCCAGTAAGGGTTTAATCTCTGTTTTACTCACTACACACTGGTTCCAGTAAGGGTTTAATCTCTGTTTTACTCACCTACACACTGGTTCCAGTAAGGGTTTAATCTCTGTTTTACTCACCTACACACTGGTTCCAGTAAGGGTTTAATCTCTGTTTTACTCACCTACACACTGGTTCCAGTAAGGGTTTAATCTGTGTTTTACTCACCTACACACTGGTTCCAGTAAGGGTTTAATCTG
The DNA here is from genome assembly GCA_011833715.1 of Carcinoscorpius rotundicauda. Lineage (NCBI taxonomy): Eukaryota > Metazoa > Arthropoda > Merostomata > Xiphosura > Limulidae > Carcinoscorpius > Carcinoscorpius rotundicauda. Next base: position 3,246,138 of record CM022391.1, on the reverse strand, counting down.
TTTTACTCACCTACACACTGGTTCCAGTAAGGGTTTAATCTCTGTTTTACTCACCTACACACTGGTTCCGGTAAGGGTTTAATCTCTGTTTTACTCACCAACACACTGGTTCCAGTAAGGGTTTAATCTCTGTTTTACTCACCTACACACTGGTTCCAGTAAGGGTTTAATCTCTGTTTTACTCACCTACACACTGGTTCCAGTAAGGGTTTAATCTCTGTTTTACTCACCTACACACTGGTTCCAGTAAGGGTTTAATCTCTGTTTTACTCACCTACACACTGGTTCCAGTAAGGGTTTAATCTCTGTTTTACTCACCTACACACTGGTTCCAGTAAGGGTTTAATCTTTGTTTTACTCACCTACACACTGGTTCCAGTAAGGGTTTAATCTCTGTTTTACTCACCTACACACTGGTTCCAGTAAGGGTTTAATCTTTGTTTTACTCACCTACACACTGGTTCCAGTAAGGGTTTAATTCTGTTTTACTCACCTACACACTGGTTCCAGTAAGGGTTTAATCTCTGTTTTACTCACCTACACACTGGTTCCAGTAAGGGTTTAATCTCTGTTTTACTCACCTACACACTGGTTCCAGTAAGGGTTTAATCTCTGTTTTACTCACCTACACACTGGTTCCAGTAAGGGTTTAATCTCTGTTTTACTCACCTACACACTGGTTCCAGTAAGGGTTTAATCTCTGTTTTACTCACCTACACACTGGTTCCAGTAAGGGTTTAATCTGTGTTTTACTCACCTACACACTGGTTCCAGTAAGGGTTTAATCTGTGTTTTACTCACCTACACACTGGTTCCAGTAAGGGTTTAATCTGTTTACTCACCTACACACTGGTTCCAGTAAGGGTTTAATCTCTGTTTTACTCACCTACACACTGGTTCCGGTAAGGGTTTAATCTCTGTTTTACTCACCTACACACTGGTTCCAGTAAGGGTTTAATCTCTGTTTTACTCACCTACACACTGGTTCCAGTAAGGGTTTAATCTCTGTTTTACTCAGCTACACACTGGTTCCAGTAAGGGTTTAATCTCTGTTTTACTCACCTACACACTGGTTCCAGTAAGGGTTTAATCTCTGTTTTACTCACCTACACACTGGTTCCAGTAAGGGTTTAATCTCTGTTTTACTCACCTACACACTGGTTCCAGTAAGGGTTTAATCTTGTTTTACTCACCTACACACTGGTTCCAGTAAGGGTTTAATCTGTTGTTTTACTCACCTACACACTGGTTCCGGTAAGGGTTTAATCTCTGTTTTACTCACCTACACACTGGTTCCGGTAAGGGTTTAATCTCTGTTTTACTCACCAACACACTGGTTCCAGTAAGGGTTTAATCTCTGTTTTACTCACCTAACACTGGTTCCAGTAAGGGTTTAATCTCTGTTTTACTCACCTACACACTGGTTCCAGTAAGGGTTTAATCTCTGTTTTACTCACCTACACACTGGTTCCAGTAAGGGTTTAATCTCTGTTTTACTCACCTACACACTGGTTCCAGTAAGGGTTTAATCTCTGTTTTACTCACCTACACACTGGTTCCAGTAAGGGTTTAATCTCTGTTTTACTCACCTACACACTGGTTCCAGTAAGGGTTTAATCTCTGTTTTACTCACCTACACACTGGTTCCAGTAAGGGTTTAATCTCTGTTTTACTCACCTACACACTGGTTCCAGTAAGGGTTTAATCTCTGTTTTACTCACCTACACACTGGTTCCAGTAAGGGTTTAATCTCTGTTTTACTCACCTACACACTGGTTCCAGTAAGGGTTTAATCTCTGTTTTACTCACCTACACACTGGTTCCAGTAAGGGTTTAATCTCTGTTTTACTCACCTACACACTGGTTCCAGTAAGGGTTTAATCTCTGTTTTACTCACCTACACACTGGTTCCGGTAAGGGTTTAATCTGTGTTTTACTCACCTACACACTGGTTCCGGTAAGGGTTTAATCTCTGTTTTACTCACCTACACACTGGTTCCAGTAAGGGTTTAATCTCTGTTTTACTCACCTACACACTGGTTCCAGTAAGGGTTTAATCTGTGTTTTACTCACCTACACACTGGTTCCTAAGGGTTTAATCTCTGTTTTACTCACCTACACACTGGTTCCAGTAAGGGTTTAATCTCTGTTTTACTCACCTACACACTGGTTCCAGTAAGGGTTTAATCTCTGTTTTACTCACCTACACACTGGTTCCAGTAAGGGTTTAATCTCTGTTTTACTCATCTACACACTGGTTCCAGTAAGGGTTTAATCTCTGTTTTACTCACCTACACACTGGTTCCAGTAAGGGTTTAATCTCTGTTTTACTCACCTACACACTGGTTCCAGTAAGGGTTTAATCTCTGTTTTACTCACCTACACACTGGTTCCAGTAAGGGTTTAATCTCTGTTTTACTCACCTACACACTGGTTCCAGTAAGGGTTTAATCTCTGTTTTACTCACCTACACACTGGTTCCAGTAAGGGTTTAATCTCTGTTTTACTCACCTACACACTGGTTCCAGTAAGGGTTTAATCTCTGTTTTACTCACCTACACACTGGTTCCAGTAAGGGTTTAATCTGTGTTTTACTCATCTACACACTGGTTCCAGTAAGGGTTTAATCTCTGTTTTACTCACCTACACACTGGTTCCAGTAAGGGTTTAATCTCTGTTTTACTCACCTACACACTGGTTCCAGTAAGGGTTTAATCTCTGTTTTACTCACCTACACACTGGTTCCAGTAAGGGTTTAATCTCTGTTTTACTCACCTACACACTGGTTCCAGTAAGGGTTTAATCTCTGTTTTACTCACCTACACACTGGTTCCAGTAAGGGTTTAATCTGTTTTACTCACCTACACACTGGTTCCAGTAAGGGTTTAATCTGTTTTACTCACCTACACACTGGTTCCAGTAAGGGTTTAATCTGTGTTTTACTCACCTACACACTGGTTCCAGTAAGGGTTTAATCTGTGTTTTACTCCTACACACTGGTTCCGGTAAGGGTTTAATCTCTGTTTTACTCACCTACCACACTGGTTCACCGTAAGGGTTTAATCTCTGTTTTACTCACCAACACACTGGTTCCAGTAAGGGTTTAATCTCTGTTTTACTCACCTACACACTGGTTCCAGTAAGGGTTTAATCTCTGTTTTACTCAGCTACACACTGGTTCCAGTAAGGGTTTAATCTCTGTTTTACTCACCTACACACTGGTTCCAGTAAGGGTTTAATCTCTGTTTTACTCACCTACACACTGGTTCCAGTAAGGGTTTAATCTCTGTTTTACTCACCTACACACTGGTTCCAGTAAGGGTTTAATCTGTGTTTTACTCACCTACACACTGGTTCCAGTAAGGGTTTAATCTGTGTTTTACTCACCTACACACTGGTTCCGGTAAGGGTTTAATCTCTGTTTTACTCACCTACACACTGGTTCCGGTAAGGGTTTAATCTCTGTTTTACTCACCAACACACTGGTTCCAGTAAGGGTTTAATCTCTGTTTTACTCACCTACACACTGGTTCCAGTAAGGGTTTAATCTCTGTTTTACTCATCTACACACTGGTTCCAGTAAGGGTTTAATCTCTGTTTTACTCACCTACACACTGGTTCCAGTAAGGGTTTAATCTCTGTTTTACTCACCTACACACTGGTTCCAGTAAGGGTTTAATCTCTGTTTTACTCACCTACACACTGGTTCCAGTAAGGGTTTAATCTCTGTTTTACTCACCTACACACTGGTTCCAGTAAGGGTTTAATCTCTGTTTTACTCACCTACACACTGGTTCCAGTAAGGGTTTAATCTCTGTTTTACTCACCTACACACTGGTTCCAGTAAGGGTTTAATCTCTGTTTTACTCACCTACACACTGGTTCCAGTAAGGGTTTAATCTCTGTTTTACTCACCTACACACTGGTTCCAGTAAGGGTTTAATCTGTTTTACTCACCTACACACTGGTTCCAGTAAGGGTTTAATCTGTTTTACTCACCTACACACTGGTTCCAGTAAGGGTTTAATCTGTGTTTACTCACCTACACACTGGTTCCAGTAAGGGTTTAATCTGTGTTTTACTCACCTACACACTGGTTCCAGTAAGGGTTTAATCTGTGTTTTACTCACCTACACACTGGTTCCGGTAAGGGTTTAATCTCTGTTTTACTCACCTACACACTGGTTCCGGTAAGGGTTTAATCTCTGTTTTACTCACCAACACACTGGTTCCAGTAAGGGTTTAATCTCTGTTTTACTCACCTACACACTGGTTCCAGTAAGGGTTTAATCTCTGTTTTACTCACCTACACACTGGTTCCAGTAAGGGTTTAATCTCTGTTTTACTCACCTACACACTGGTTCCAGTAAGGGTTTAATCTCTGTTTTACTCACCTACACACTGGTTCCAGTAAGGGTTTAATCTCTGTTTTACTCACCTACACACTGGTTCCAGTAAGGGTTTAATCTCTGTTTTACTCACCTACACACTGGTTCCAGTAAGGGTTTAATCTCTGTTTTACTCACCTACACACTGGTTCCAGTAAGGGTTTAATCTCTGTTTTACTCACCTACACACTGGTTCCAGTAAGGGTTTAATCTGTTTTACTCATCTACACACTGGTTCCAGTAAGGGTTTAATCTCTGTTTTACTCACCTACACACTGGTTCCAGTAAGGGTTTAATCTCTGTTTTACTCACCTACACACTGGTTCCAGTAAGGGTTTAATCTCTGTTTTACTCACCTACACACTGGTTCCAGTAAGGGTTTAATCTCTGTTTTACTCACCTACACACTGGTTCCAGTAAGGGTTTAATCTCTGTTTTACTCACCTACACACTGGTTCCAGTAAGGGTTTAATCTGTGTTTTACTCACCTACACACTGGTTCGGTAAGGGTTTAATCTCTGTTTTACTCACCTACACACTGGTTCCAGTAAGGGTTTAATCTCTGTTTTACTCACCTACACACTGGTTCCAGTAAGGGTTTAATCTGTGTTTTACTCACCTACACACTGGTTCCGGTAAGGGTTTAATCTCTGTTTTACTCACCTACACACTGGTTCCAGTAAGGGTTTAATCTCTGTTTTACTCACCTACACACTGGTTCCAGTAAGGTGTTTAATCTCTGTTTTACTCACCTACACACTGGTTCCAGTAAGGGTTTAATCTCTGTTTTACTCACCTACACACTGGTTCCAGTAAGGGTTTTAATCTCTGTTTTACTCACCTACACACTGGTTCCAGTAAGGGTTTAATCTCTGTTTTACTCACCTACACACTGGTTCCAGTAAGGGTTTAATCTGTGTTTTACTCATCTACACACTGGTTCCAGTAAGGGTTTAATCTCTGTTTTACTCACCTACACACTGGTTCCAGTAAGGGTTTAATCTCTGTTTTACTCACCTACACACTGTTCCAGTAAGGGTTTAATCTCTGTTTTTACTCACCTACACACTGGTTCCAGTAAGGGTTTAATCTCTGTTTTTACTCACCTACACACTGGTGTTCCAGTAAGGGTTTAATCTCTGTTTTTACTCACCTACACACTGGTTCCAGTAAGGGTTTAATCTCTGTTTTACTCACCTACACACTGGTTCCAGTAAGGGTTTAATCTCTGTTTTACTCACCTACACACTGGTTCCAGTACGGGTTTAATCTGTGTTTTACTCATCTACACACTGGTTCCAGTAAGGGTTTAATCTCTGTTTACTCACCTACACACTGGTTCCAGTAAGGGTTTAATCTCTGTTTTACTCACCTACACACTGGTTCCAGTAAGGGTTTAATCTCTGTTTTACTCACCTTACACACTGGTTCCAGTAAGGGTTTAATCTCTGTTTTACTCACCTACACATGGTTTCCAGTAAGGGGTTAATCTCTGTTTTACTCACCTAACACACTGGTTCCAGTAAGGGTTTAATCTCTGTTTTTACTCACCCTACACACTGGTTCCAGTAAGGGTTTAATCTGTGTTTTTACTCACCTACACACTGGTTCCAGTAAGGGTTTAATCTGTGTTTTTACTCACCTACACACTGTTTCCAGTAAGGGTTTAATCTGTGTTTTACTCACCTACACACTGGTTCCGGTAAGGGTTTAATCTCTGTTTTACTCACCTACACACTGGTTCCGGTTAAGGGTTTAATCTCTGTTTTACTCACCAACACACTGGTTCCAGTAAGGGTTTAATCTCTGTTTTACTCACCTACACACGGTGTCCAGTAAGGGTTTAATTCTCTGTTTTACTCAGCTACAAATGGTTCCAGTAAGGGTTTAATCTCTGTTTTACTCACCTACACACTGGTTCCAGTAAGGGTTTAATCTCTGTTTACTCACCTACACACTGGTTCCAGTAAGGGTTTAATCTCTGTTTTACTTCACCTACACACTGGTTCCAGTAAGGGTTTAATCTGTGTTTTACTCACCTACACACTGGTTCCAGTAAGGGTTTAATCTGTGTTTTACTCACCTACACACTGGTTCCAGTAAGGGTTTAATCTGTGTTTTACTCACCTACACACTGGTTCCGGTAAGGGTTTAATCTCTGTTTTACTCACCTACACACTGGTTCCGGTAAGGGTTTAATCTCTGTTTTACTCACCAACACACTGGTTCCAGTAAGGGTTTAATCTCTGTTTTACTCACCTACACACTGGTTCCAGTAAGGGTTTAATCTCTGTTTTACTCAGCTACACACTGGTTCCAGTAAGGGTTTAATCTCTGTTTTACTCACCTACACACTGGTTCCAGTAAGGGTTTAATCTCTGTTTTACTCACCTACACACTGGTTCCAGTAAGGGTTTAATCTCTGTTTTACTCACCTACACACTGGTTCCAGTAATAGTGCAGAATGAACCCAGGGGGACATGCACATCGGTAATTGCCTTCAAGGTTTTCGCATCCATACTGGCAGCGTCCATCATGCAGACATTCATCTGAGTCTGTTCACAAAATAAGTCTTTTCAAAGACAGGCTAATATTATACTGTATTCATTAGTGATAAAAATATTGATGTTGATCTGGTAAGAAAAGACACGAAATTGATCAATAACTCTCAAGTACCACCAGTACTCTTTACAAATATTATACAGAATAGCAGACTCAAAACCACAATGAAGTGAAGTGTGATATAGCAGGTCCTGAAAAATTACTCAAATGGTTCACATTAAAGAGTATTTGTTATTTTACGTAGCCTTCTGTAAATATACCGCACCTGGTGGGCAATCAAGAAGGAATGCTCCAATAGTAAGTTAAATTTGCATACTGGTGGACAACCAAGAAAGAATACTCCAATAAGCACTTCCTTGCCTAAATGACAAACTCTTTAGGTAATTACCTAATGAGAGAAAGTAAAGTTAAAGTTTTCTGAACCTGAATGATAAATGTTTTTGAGAACCATCTAGTGAAAGAGAGAACTAATTACTTTCTATAATAACATTCTAGATAATGAATTAATGCAATAAATACGGAAATTTTCAAAAAGCATTTGAAGTTCATATTGCAATAAGAAACTTTTTTTGTGAGATAAAACAGTTTGTAACCTTTATTTGTTTTTTTCCACAGAAACATGTCTAAAGCATGTGTTATTGTGAAATATACATTGTTTTCAGCGTAGCTAATAAGTAATATTATACTTTGTTCTTGCTCATTACAGAAATTGACATGTATGAGTCTAATTTATAATACTTTTATTTGTAAATCAGTAGCATATGTCTGAAAGAGTTTATTCTTCGAGTCTTGTATGAAAAACAATTAATTACACTGTGAGTAGCTCTCTACAAATAAATGACAAATATTACAAACCTATATTCAATAGTCTGATTAAAAACATATTCACATTATTGAATGCATGTCACAAACACACAAATCACATAATAAAGCTTTAAACTATTAGTTTTGGAAAAAAAGAGAAAATCACACAAGCACATACTTTCAGTTACCTAATAAGTCATTAAATGTTTTTACCTAAAGCTATTATTCATTGTTACTTACTAAGTAACCAAATAAGTAATAAACTAAGTAGTGGATTTATATATTTGTGTGAAACAAGCAGCCCACTACTTAGTAGTGACCTTTGACAAACATCAAAGTGTCCAAATACAGATTGATACATAGAGCAGGGAAAGTGAAAAAAATGATGGATAAAATAAATACTTACCAACACACATTGTTCCTGATGGATCAGTAATATAGCCCCGTGGGCAGATGCACTTGAAACTTCCTGGAATGTTTCGACAGGTTCCGAGAGGAGAGCACAAATGAGGCTGTTCCACACATTCGTTAACATCTGGATAACATCACAAAAAAACCAAAATTCACACATTCCTTAACATCTGGATAACACCATAAAACAAACCAAAATTCACACATTCATTAACATCTGGATAACATCATAAAAACCAAAATTCACACATTCATTAACATCTGGATAACACCATAAAACAAACCAAAATTCACACATTCATTAACATCTGGATAACATCATAAAAAACCTAAAACCACACAATAATTAATAACTAGATAACACCATAAAACAAACCTAGTTTCACACATTCATTAATAACCAAAAACACCTTATTAAAATAGTATCTTTTATTTTATAAAATATTAATATTAGATTCTTGACAAATAACTTCAACAATTTTATTTTAACTACAATGTTCTGTATCTTTTTTTTATTCTATCCTAATATTAAATTTATTCACAAGACTGAGGACAAGTTACATTTTCTCAATATCATGGTTAGTATCTTTTATTTTTTCTGTTGTATTCCATCATAATATTAAATTTATTCACAAGACTGAGGGCAAGTTACATTTTCTCAATGTCATGGATAGTAGGGTAAATAATGCTTATAAAATGAGGGTATGTAGAAAAGAAACACATGCCAATCTTTACTTGAATTGGTTATCAGCTCATTACAGATCTTAATAAATAGGGATTATGGTTGGTTGATTGATTTAGTGTTTTATGGCACAAAACAGCTAGGCTATCTGCACCAAATGCCCAGTAAAAAGGTAAAAATAAATTAAATGTAGTGAAATACATAAAAGGAAATGAAGGTAAAACAAAACAGCATTGAAAACAGAAAAATCATGAAACCAATGTTGACACCTAGTCTACAATGTTAAGAGAGAAAGCAGAGTAAGAGAAGTTGTAAAGGACTTTCTCTAGCATAATGGTAATGATCATAACCTGCCAGGAAGACCAACAAGAACCACCGTCAGTCACCTGAAGTTGGTCTTTCCAGTTCTGGTTCCGGGTTATGAGTCATAAATAGGGATTATGAAAACTTTATTGACTACAGAAAAAACTAATTAAAAGAAGATTTAATGAGGAAGTATGTTTTTTTTATATTCAAAATGTTGAAAAGGAATGATTATCCTACTGTACTTCTCTAACACTCCACTTTATAAATGTTCATCCCACTGTTGAAAAGGAATGATTATCCTATTGTACTTCTCTAACACTCCACTTTATAAATGTTCATCCCACTGTTGAAAAGGAATGATTATCCTATTGTACTTCTCTAACGCTCCACTTTATAAATGTTCATCCCACTGTTGAAAAGGAATGATTATCCTATTGTACTTCTCTAACACTCCACTTTATAAATGTTCATCCCACTGTTGAAAAGGAATGATTATCCTATTGTACTTCTCTAACGCTCCACTTTATAAATGTTCATCCCACTGTTGAAAAGGAATGATTATCCTATTGTACTTCTCTAACGCTCCACTTTATAAATGTTCATCCCACTGTTGAAAAGGAATGATTATCCTATTGTACTTCTCTAACACTCCACTTTATAAATGTTCATCCCACTGTTGAAAAGGAATGATTATCCTATTGTACTTCTCTAACACTCCACTTTATAAATGTTCATCCACTGTTGAAAGGAATGATTATCCTATTGTACTTCTCTAACACTCCACTTTATAATGTTCATCCCCACTGTTGAAAAGGAATGATTATCTATTGTACTTCTCTAACACTCCACTTTATAAATGTTCATCCCACTGTTGAAAAGGAATGATTATCCTATTGTACTTCTCTAACTCTCCACTTTATAAATGTTCATCCCACTGTTGAAAAGGAATGATTATCCTATTGTACTTCTCTAACTCTCCACTTTATAAATGTTCATCCCACTGTTGAAAAGGAATGATTATCCTATTGTACTTCTCTAACACTCCACTTTATAAATGTTCATCCCACTGTTGAAAAGGAATGATTATCCTATTGTACTTCTCTAACTCTCCACTTTATAAATGTTCATCCCACTGTTGAAAAGGAATGATTATCCTATTGTACTTCTCTAACTCTCCACTTTATAAATGTTCATCCCACTGTTGAAAAGGAATGATTATCCTATTGTACTTCTCTAACACTCCACTTTATAAATGTTCATCCCAACTCGCCAAAAATCACCATAATTATGTTAGTCTGGGCCAATTTAGTGGTAAAATTTTTAAATTTTGTGTAACTTGGTTTTTGTAGTTCTGGCTTTCTTGTTCCAATAGTTTTTGTAGCATTACATTTCGTTTCTATGTATTTTTTTCAAAGATGTGCATGTAGATAAGTAGCAATACCCAGGTGAAAACCCTAAGGGTCCTTATAGTATGGAGGCAAAGTTTCAGGTTTCTAGGTTCTTTCTTCTTGGAGCTGTGGTAGCCACACATAAAGAGAGATGCAAGTGTGTGTCTGTCTGTGATTTATATTTGTAAAATAAGGAATTATTTCTTTTCTATATGGTGTTTTGCTATCTTGCTTAATACCAATGATATGCATGTTTACCTGAATGTTTGGAGGTATGATCTTCAAATATATTTCAATGTAGGTTTTTACATGTTTAACTCACAGTAAGATGCACAAATCCATTCACATGAATAAGTAATAATACACAGGTGTACACACTCAAGGTTTATTTAGTACATTTGCAAACTTTCAGGTTTCTTGGTTCTTTCCTCTTGGAGTTATGGTGATCACACACACATCCTTTTTATTATTGTAGATATACTAGTATCTTCTCCGATACAAGAAAAGAATCATTGGAACCTCAGACCAAAAAGCTTTGTGAGAGAATCAGAGTGGTAAATTTCATCATTCTTTCTACACACTTTTCTGGAAAAGTAACTCATTTACTTAGATGAAAGTACATTGAAATAGTGAAATTTTGATTCACTCCATAAACATGTGTAGCGGTATATGCAGCTCTATTTGGGTAACTAAATTGTTATCTCATAAGTTCTAATTGTAATTAGCTACATGCTGTATCTGTTCACATACATATGTGGTTTGTTACAAACAGTTTTCACTGCTTGTACAGTGGCCAGAGCTGTACATGCAACATGTTATTTTGCTGTTTAGCAAGTTAGACCCAAGCTATACTTTCATAATGCAGTTTCTATTCCTCAAGGTCTGGCTAGCCATGTGCAGTGTTTATCTACAATGCTTGTGTGGTTTTTCATTTTGGTTGTAGTACAGTGACCAGAGGTCACTTAACAAATGAACAAGATGATTACTGGAGCTTCCATCCTGCTGACCTGTATAATGTGCAGCTGTATTTTTCCAGCATTATTGTCCAACATACAACAAAGTTGCAAGACAAAATTCCATGACTTATGACTGACAGTAGGTGTTTTACATGGTTAAAATAAGAAAAAATATTGTTTTCAGTAGCCTTCCAAGCCCTTTTACATCTGTCCTTTTCTTTCTTCTACTTACTTGACCTATCCTACAATCTTTTTTTCATAGTTAAAATACATTAAAAGTGTATACATGAAATTGTCCTACTTAGTATTCAAATATTTTAAAAGTGGTTTAAAATAAACAATTCTTGTGGCCAACATTCTGTATCATCATGATTCCAACTATTTAGTACCACCATTCTTAATGACATGGATAGTATCATCATGATTCCAACTATTCAGTACCACCACTCTTAATGACATGGATAGTATCATCATGATTCCAACTATTCAGTACCACCATTCTTAATGACATGGATAGTATCATCATGATTCCAACTATTTAGTACCACCACTCTTAATGACATGGATAGTATCATCATGATTCCAACTATTTAGTACCACCACTCTTAATGACATGGATAGTATCATCATGATTCCAACTATTCAGTACCACCATTCTTAATGACATGGATAGTATCATCATGATTCCAACTATTTAGTACCACCACTCTTAATGACATGGATAGTATCATCATGATTCCAACTATTTAGTACCACCATTCTTAATGACATGGATAGTATCATCATGATTCCAACTATTCAGTACCACCATTCTTAATGACATGGATAGTATCATCATGATTCCAACTATTTAGTACCACCATTCTTAATGACATGGATAGTATCATCATGATTCCAACTATTTAGTACCACCATTCTTAATGACATGGATAGTATCATCATGATTCCAACTATTTAGTACCACCATTCTTAATGACATGGATAGTATCATCATGATTCCAACTATTTAGTACCACCATTCTTAATGACATGGATAGTATCATCATGATTCCAACTATTTAGTACCACCACTCTTAATGACATGGATAGTATCATCATGATTCCAACTATTCAGTACCACCATTCTTAATGACATGGATAGTATCATCATGATTCCAACTATTTAGTACCACCACTCTTAATGACATGGATAGTATCATCATGATTCCAACTATTTAGTACCACCATTCTTAATGACATGGATAGTATCATCATGATTCCAACTATTCAGTACCACCATTCTTAATGACATGGATAGTATCATCATGATTCCAACTATTTAGTACCACCATTCTTAATGACATGGATAGTATCATCATGATTCCAACTATTTAGTACCACCATTCTTAATGACATGGATAGTATCATCATGATTCCAACTATTCAGTACCACCACTCTTAATGACATGGATAGTATCATCATGATTCCAACTATTCAGTACCACCATTCTTAATGACATGGATAGTATCATCATGATTCCAACTATTTAGTACCACCATTCTTAATGACATGGATATTTTATGTTAGTTGAACTCAACAGTTACTACTCCAATGAGATAAAGAGACAGACTCTGATTATTATTTTTATTAATGTGGTATGTAACAATTATACTCATTATAAGTGAACACTCAATAATATAATTACACGTGACACAGATGAATACAGAAGTTTCCCACACCCCTAAAAACCAGGTAAGCTCTATGGAAACATGAGGTGTATCTCTTTACAGATCATGATGTGTTAGCTATAAACTCACCTATACACCTATTTGTCAGTTTCTTGTAACCTTCAGGACAGGTACAATGATAGCTTCCAGGAGTATTGATACAGCCATGTTCACAGTCATGTTGGCCTGTACTACACTCATCAATATCTAGAAGAAGAAACAACTGTCTGTATCACAAGTTACTAAATAAATGTTACACGTATCACACACAACTTACAACTAAGAATAGTACTGTCAACCACTGGAAACAATAAACTGAAACTCGTAACCTTGGATAATAAAACTTTCATAACCACAACAGAAACTGCTGCTCTTAATTTATAGCTTCCTAAGGCACTTAAGACATCAGTAACTTCTTCCTTACTGCTCTAAGTGTACAAGAACTACACTTTATGGAGAACAATTTCGTATGTTTGATACAAATTGAAAATGTTTCAATTCAGATCTTTTTAGAAATCAACTTACAAGTTTGTCAGTTTAAATTAAATATATTCATTTATTAAAGATACATTAAAATATATTTATTTCATTAATCGTTGTTAAAAGAAACTTCTGGCTCATCTGAAAGAGGAAACAATTATTCCTTTATTACACTACTTTAATAAAAACTACTACATTACTTTGAACTGAAATATTATCCTATTCACCCATTGCTTTAGTAACAAATATTATCCTATTTGCCAACTTGTTTTAGTAACAAATATTATCCTATTTGCCAACTTGTTTTAGTAACAAATATTATCCTATTCACCCACTGCTTTAGTAACAAATATTATCCTATTTGCCAACTTGTTTTAGTAACAAATATTACCCTATTCGCCAACTTGTTTTAGTAACAAATATTATCACATTCACCAACATGTTTTAGTTACAAATTTTGATATTTGTACAGGTTATACTATTAAATATATTTTTAAACAACATTTTCTCAAGTAGTTTATTTGCAATGGGATATCACCACTTTACCTTGGCAGGTTTTGCTGTCCTGGTTGAGGCTGTAGCCAGTTGGACAAAGACACAAGTAGCTTCCTTCTGTATTCTTACAGGTATATTTACATGGAGACGGCTTTTGTTGGCACTCATCAGTATCTGTAAACAAGTTTTGAAGAAGATTTTTTACAGGTTGAATCAGATTTAAATCAAAATGACATAAGTCAACAGACAATGAACTTGCTGAAGTCCGCTAAGGGAGTAGATAACGTACCTACACAGCTGGTCTTAGTCCGATCAGGTCTGTAGCCTCGGTTGCAGATACATCTGTAAGAACCCAAGGTGTTTGCACATTGACCATTAGGACAGAGGGTGGGCATGAGTGCACACTCATCAACATCTGGAGCAGAGAACAAATAATATGGTTAAAAGTATTATTGTTGTTATCTTAACTTAATCACAAGTGACGTTCCAAGTATCTATATAGATGAGTTAATAATAAAAATAACATGACAAAGTAAACTAATTTGTTTAGAAAAGTCCATCTATTAGAAGGCAAAATAAGTTACTGTGTTTTCACACCAAAATAACTTCATGATCCATTTTATTTTATTTTATAGCATATGACTTTGTAACTTATAAGCAAATAAGTTTTCCTTATCAGTACTGTTTGTAAAAGTATAAATGTTTCATAAAAATACATCACATTTATAATCCTCAATTTGTTTTCAATTCAGATAAACAGATTAAGAAGTAGCTCACATTCATACGTAAGATGTACGTTGTAAGTAAGAGTACTCACCATGGCCTATTAAGTTATATCCTTGTCCGAGAGGACACAGATCTGTGAAATCTTCTGCAAGATAAATTGAAAACAATATTGAGGTTAGTACAGTATAGATAAAATTCATGTACATTTATCGTGTCACAGTTAATAACATGAAAGTGCGACTTGGCGTTATTTGTTAATTATCACTAAACAAAACCTACATATACAAAACATTAACAAAATCTGTAATCCATTGGTTCCTAACATTAGGGACGCTTTCCTTGGTGCATGAAATATGACATAGAGCACTGACTGCTTGTGATTTCCTAACTATTATAAGGAATGAAAATGTATTACAGCAATCATTCTGTTTTTTCTCTTCTTCAGATTAGTTTTCATGAATTTAATTTACTCTCAAGTCTTTTGGAGTTTTATGTTTATTTGTTGTATTTACAATCTGGGAATCTTCTGTTTTATAGTGTTTAAATAAGTTTTCATATATCATCCATACAGTATTTAGAAAATTAAGTTTTCTGTTATTGAAAAACTGCTCATGCAGACTATAGTAGATAAAAGAGAGAACTAATGGATCGGCTTGGTTGTGACAGTAACACACAAAACAATACAATAGGCTATACGTACTGTGCCCACCACAGGTACTAAAATCCAATTTTTAGCATTATAAGCCTTCAGACTCGCCACTAGGGACAACTACTTGAGTAAAATATAAATCAAGTCACTGGAATGAAAACTATCTCATTGCTTTCATGCAAAGTGATTATTGCATCACTGTTATATATCACAGTATTTCCTAAAACCTGTTTGTTAAATGAAATACCAATTAGATAGCAAAGTATTTACGAATGAAGAACATTTTAGTTTCTATTAAAATATCTATAGCTACTAAAACACCTGTAAAGCAACACTTCACATGTCTTTGTAGATTCAAGATTTAACCACCATATTAAAAATAATACAAAATAAGTAGACACTGTATCAGTGACTGAATGTAGACACTGTGGCCAACAAAAAACTCACTTTATGTTTCTTTCTTATGTTAAAATTAATTAAAAGGGGTCTTTTTTAACATTATGTAATTTACCCACTTGTTCCTCTAGTAGGACAAGGTTGGCATAAGTTTCCCCAGGCAGCTCCGATGCCACAGCAACAGTCAGTTCGAGTCATCTCTTTCATTTCTGTTGTGTCTATGCAGGCATAACCAGCAGCATAGCTGAAGCAGTAACCCAGACGGACATCTGAATAACAGTTGTAAAAGGTTTAAGCATTAAGATTTCAAATATTTTTAGTTTCTTAAAACACTACCTGTTTGTTTCTTTAGAAACCAAAGTTACCGATGACTTAAGACTTAGTTAAACTTAAAAATACAGTAGAACACATTCAAAATGAACCTTCAGGGCCAGCTGTGTAGACCTTGTTATAAGCATTTGTTATTATAGCTATGATAAAAATGAGCTGACAAACAATAAAAGCAGTACAATTATCCTTTAACAGGTTCCTCATGAACCTGAAAAAAGCAAACAATCCAGACTTTCTTTACTTGAATTGAAATTTTTGGATTTTTCTCACACTCTTTTTAGCACTAGAGCTTCAAATAGTAATTTCAAGTGATAAGGTGATTGTAATCTGTCAGTGCAATATGATAAGGTGATTGTAATCTGTCAGTGCAACATGATAAGGTGATTGTAATCTGTCAGTGCATCATGATAAGGTGATTGTAATCTGTTAGTGCAACATGAATAAGCACAAGAAGTGTTCAGGAACTATTTAGAACTGCCTTGGTAGATACTGTGCAGCAAGCTAAGTACAATATTATACCTGTAGCTGCTTTCAACTTCTGCTCGTCCTACTGCTGACCATAGCGATGCTTCAATATTCCCTTCCAAAATGCAGACGAAATTGTTCGTATCTAAGTTGAAAGCTAAACATAAAAAGGTGATAGTGGAAGCAAAAAAGTTTGGTAACTGTTTGATTAATGATGCTGAAAATGTGGCTTCGTGAATTTACTCCCAGCAGGTAAACCTTAGTACTAGCTAATATGGAGACTTGTATATTTATCAATTAACAAAAAGAAACCCGTACCTAAAAGGTACGTCCAAAATCACCCTCTTTAGGATTTCTGGATTGGACACTATGTATTTGTAACACACAATCTACTGCTTTAATAATTTCAGTTTTATTAAAAGGTTAAATGTAAAGGAACTTATGTGAAAAAATTCATTTATTTAAAATATTAAAATCCACATACACATAATGTTTCATAATACACAGTTACCACACTGAAATGTGTACAGTTATTGTCGATGAGTGTAAAGATTGTAACTGTATATCAATAAAATGATTTTTTTCATATTTTAAGTTTCTACAGTAATTACTCTGCATTTTGTTTTTTTGCACATGTTTACTGACCAATGACTAATATTTAAACAAGTCATTTTTTCAATAGGCGAACAATGATGTCCATTATACGTGTATTGTAATTTGTTTTTGCATCTTTACATAAAAAATAGGTTATAATTGGTCTGTATGTGTTTATATAACCTGCAGATGTTATTCTGTTTTATTTTAAAACCAACAATTGCTAATTTATATGTACAATTTTGTTATAACCCTGATTTCAATACGAGTTTTCTCTTTAAATTATTTGGCTGTACCAGTATGAAATGAGTTTATGTTAACATACACACAGTTGTAGTTGATAGTTTCTATGGATAATTATAAAACACATATTAATACAAAACACAATTAATATATTCATTAATTATTAATGAAATACATGATTAATAAAAAACTTGTCTTTACTGGATCTAATCAGACTTATGATGTACCAGTAATTATCAGAAAGTTCTTACCAATACATGATGTCTGATCAGCACTTGTTTCAAATCCTTCAAAGCATTCACACCGGTAACTCCCTCTGGTGTTGATACATCGTCCATTGGTACAGACACCAACAATGTTTGCACATTCATCAATGTCTAATGTGTGATAAAGTTAAAAACTATAAAGCATTGCATATTTAGCAATAAGTGGAATTTAATGTATTTTTACCAATTAATCACACCATAGTTTCTTATCACATTAATTTTCTAGTATTTTTATTGTTAAAATTCATAAGCATGAAAATAAAAATCAGAAAATGCTATTTAGTCATATACACCATAAAAAACAGTAAAATTAAAGCCACAAGAATAAGCCAACTGAAATGATTAGATATTTGGGAATTTATTCAGTCACCCACATTCTCCAGTTTAACTAATAGTAACCTTCCCCAAAACACTTAAAACTGTAAGGAATCAGTTTATAAAATATTACATTATGTCTCAAAAAAACCAATACCTTTCTCAGCTTTGTGCCCAGGGTTGAAGTAGAAGGCATATTACAAGAGTTTAAACAAATATAAATCATGTAACGATGAAGCATTTTAAACAGATAAGCAGCATACGATGGAAGTTTTTAATAATGAACAAATCATGTTAAACAGAAAAAAAAATGTTGGGGTTGAAATAAATTTATGTCACATCAGAGCAAAGTGTGTTAAACAGAAACAAACTAAGTTAAATGTCACATCAGTGCAAAGTGTGTTAAACAGAAACAAACTAAGTTAAATGTCACATCAGTGCAAAGTGTGTTAAACAGAAACAAACTAAGTTAAATGTCACATCAGTGCAAAGTGTGTTAAACAGAAACAAACTAAGTTAAATGTCACATCAGTGCAAAGTGTGTTAAACAGAAACAAACTAAGTATACGTCACATCAGAGCAAAGTCTGTTAAACAAACTATCTAAGGTTGAAATGTGTGTGTGTTTGTTTTCTTATACCAAAATCACATCAGGCTAACTGCTGAGTTCACCAAGAGAAACTGAACCCCTCATTTTAGTGGTTGAAATGTGTTAAATAAACATGTCATGTCAGTCCAAAATGTGTTAAACAGAGACAATATGATGCTGAAATGTGACAAATAGTAAAAGTAAAATGAAGTTGAGCTGTGTTTAATAAACATAATGTACACGTGGTTAAAAATACCTTATGTTAAAATGTTTCACTAATGCAAACCATGTTAGACTGTATTAAAAAAAACAGTTTATTTTTCTAACACAAAAAGTTTAACACTGGAAATCCCCTATGTACATAATTTATAAACAAACATGAACAGCAATGACAGAATCTTTACCTTTACATTCATCTCTCATTCCAACTTGCTCATATCCTTCAGGACATATGCACATGAAAGAACCTACCAAGTTCTTACACTCGTAACGGCAGTTATTAACTGGAGACTCGCATTCATTAGTATCTGATTAATAAAATGTAAAAGAAAATTTAAAATTAACACTAAAAAAACAGACTAACTTCAAAAATCTTTAAGAAATTTGTACTTAATAATTCTCCTTGGAACTTTATAAAAATTATAACTTACAGAATGTTCTAAAAGTCTGGGAACATATTTTTAGATAAGTTGTGAAACATACAATGCAATACTTCAAGAAGTTGTATTATCAGCTAAAACTTAATATAAAACATTTTAAAATATATTATGACCTGAATAGTTGACTACTTTTGTATAGATCCATTTTGAGGGACATAAAACTGAAGAGCTGGTTGGTTGGTTTGGTGTTTTATGGTGCAAAGCGACTAGGCTATCTGCACCAATTGAAGAGCTATCCATTGATATAGTGACAGAGATCATAGGTCTCTTCCATGTAGGTATGAACACTTTTTTGGTGTCTCAACAAAAGTTGTTTTCATTGGCCTTTAAATGTGTCCAATCTGTCTATTTCTCATGTAGCTTAAAATTAAGTCTAAATACTCGTGAATTTGAACTTCATAAAAGTTGTTTTGGTTTCAATAATAAATATAATGTAATTCAAATACACAGATTATTTTTTGTTTCGATACAAGTTTTACAAATCCAGAAAAACAAAAGTCGCTTGCTTGGATCAAATTATTGTTATGTTTACTTTATTTGGGTTCTAGAATAAGGCTTTCATGTCGAGATTGGTCACAAGGAACACAAAGCCAGTTGTTGTCAACATTTTAAATTAATAAAATCTTATCTATTTTTAGTGAAAATAAATATGACATTTTGTGAACAATTTGTACGTGACAGAGAAAAATGGATATCATTTCTGTATTTAGCAAATAGGAATTACTGTACAGCATGCTAAAATTTCAAGATAATAAAACTATCACAGACCTGTGTTTTCCACTACAGAATACTCAGTTTGTTCCTGCTGTTATTGTGGGTTTAAAGTATGATATTTGTCAAGGCAATATCACATTTGAAATAATTATCAATAAACACATCTTTACCAATCAGTGCTGACAACTATATGAAGAGAAATACATCACAACTAATAAATACCACCAGTACTATGTAATCCTTGAAATGCACCATAACAAGTATGTCACAGCCAATTAGCATTTTCAGATATAAATACATCATGCCCAATGGCCACTGTGAGGCACAAACAGAACAACGTATGAAATAAGTACACCATGATAAAGTTGAAAGCAAACGTAATAGCTGTATATAATTTATAGTAGAAATTTACATTGTGCTCATAATATCAAAAAACTTTTCACCAACCTTCACAGTGTTTTCCATCTGTTGCTAAGGTGTAACCAAAAGGACAAACACACTTAAATGATCCAGGGGTGTTCTGACATCGGAATGCACACATGTGACTGAAGTCCAAGCATTCATCTATGTCTAAAGTGCAGATTAGGTCATTTCAAATAAATTATTTCACTTGTTTTATTCAAAACAATTTTTGCTAACATTTGTTTTTTATTAGAGTGAAATTAAAAACAAATAATTTTATACTGTTCGTATAATTTATTTTTAGAGGCACCAAACTTACAGATTAAAAGCCATCAAATGAAAATGGTAGGTACTGTATGATAAATTTATAGAATGACACTTTTAGAGTCAACATTAGGGTGTTTATGTGATGAACCTACATCTAGACACTTGCCCCACCCCTTGAAAACTGAGAAACATAATTCTTTCTTTATTCAATCAGCTTATATATGTGAATATATAAGTTTTTCATTCATCTCACAATTTTTCATTACTTTGCCCCCTTCATACTTGGATCTTAAGTCCATTATAAAATGTTAAATATCAATAAGTGAAAGGCGTCTCCTGTAATGTAACGGCTTAATTCAATGCTCAGGTCACTGTACAGTGGCTGTCAATAAAAGATACAAATCAGGTTTTCCAATTAGAGGTAGCTGTTCAGAACAAAAACTTTTGAATAATTTGAAATGAGAAACATTTCTGCACTTTTCTAATCTTCATTTGGTAATAAATACTTTATAGATTTCTATTGTTGAAAATAGAGTTACGAATATTGATAAGCAAATGTCAGTATTCTGTTATTTATTAGTGTTTCTAGTGTTACAAAATATAATTTCACAAGTTACAAAATAAGCAGAACAACATCTAAGCATATTCATAAACGTTTAAATGAAATAAATGTTTCTACAAAATGTAAAAAATACATTTCAATAAATACACTTCAACATATTCTAAAACGTTTAACTGAACTAGTTGTCCAAATCTATAGGGGACTAAATATAAAAATAAAGACACAAGTGAAACATCAATGGACATATTTTAAGATCTCACATTTTAACAGATCTTTCTGTACTATTAAAAGGAGAAAGTTTAACTTCTGTTCCTGCTAGTGCTGACACTATTACTGTAGAAAGCTGCTATCCCTCTCGAAACGTTAAGTAAAAACCTACAAACACTTCCTGTTTAACAGTTCTCCACCTAGTTCAGATATTCCTATGAAAAGTCAACTCCCTTTTTATCAAAATTCACACAAGGAGTTATCTCTAAAACAAAACTTAATAAAATATGGTGCACATCTATCACAAAAAAGCAAACTGTGTGGTTACCATAATGATCTGAGTTGTAAACCAAAATTATTTTTAATTTTTAAGGAAAATTAAGCTGGCAGGATGGAGTAATGATTAACACATCTGAGAATACATGGTTACATCCACCCCAATTTTCTTTTATGTTTGTAATTTAGACAGAGGACAAGTATCTCAGTCTGTAGGCTATAAAAGGACTAGATGGGAGGCAGCTAGTTAACAGCATCTAAAAAACATCTCTCAGGCTAATCTTCTGATTAAACAGTAATTCTTATATAGTTCACTCAAAGTGTGGATGTTCTGACTATTGAACAATTTATTTATAACAGAGCACAGTATTAAGTATTACAGTATTTATTATTACCTCACCAACAGTTTTGTGTATGCTGTCAAAATTCACCACGTATATACACTGAACACACGTGTGATGGTCAGGGTGACTCTGTTGAAAAGGGTAGCTGAAAAAGTAGTGGCAAGGGGTGCATTTCCTGTTAACCCACTTTCAACACACATTTTAAAATGTCTTTCGACAGTGTTTCATGTGATTAATTAATTGACAGTTATTGGTCATAGAAATGTCTTACAGGTTAAAGTTGAAAGATCATAAATCAAATTAGTAAGTGGGTATAACAAGAAACAGCTCTTTGTATAAACCTTTTTGTGACTGTTGGAGTAAAAGTTCCAGAATGATTATTTCTTATACCAACAGTGACACCCATTTATTTTCATTGCATTCCTCCACAGAAGGTGCTAGTGTACTCTCTGAGATATACAATACTTTACTGTGTCCTCCCTCTACACTGTATGTATGTTGTGTGACAGAAAATTTAATAAACGTTTTGTTTCTGGTGTAAGAATGTAGTGACATCTAACAATGCAGTCAATATTAACTTACACCAAAGGAAGTAAAATGTTCAGTAATTGAGAGTGGAGGGGTTGTGAACTACTCAATAATATTTCTCTTATTCCAAACTATCATTCCACAAAGTTTGGTTTAAACTTGCCCATTAGTTTAGTAGTAGTTAGATAACGAACAGACAAACACACGGATTTTTGTCCTTTGTATACACAGAAAAGATTGTTGTGGGTGCTACTTACCTGCTGCCACCTTCCACCTAGTCATTTTATAGTTATGCAAGAAGTCTATAATCAAACAAACAGTCAAAAGGCTATGTTCACTAAACCAAAATTCATAAATAATTATAAAATGGTTGAATTTATGTTATTTACTTCATGCAAGTTAATACTGAAAAATTACCAGTTTCTTACCTTCACAGGTTTGCCGAGGACCTGGAGTGAATCCTTCGTTACATAGACATTCAAACCCACCAATCACATTCTTGCAGGACCCATTTCCACAAAT
This sequence comes from Carcinoscorpius rotundicauda, assembly GCA_011833715.1. Taxonomy (NCBI): domain Eukaryota; kingdom Metazoa; phylum Arthropoda; class Merostomata; order Xiphosura; family Limulidae; genus Carcinoscorpius; species Carcinoscorpius rotundicauda. Next base: position 3,222,906 of record CM022391.1, on the reverse strand, counting down.
ATTGTGTTCCTTACATTCATTAAAATCTGAAAGAATAGAAAAGTAATCAGTAATAAAAAGTTTAAAGGAACTTAAACACCATAAATATTAAAGTCAATTAGAGCACTGGAACCGGATTATAAAAGAATGGAAAATCTTAAGCTACATTGCAATACAACAGAACAGATGTCCTCAATAACATCCAAAGTCATTAAGATATTTGAATAAAAATTCAAAACATTTTTATTTTCTTGAATCTTCTGGAAAGCTGCTTAAGGGCTACCTGCAGTAGCTGTCTTTAATCCTTAAGTAATAAACAAGAATGAAAGTAACTGGTCAACACCATTCCACGTCAAGGTCTTAGACTACTCTTTGCTCTCACGTAATAATTAACAGTTGAGACAATTTTTAGTGAAAATATTAATAATAGTAAAAAAAAAATGTTTGCCTCTCAGATAGAACTATTCATAACAGCAAACAGTTGTGACTTTTTAGTAGAAATGTTTATGATGATAAAAACTGTTTGTCTCTTAGGTAGAAATATTCATAACAACAAACAACTGTGATTTTAGTAAAAATACAAGAGTAAAAAAAAAATGTTTGACTCTTGGGTAAAATTATTCATAATAGCAAACAACTGTGACTTTTTTAGTATAACAGAAAAAATATACATTTCAAGTGGAATTATTTATAAATGCAAAAAAAAATTTTTGTTTGTTGAGAAGAATTATTTAGAAATAAACCCAGAAAATCTGGGATCCACAATGAACAGTCTTTAAAATTACACAATTACTCACAAACACTTGCCTAGACATTTTCTGCCAGTGACGTCCAGTATAAAACCTTCCTGACACTCACAACGGTAGCTACGATCAGTGTTTACACAGTAACCATTTTCACAGATGTTTGGATCAATTACACATTCATTGATATCTGAAATATAAAATTGCACCAAACATTTACAGAAATGAAATATTTAATATATTGTAGAGTGTACTGCTTCACATAATAACAAGGAGAGTTTAAATAGGATGTTAAATGACTTGATTACATTAATATCTTCAATACTGACTAATCTGTGTATAAAATCAATCAAAGATTATCGAGAAATGTCTCTCAAATTTAAAATTTCAGCCAAATTCTGTGTTATAGGTGTACACGTTTACAGATGAAAGTTAACAGCCTCCAGGTTATTAGTGAGTAACTGGCCATTGTTGTTGTTAACTCAGTGAGTTAGTTGTGCTAGTGATCCACTAGTCATTGTTGTTGTTAACTCAGTGAGTTAGTTGTGCTAGTGATCCACTAGTCACTGTTGTTGTTAACTCAGTGAGTTAGTTGTGCTAGTGATCCACTAGTCATTGTTGTTGTTAACTCAGTGAGTTAGTTGTGCTAGTGATCCACTAGTCATTGTTGTTGTTAACTCAGTGAGTTAGTTGTGTTAGTGATCCACTAGTCATTGTTGTTGTAAACTCAGTGAGTTAGTTGTGCTACTGATCCACTAGTCATTGTTGTTGTAAACTCAGTGAGTTAGTTGTGCTAGTGATCCACTAGTCATTGTTGTTGTTAACTCAGTGAGTTAGTTGTGCTAGTGATCCACTAGTCATTGTTGTTGTTAACTCAGTGAGTTAGTTGTGCTAGTGATCCACTAGTCATTGTTGTTGTTAACTCAGTGAGTTAGTTGTGCTAGTGATCCACTAGTCATTGTTGTTGTTAACTCAGTGAGTTAGTTGTGCTAGTGATCCACTAGTCACTGTTGTTGTTAACTCAGTGAGTTAGTTGTGCTAGTGATCCACTAGTCATTGTTGTTGTTAACTCAGTGAGTTAGTTGTGCTAGTGATCCACTAGTCATTGTTGTTGTTAACTCAGTGAGTTAGTTGTGCTAGTGATCCACTAGTCATTGTTGTTGTAAACTCAGTGAGTTAGTTGTGCTAGTGATCCACTAGTCATTGTTGTTGTAAACTCAGTGAGTTAGTTGTGCTAGTGATCCACTAGTCATTGTTGTTGTTAACTCAGTGAGTTAGTTGTGCTAGTGATCCACTAGTCATTGTTGTTGTAAACTCAGTGAGTTAGTTGTGCTAGTGATCTACTAGTCATTGTTGTTGTAAACTTAGTGAGTTAGTTGTGCTAGTGATCCACTAGTCATTGTTGTTGTTAACTCAGTGAGTTAGTTGTGCTAGTGATCCACTAGTCATTGTTGTTGTTAACTTAGTGAGTTAGTTGTGCTAGTGATTCACTAGTCATTGTTGTTGTAAACTTAGTGAGTTAGTTGTGCTAGTGATCCACTAGTCATTGTTGTTGTTAACTCAGTGAGTTAGTTGTGCTAGTGATCCACTAGTCATTGTTGTTGTAAACTCAGTGAGTTAGTTGTGCTAGTGATCCACTAGTCGTTGTTGTTAACTTTGTGAGTTAGTTGTGCTAGTGATCCACTAGTCATTGTTGTTGTAAACTCAGTGAGTTAGTTGTGCTAGTGATCCACTAGTCATTGCTGAATCTTCAAGTAAACCTGCTTGAACACAAAAACATCATTCATACTCCATATTTTCTCTCTCTGCAGCCATTCAAGCAATTTATCACTTAAAATAAAGAACTAACTGATGAAACAGTAGACAGTTTCCATGATCCTACTTTGTCACAGTACCTCAGACTGTAGTTATCACATAACTTTAACTGGATGTAATATGATGGAGATATGAAACTCAAATTGAGGTATGGAGTCGTATCAATCTATCAAATTGAGACATGGAGTCGTATCAATCTATCTAATTGAGACATGGAGTCGTATCAATCTATCAGATTGAGACATGAAGTCGTATCAATCTATCAAATTGAGACATGGAGTCGTATCAATCTATCTAATTGAGACATGGAGTCGTATCAATCTATCTAATTGAGACATGGAGTCGTATCAATCTATCAGATTGAGACATGGAGTCGTATCAATCTATCAGATTGAGACATGGAGTTGTATCAATCTATCAAACACTCTTTTTATCTTAGGCTTTCACTCGAGTCAAGTGTGCAATTTATGTAGTGAAAAGAACACAAAAAATCGATTTACCAAACATAAAACTCTTAAGCATCACGTAGATTATCAGTCACTGTAATGAATAAAGCCTTCAGACAAATTCATAATTATAGTTACAAATGAATGTATGATAAATAGAATTTAATTCAATACATACAAAAACAAGTAAAACCTTTTAATTATATCAAAATAAAAATATAAAGATATTTGTTTCAAGTTAAGCATAAAGCTATGCAATGGACTATTTATGCTTTGCCAACTATGGGTATCAAAATCTGGTTTGAAGAGTTTGCTGCAAGTCTACAAAAATACCAACATGCCATCTTTTATTTACAAAAGTATATGTTGAATAAAACCTTTAAATATGAAGTTCAAAATAAAATCACACTAAAAATAAAAATCTAAAACAAAGCAGGAAGAGAACTTGAAGCAATGTCAAAAGCATAAGAGCAAGGAAAAATAGATATGCTAATTACACATTCACTACAAAAACAGTAAAATAGAAGAAACTGAAACAAAAATATTATATTGCTAATAAAACAGAAAAACTATGCATTACAGTATGGCATTAAAGTCAGATAGATATAAAATTATCAAAACAAATCTGAAACATGTAAGGAAAATAACTTTTAAAATAAACTTTTTTTTCTGAAAATAAAAACCATCCTTCACAACCCAAAACTCAAGTAGTACACATTATAAAATCCTACAAGGAAAGAAAGCAAATAACACACAAGCATTCAAAGTTAAACAAAAGTACATACTAGCACAGAAAAGAAGTGAAATAAATACAATAAATATACAATATGTAAAGATGTGTCTCAGCAAAGGTGGTTAGCAGATTCTCCAGGAAACTTTTTATTTCTGTTGTCTTATGCCGCGGATCTGAACGAGCTCTGTTGACAGTATTTGTTTTCACATAGTTAATCCATCTGAAAGTTTTGAACTGGTAGTGATACAACCAATATACCAAACACCTTTAGTATGGTGGTCATGTAACTTCTAAGTCCTTGTTCACTGGTGAGAGACAAAGCTGTAGAAACCAATGGTTTGGAAACAGACACAGTTGCAACCACAACAAAAGATATTGAGGATATCTTATTCTTTTTCTTTCTTGTATCCAATTTAATTTTTCTGGTTTTCTGGCCTGGTGGGGCCTTTTATCTATGGTATGCAAAATTTATCTGCAACTGTTTTACTTAACATACACCTGTTTGGGCTTCTTCAGATCATGTTATAACTGGAATTGCTGGTTTGGTTCCATCTACAATATTCTGCCAGGTCTTCAAACATCACGATACTTTCTTGTTATTCTTTTCAGCTGCTGGTGAAAGTTGTTGCTTTCTTTGGCTTGGGATAAGAGACTACTGTTTGTTTTATTGCACAGCCATATTTAGTTATCTGCTGTGGAAAACTGAGCATGGAATTTTTTGCACTCTAAGTCTTTAAACTTACCACTTGGAACAGCAATAAAAGGCACCTATGTTGCCAGCACATGAAAAATACAGGTAGCGTGCTCACCACTTATGAAATGCTGGGAAAGCTGAAGAAATTGAGGGGTAGATGAGCATGTCACATAGTAATGGAAACATTATTATTAAGACCAGTAGTTGATGAAGATTACAGAGTAAATCTTAACTAAAACAACAAGAACAACATTAAATTGGTCAAAACTAAAATTCAGTGATAATCCAAAACATTTTGGGAACATTGTATAATCCAACAATCCACCTGAAACCTTGGAAAACAAAGGTTTTAACATACAAGTTTATTATGATTCCTGGTGATCAACTCCAATAATAGACACTGCTTATGTCCTAAATATTACATCTACTACACTGTTACATGAACAACTAGAGAAGGTTCATTGTTACTCTTTGTTTCCACCAGATAACAGCAGCACTTGACAATAGTTCTTGTAGCTTTCTATAGTTCTGACATATTTCAGTCAAGTCAGAGTGAGAGAAGCCAACTTGTAACATAAGGCTTCACCTGATTAACAGATTTAGTTACCTTTCACATAGTATTCTTATGGGGATTTGAGAAGTTGGTTAGATATAGCTTCACAAATTAAAACACTAATTATGTATTCATCCAAGAGATATAGTTTGTTATGTTTTTCATGTTTGATATCAAGGCTCCTGACTACCAAAACAACTCACAAAAACGTTATCAATGAAATCTGAAACATCTGAGATTTTCACACAAAAATATTACTGTTAAAATGATTGATTTAAAATTGTAGAACACAATGAAACTTACTGCTTTGGAAGTGTGTAAATGTTTTGAAAAATAAGGAAAATTGGAATGTCAGAAAGCCAACAAAATGTTTATGTATAAAGTACACAATTATTAGAAAACAAAAGATGTTGATTTTTATATGCAAAAACGGCTCGTTTTTGAACCTGACGATGACCGAAGAAGGTCGAAACATTGTTCTATTTGAAATATTTTCTCAACCCAAAAGAGCCGTTTTTGCATATAAAATTCTCAACAAGTGGGTTTCTCGACATCACTGAAAAGATGTTGATACTGAAATGACATATATATAAAGTAGATAATTATTAGAAAATAAAATATGTTGATAATGAAGTGACATATATATAAAGTACATAATTATTAGAAAACAAAAGAAATAGACATATCAGTTACTGAAAAAATATCTGAAAATACTTTCAAGTATCATTAGTCAGATAATGCTGTGTGTTCCATGACTGATTTAATCACAAGTCAAAAAAAGACAATACTGTGTGCTCCATGACTGATTTAATCATGAGACAAAAAAGATAACACTGTGTGCTCCATGATGACTGATTTAATCACGAGACAAAAAAGATAACACTGTGTGCTCCATGATGACTGATTTAATCACAAGACAAAAAAGATAACACTGTGTGCTCCATGATGACTGATTTAATCACGAGACAAAAAAGATAACACTGTGTGCTCCATGATGACTGATTTAATCACGAGACAAAAAAGATAATACCGTGTGCTCCATGACTGATTTAATCACAAGTCAAAAAAGATAACACTGTGTGCTCTATGATGACTGATTTAATCACAAGTCAAAAAAGATAATACTGTGTGCTCCATGACTGATATAATCACAAGTCAAAAAACTAACTTACTCCAATTCCAATTACTTTTTTCTATAAAAAGTAAAAAAAAAGTAAAAGATCTAAAAATGTAAGCCATATTTCTAATGGTATACACAATATGAAAAAAAACTATTAATTATAATAAGTTTATATTTTGAATATACAAATGTTATGTGAATATCTTTCTTTACCAATGTCTACTCCATTGATACTGAAGACTCCCATGCCATTAGGACATAGTGCTTTAAACGCTTCTGTAAAAATAAAAATTAAGAATTACCAAAATATTAGAAATACAAAGAAAGAAACTAAAACCTTTTACTGAATATAGCTACCAGAAATTAGATAAAACAAACAAACCATATTTATTTTAATTAGCAGTTAAACTAAATACTTTTCTCATGAAATATTATACTATTTTGTTCAATATATTTGTCTTAACCCTCAAATTTTGATTTGTTTTTTAATCAACATGATCTGCATGTTGTATCATACTGAGTAATTTAATGTTTGCCTGTTGCAGGGCTGTTGTTAGAAAGGAAGTGGGTCAGGCCTTAAACTATATTACTGTCCCCATTTTCATTTTTCACTTTCCATTCACTAAATTTATGTAATTTTAAAGTTCTTGTCACAGTCCTACCTTCTCAAAGTTTATAATTTTAAAGTTTCTGTCACAATCTTACCTTCTCCAAGTTTATAATTTTAAAGTTCTTGTCATAATCTTACCTTCTCTAAGTTTATAATTTTAAAGTGTTTCTTTTCCACCTTACCTTCTTCATGTGTTGGACAAAGTTCACACTTGATATAACCCCATGCTACAGAATCTTCCATACAACAGCATTCCATTCGGGTTGCATTTATAGGTTTTGGCTTTACACACATATCATTCTTGAAGTCAGTATAACAGTAACCTTTCCTGATATCTGGGAAAAACAAAGAAATATAAATATATATATAGTTATAGAACACTAAATAACTCACCAACTGTCAATGAATATTAAAGAATGAAACATGAACCATTGCAAACAACAAGCTCTACAACATAAAAAAATTAACAAAAATTGTACCCGTTCTGTATTATACTCTTTGGAATACAGCATCTTATACAGTTTCTGTATGATCACTGAACACAACTCTAAATAGATAATTGAAGAAACATGCCACTAATTTCTTTTAATTTTCTTCCTTATGAGTAATATTATCTTTTTGTTTCAAATACTTTTTTCCAGTGCTTAATCAAACATTTTATAAAATAAACAAAACAACAAACAATTATACCTTTGTGCAACAATACCTTGTTTCGCATTATTTGTTTGTATTTTGTCTCTCACTGTCAGTTTTTTTAAGGTAATATTTTTGAAAAAATTGTCTTTAGCTTATTTTATATGATGGATATATTTATTAAACTTATGAACTTTTTAAAGGGACAGTTTTCAATATATGAAATTTTATATGGTGATATGACACATTTATACACATAGTGTTTACCCAGTTAAAAGAAGTAAGAAGGAGAGAAGTCACTTGTTCTCACAGAGTATTATTGTGTGTGTCATTAACTTGTTTTGCAAAATTTCTTCTTCCTATCACTAGTGAATATAAAACTATTTGTTTGTTTGGAAACCAAGCATCACCAAGTTCTTTACATTACAATTTTTATGAAGTTTTGGAATGGTAATATTGCAAACTACTTAACTTATTTACTAGTTTCTACCCCAGTTTGAAGTTACCATACTTAAGTTATGGTTATGTCTTTGCTATCATTCACCTTAACGTTAACCTACACCCTACAGAGTATAGTGTTAATAATAATAATAAACATGATGGTGTCTTGATAGTTATAACTATTTAGTTACACTATTAACTAATGGTAATATTACTACTAGTAAAACTTTTTTTAAACTTTTTTCGCATTATTATTAAACATGATGAGGCTGTATGTACTAAAATTTTGAAACCAGTTTTAAGTTTGAAATGAAATTTTATCTGCCCAATTCTGAATAATAATACAAGCATTAAAACATTAGTTCAGTAAATAAGATCGAAAATAATAGCTTGCATTTGTCTCTTGGCCTAATTTTTGACTTATCTTCTGTAATAATTCTGAAGTTCAATTTCAAGCATGCTTTCCTTGTTTATAAGTATTTCTAGAGTTGTGGCATAAAGTTGTTTATAGCCTTATCTTGGAAGAGTAGGCCTGACTGAAAACAAAAGCAGCTTAGCAATGTCACAGTAGTAGAAAGTTAATAGAAACATGTTGCTTGTATCAGGACAAAAATAAAACAGCTTTAGGCTTAGTGTTAATTAAGAAAGTATATCTAAGTCAGCATAAGTAACTAGATAAGAATGAAAAAAATTAAATATTGGATATATAATTATTTGTACCCGAGAGAATGTATGTTGTGGAACATACAGGAAACCTACATGTATTCTATGAGTATCATATGTTAATGATCAAAATGTTACAGAGAAAATATAGTTTAATTACAGAAGTTATGAAGAATGTTTTTCAAATGGATTTAAAAATGTGATAAAGACAGAAAGATGTCAAAATAATTAGACTGAGTAGGAACATGAATGTTAACATTATGATGGTTTTCTTGTCAGAGAGATTTGCTCACAAGTGAATGATTGAGAAATTTATGATTTATGAAACCCCGATGTACAATCTGGTTTGTTCATTGTTAACTATAAGCTAATTAACAATTCACATGTAAGCAAATCTCAACATTCACTTTCAATATGGCAGAAGAACAGTCATGAATGATGTTAATGTCAAACGTTATTTCACAAACAGGATATTCCACACTAAACTGTCAGGAATCAATCACACTATGATTCACAAAGCGTTACGTAACTTAAACAACAAAAATGTAGATTCACTGAATGTTATTGATGAGTGGCTCTTAGCATGACTGAAATACTCAACAATTAATTTTCATAGTGGGTGGCATAAGTAGCTGAGTAAAACAATGAGTGAATCATAATTAATCTTTTTAAAGTCCATGAAATAATTCAAATTGATATGATTAACTTAAACTGGTCTCATCACTGAGGCAGGTGCTTTTACGTGTAAATAAATATAACAAAAATATGCATGTTCTGTAATTACACCATTTGTAGTGTTTCATCAAGTTATTTCAACAAGATCAGCTCTTTAGTATAAATTATTTTGTTCTATTTTTATTTCATACACATTACTTGACATAAATAATTATTACATTACATTGTCAAGTCCATTATACATTGATAGGACTGTTTTAACTATTGTACTCTGCTCTTTATACTTTCAAAAACCCGCACAATATTGTAAACTACCTTTAAACCCACTGTCAAATAAAGCCTGAACACCTAGTTGGTTTTACTATCTACACTGCAAAAGTTCTTTAATGGAAAGTAATCTCTTCAGCAGCCAGACTGGAGTGATTTATTTGTAAAAGTACACATCTTAAACATAAACAATTATTAGGAGATGTGAAAACTTCATATATATTTTTTATTTCTACCCAGTTATTACTGGATCACTGATTCTATGTGACTGAGAGAAAGTGGAAACTGCTGACAATCATAAACATGATGTTACTCAACTGTGTGGCTTTACACATGCCTATCACACAACTGGAACAAGTGGAAACTGCTGACAATCATATACATGATGTTACTCAACTGTGTGGCTTTACACATGCCTATCACACAACTGGAACAAGTGGAAACTGCTGACAATCATATACATGATGTTACTCATCTGTGTGGCTTTACACATGCCTATCACACAACTGGAACAAGTGGAAACTGCTGACAATCATATACATGATGTTACTCAACTGTGTGGCTTTACACATGCCTATCACACAACTGGAACAAGTGGAAACTGCTGACAATCATATACATGATGTTACTCATCTGTGTGGCTTTACACATGCCTATCACACAACTGGAACAAGTGGAAACTGCTGACAATCATATACATGATGTTACTCAACTGTGTGGCTTTACACATGCCTATCACACAACTGGAACAAGTGGAAACTGCTGACAATCATATACATGATGTTACTCAACTGTGTGGCTTTACACATGCCTATCACACAACTTTTGTAACATAATCTGCTGTTTCTGGTATTTAATACGAGGTGCAACATACTAATAAAACTAATATTTCTAACCAAGTTCCTCTAAAATAAAAATGAAAAAGTATTTTCTTTGTTGATTTCAAACTTTATTTTCAATAATCTAAACCCTTTATTTTCTCCACTAATAGAGCATATCACAAGTATTACTAAACTGAAAACCAAATATTGTAACATTAAAGTCAGATCTCACCAACAAATTCTATGCCTTCAGGTTAAAACAATATATTAAGGTTGAATCTTATCAACGTGTTTCATTATATCATCTGACACTTTGAAAAAATTCAATATTAAAGTTGAGTCTTACCAGTGCAATCCTTGCCATCATCTGACACTTTGAAACCAATTGGACAAACACACAAGTACTCCCCAGGTGTGTTTGTGCATGTTCCTCCATGGCAAACATTCTGTATGGTCTGGCATTCATCAATATCTGAATTCATGAGATTTAAAAGTAATCGGGCTTATACATCTTATGTATTTTCATTAACTGATTCCTTTGTTAAATTATTTATATTATAAAAGAAATACATCATAATTTTGTACTTAAAGTCCTCAGTTTAATTATTTTATTAGTCCTAAGTCATGAAATACAAATTATGCATTCTAAGTAAAAACATAATAGAATTTTTGAAACTTCTCCAAAATCATAAATGATAAAAACAGTATGAAAAAGAAGCACCTTTTTTCCTTACTTTTACCACGATTAGTTTGTACTAAAGTTTCTATCTTTTTTTTAACCTAACTCCCAAATTAAAAATACCTGAAAGGTCTAACAGTACACAAACCTTGACAGTTCTTTTTGTCTTGAGTCACAACATAACCATCAGGACAGATACACTGAAATGACCCTTCTGAATTTTGGCATGTCCACTCTGAACAATAATTAAACGTTTCACACTCGTTGACATCTGGGATGATAATAAGTAGAACCAATTAGTATACTCTCAAAATAGTTATTACATCTGAGGAGAAAAACCAAAATAATTAATGAACAAACAGGTTGTGCCCACAAAAAAATTTTAAGTCTAATATATTTATCACTAAAATTGTATCCATTATGAAATATTAAAAAACATAACATGTAACTTAAACTGCATATACTAAAAACATAGTTTGTCATAGTTAGCACAAAAATTCCCCTAAACCTAATTATAATTTGTTAAGATCACAGCACACCATCCTTCAATCTATAAAGTTGCAGAAAAAACTCTGGTTCTTACTACCAAAAACAGTCCTTTTCAAGACTTATCTGGAGATAACAGCAGACATTATAAAGTAATTAGTATCTAGTGAAAATAAACACACTGATTACTAATTAATACTCAGATAATGAAAACAATTAATATTTAACTGTCAAAAATAAGGTGTAACAAAAAAAAAACACAAGTAAATTTTAATAATTATTACAGCTCACCAATGCAGTTACGTTTGTCTGAACTAAGTTCATAGCCATCTTGACAATTACAAAGAAAGCTTCCAATGGTGTTAACACAGCGACCATTCAGGCACAGTCCTGGTATGGTGCGGCATTCATCCTTATCTGTCAAAACAGTGTCATTAATTTGACATTATTTCCATTCTGCTCATTAGAAAGAAATTAAAAATTTTAAATCACATTTATTTGAAGACACAGAATGAATCTGATGTCTTTATATTAATTTATGGCAATAATTAATATATTGATCCATGGTGTGTAATAAACAGCCATCACTCTACATATATATAACTTATCTGCATGAAAAACACTAATACCATCATTCTAAAAATATAAATAATTTCTGTATGAAGAACACTAATATAGATTTACTCGTATAAGCAGTTGCTTTCTGGAGTGAAAACAAAATAATGTATCTCGCTTAATAACTTACCCACACAATCACCCTCTGGTGTTATGAAAAATCCAGAGTTACAGGTGCATTGGTAAGATCCTGGTGTGTTCTCACAAGTTCCATTAAGACATATTCCAGGTCTTCGAGTGCATTCATCAATATCTACAAATATAGAAATTAATGATACATCAACATTTATGAACATTTTAAAACAAACAATTTCTAATCGTTTTCTAACATATAATAAATTCAGAATTTAATTTTTTTAAACTATAATATCAAATAAGCCCTTGTATGTTTAAAATACAAGTTAATATTGAATAATAAAAAAAAAACACTTACCCAAACAGTCTCTCCTGTCTTGCGACAGGTAATAACCTTCATTACAAGTACACTGGAAACTTCCCTGAAGGTTTGTACACTGTCCATGTTGACATATGTCTACACATTCGTTCACATCTGGATTGAGAACGTAAGACTCTCAGTTTAAAAATAGTAGTTCTGAAAAATCTTGAATATCTTATCCACTAAAAAGTTTATTCAAACTGACACTAAAGGTTTATTCCAGTATAATGAGACTGACTGACCTTCAAAATATGCACAATTTACTCTTGATAAAAAACAGATAAAGTACAGTATTGCTTTAAACACAATGTCTGATTTGGGGTTTGAACCACAGGTATTTTCCACTGTGGTTTTAATGTAAAAACTAGAACTAACAAATGCATCTTTACTAAAATCTTTTATTGCTTATTTTATATTAAATTCGTCATTGTTTTACAGTGCTGTTATTAACAATTAATGTACTTAGTAATAATGAAGTTATATATACCATCCTGACAGTTTTTTCATAATATGCAAGCTATACATAGACACACACATGTAAACCTTATGATAGTAATACAGCATTACCAGTGTTTAAACACAACATTAACAAAACTACAAACTGTAATGTTTATTAAAAACTAAATACAACACTAACAAATTTACAAACTGTAATGTTTATTAAAAACTAAATACAACACTAACAAAATTACAAACTGTAATGTTTATTAAGAACTGACATGATACTAACAAAACTACAAACTGTAATGTTTATTAAAAACTAAATACGACACTAAAGAAACTACAAACTGTAATGTTTATTAATTAAATACAACACTAACAAATCTACAAACTGTAATGTTTATTAAAAACTAAATACAACACTAACAAAATTACAAACTGTAATGTTTATTAAGAACTGACATGACACTAACAAAACTACAAACTGTAATGTTTATTAAGAACTGACATGACACTAACAAAACTACAAACTGTAATGTTTATTAAAAACTAAATACAACACTAACAAATCTACAAACTGTAATCTTTATTAAGAACTAAATACGACACTAAAGAAACTACAAACTGTAATGTTTATTAATACAACACTAACAAATTTACAAACTGTAATGTTTATTAAAAACTAACATGACACTAACAAAACTACAAACTGTAACGTTTATTAATTAAATACAACACTACAAACTATAATGTTTATTAATTAAATACAACACTAACAAATTTATAAACTGTAATGTTTATTAAGAACTAAATACAACACTAGCAAAATTACAAACTGTAATGTTTATTAAGAACTAACATGACACTAACAAAACTACAAACTGTAATGTTTATTAAGAACTAAATACGACACTAGCAAATTTACAAACTGTAATGTTTATTAAGAATTAAATACAACACTAACAAAAGTACAAACTGTAACGTTTATTACTCCATCAACACATTAAACAAAGAACAGCTCCTGAGTGGATTTTTTTATGCTAACAAAACAAAACGTATAATGACAAATTGTAAACTTTACTTAGTTCTCTAACAAATATATAAGCACTTCAGATGATACTAGAAATATTCAAAGAACAGTGTGATGTGTTAGGAAAAAACAACAAATTTAACATAAAGAATATTCAAAGCTAGGTATAAGAATGCAAAAAAAAACCTACACTCCAGTAGTTCTATATAAAAAATGAGATGTTTACACTGTCACAAAAATCTTTAGAATGATAATGTTATATTTATTACATGAATACATTTAATAATTGAATTTTATGTTCAGTAATATTCACCTGAATAATGTTTTACTTCACTGTAATTCTGTAGCTATAAAATAAAAAGTATCAAACAACAAATGTCTTGACTTAATATAATGTCACCCATTAATACAGGTATGTTTGTTTATAACAAAGCCACACTGAGCTATCTACTGTGTACAATGGGAAGACTGAACCCCAGATTTTAGCAGCGTGTGTAAATTTATTGTTGTTCCACTGGAGATCACATTAAAAGATAAAATATTAGGCCTAACTAGCTTATTTTCCCAAATACATTTTTTTTTCCTTTTGTCAAATCAAATCACATATTAACAAATTAATGAAGCTAACTGCATATTAGAAGAAAAACAACACTTTCTATTAATTTACATTTAAGAGTAACATAACTAAAATGGAACATTTGGCTAACAGAAACATAGAAATATCATTTACTTACCTGTACAGTTTCTACGGTTTGCTGACAGCTGGTACCCTTCAGGACAATAGCATTCAAAACTACCTGGTGTGTTAACACAGTGAGACAGTCCCTGGCAAATTCCTCGTCTTTCTGCACACTCGTTTATGTCTGCACCAGCCATTCAGTATAAATGTTTAGAGAATTCAAACTACTATCATCATAAAATATTATCTAGACAAGAGTTACTCATGCCCAAAATTAATTGGAGAATCACAAAGTGCAGTCTTAATAGTTCATATTTTTATTCATTCTTTCCTGTACAGTAATGGTTTGAAAAATAACAATGTTAGAAAAACAAATAGGTTCAAGAACTCTTAATATAAAAGAACAAAAACCCTATAACTCAAGAACTCTCCATAGGTGGACATTTCTTCTTCAGGTTCACATTTGAAAAGTACTTGGAGTATAGGGCTTTTATCATTTTATCTAAGGAAATACAAGTTATTTATCCATGATCATGACATATGCGTTAACTTAAATCACTAATATGGTTTTACTATAGATTTCTTAGTAATCTGATCTTATACTGTTAATTATTACAACTGTTTTCACACTAAAATATCCAATCATACAAAAGTCAGAACAAGTTTTAAAAACAAATACTTCATATAATAAAGACTACTGATGAGTCTTCCATACATGTCATCCTTGTAACTGAATTTTTGAATAACTCTAAGATCCATTCACTTAGAACTTAAACTGTTATCTTTAAAAAAAAGGCAGCAAAACATTAACACACCAGTTATTACTTTAAAAGATTAACAAGGGAACTATTCTACTACTATTGCTTTAGTATAAATAATTAATTTATATCGTTTTGAAGCTTTTAAAATGCTCCTTTTTGGCTGTTTGATAATTTCAAAAGATAACAATAAAATTAAACTAATGTTAACTACAAACCCATAAACTCAAGTACAAATTCTAATTTGGAATTCATTTCTTAAAAAAACTTCTGAATACCTTCACACTTGATCATACGTTCATCATATCTATATCCTTCGTAGCACTGGCAGACGAAGCTCCCCATAGTGTTAATACAACGTCCATTTTCACACATTATGGCTTTGCATTCATCCATATCTACAGAAAGGAATATTCCTGATAGCACCTTTATTATTACCACAAAATATTTAAAAGTACAAGATCTGCTGACACAGTTAAGTATTATGTTTTTATCTTGATACATCTCTAAAGCAGGAAATTAACTCTACACAACAAAGTGTTTGCTACCTGAACACTGTTGGGTGTTCCTTATAGATTTTTGGCTGCTGATCACAAAAATCACAACCAAATTTGCCCATCACGTACCATTTCATCGAAATCTTGGTTTCACTAGGCCATTGTTACAATGGAAAACCGATATCAGGGCAACTGTAATCCGTCAATGCTTGCTGATTACTGTTGGACACTGCAACGTGATGAATCGGACATCGAATACAAACAAAAATCAGGAGCAAAACACTTTTAATTATGTTGAATTTAATAGCGTATTAGAAACATAAATGCAATGAAATACGTCATTGCCAGTAAACAGTTAACTGTCTATTTCTCAGAGTTCCTACGTGATGAGGCAGAACCAAAACTATATTTGTGCATACCCACCGGGTACCTGTCACAATCAGCAAAAACTTTTCAGGAAGCAAAACTTTTCAAAAGAATTGTTTTGTAGTGTAATTTAAGGTCAAGAAACTAGTAATCTGTGGACATTTGGAATAAATGTAATGAATATTTGAACCCATATTCCACATGAAATAATTTTTATGAGATTTAATAATTTAATAATCAATTTTTCACGCTGTGAACAAAAACTAAAAATCAATGGAGAAAACTTAGATTACCTGCAGGCTTTGTCCGGGGATCCTCACACAACTTCATGTATGCCTCTGTAAAATAATCAGAAAATATTGAAAGTACAACACAACAGATACTTTATGTGAATTGCTAAATACTGAATCAAATACATACTTTTAGCTTATTATGAAAAATCAAGGGCTATTTAGCACATTTGAAAATATGTAACAAAATCAAAAAGTAATACATTAATCTTACTTAAAACAAGAAAAATGTTTATAGAAATGTAAACAAATTCAAATAGAAAACGTTTAATTATCTCTTCTCTAAGAAACACCAAAACCTGACTTTGTTTCAAATAAAGAACCAAGAAAGAATGAAATAGAAAAGGTACCATTATAATTATTTCTAAAACAGCATTAATAACCCATTATAATTAATATTAGAATAAGGATCAGTTATTCTGATAATATTTGAAGTATATTTCATACACAGTCAGTATTAAGCTGATGTGAATTAAATAATGAAATATTTTAGTTGTGAATGAATGTTGATCTTAGTAAGTCTAGAAGTTAATTACATTTGGTCAAAGAAGTTTAAAAAAAAAAAACTCTGAAAAATGACTAGTCATTACCTGTGCCATTTCTGGGACAAGGTTCACACAGGTCTCCCCAAGCACGTCCAACAGAACAACAGCACGTCATCTTCGTCTGATTTACCATGAGGGGATGCAGACATACAAACTGATTTGTGTTTGGGTCTCTGTAGTATCTTCTGAAACATGAAGAGGTTCTAACATCTGTAGGAAAAATCAACACATGCTCATTGAATCAGATGGATTATTAGTACTAGAACTTCTGAAATAAGCTGCAAGAACTGAAACTGACAAATATATAAAAAGTTAATGTGGAGAAAAATGATGTGTAAAAATTGAAACATTATGAACAGCTGCTGCATTTCAAAATACGTTACAGTCAGTAACAACACATCCTGCTTTACTTTGTGTACTAGCAGTGTCTTGTATAAATCCTCAAACAATTAGTGAATTGGTTTTTGTTTTCTTTAAGTTTCATATTTCATTTATTTAACACTTTTCCCACAAAATATAAAATCACATAAATCTTTCGGCAATAAGCAACTAAAGTTTTTCAAATAGTGCAACTAGTAATGAAAAGACGTAAATTGTATTTCATGGTAACATTAAGTTACATTATTAGAAGTTATAAAATGATACTTACTGTACCAAAGTGACTTTCATAATAATGTTTTGTAACTACTAAACATACAAGTTAATGGACAAGATGTTAGATCTCTTACATCTGACTGGACAATGCACTAATGGGTAGGCAGTATTATGTGGTAATATACACTGAAACATTATACTAATACATTACACTCTGCAAAATCCCTGGAAACATGTATAAATAGTGTGTCAGTCTGAGTTCTTTCAGTGACTGGAAAATTAGCAATTCATGTGAACAATAACTAACATATTCATATATGTATTCACTTTCTCTACTGATTAGCCATGAAATTATAGAACTACAAGTAACTTGATTTGTATGTTAATTAGAGTACCAACAGCAAGTAAGTTTATGTTGAAATGTAAATGTTATTTACTTAATTAGGCCTACAACTGGGTAAAAGTGATAGTAACGTGCAACAAATGTTGAGGAAGAAATAGTTGTATTTTATCATTAAGAGGAATGTATATTGCATTAGTTTCAACAAACAATTAAAACACAGAAAGGATGGTCCTACCGATACACGTTGGTCTTCCTATTAGTAAAACATCAAAGCCAGGAGGACATAAACAGGAATAACTTCCAATGTTGTTGATACACGTGCCTGCTCCACAAATGTCTGGCTGAGTTTTACATTCATCTATATCTGTAAGAGAAAGAAATGTATTTCCTCAAATCATTGAAGTTATACCTTTACATAAGTACAAGTATGTGACATCATACAACAAAAACCAAGGCTCTCAATATTTCTAGGGACAGTTTCTATGTGAACCAATTTATTACATTACATTTTAGTCATAACATTAAAAAAACAAGTAAGAAAACAACACATAAATGAAAGTGATTAAGGAAGATTAGTCTTCCTTCACAAATCAAAGACTTCCCTCGCATCAAATTTAAATTCTGCTTTATGTGAAGCAAGTACAGACAGCCTTAGAACATTTTATTAAACAATGATTCGTTCTCTCAAATATTTCACTCTGTCACTAATAAACTAGTAAAATAAACTGCCTGTAAAAATATAACTAATAAAAATATAACTTTGTCCTTTATTATTTATATGAATAGAGTAACAATAGTCATGAACATAATACTGAAATATAACAACTATTTTATATATTGAAAAAACTAAAAAAAAGCTTTATCAATTATGTACAAACTGATAAATGAATCCATTTCTAGTTATACAAATACATTAACTGACAACCAAATTATCTAACAAATATATATACTAACTAACAAACTGGTCACTTACTGGTTATATAAATACATAAACAGTTATTTAATAAAGACACCAATATACTAACTAAAAACTTCTAAATCAAATAAAACTTGTAGCAAAAATTTAGGTTTTAATATCTTTTAAGCCTCAAATAAAGATTTTGGAACCTGAAAGACAACCTGGGACAGTCAGAAGCTTTGGATTCCCTTAATCCAATGCAGTAAAAAGGTAAATGTCAGATTTTGACACAAACACCAGGTTTAGATTAATTTTGGAATGTAGAGTAGATTGTTGAGAAGATGTTACCTGGTATGTAGGAAGATATACGTACAGACTGTTATTCTGTATTTGGAGTGGAACACATACATTTGTTTTTCTATGTGGTCATGAAATCAGTTTGAGAGAGCAGTGAACAAGAACTGAAGAAGGGACATGCTGACTGAGTGAGTGCAGTTGTGTTTAAATATTTTGTTGACAAATCACCTGATTAAAATAATAATAATAAATAATCCTTTTGCCTTAAAACACTTGATGTATGGAGAAACTTAAGTGTGTGGAAAAAAAATGGTTATATAAATACATAAATCTAGACATTTCATAAAAACATGAATACATTAACTGATAAATGGTAACTTACTCCTTATATAAATACATAAACCTGATCATTTAAGAAACACGAATATATTAACTGACCAATCAGAGTGTTTTATTCATCTTTGTAACAGAAAACCATCTTAAAATAATTAATTTTACAGTATCTATGCAATAAAAATTGGGAGGCTGTAAAATATAGTGGGTTGAAGGTAAGAAAAAATATATATGTGGATATAAGAAGGAAAACTGTATAGTCCCATGTAGATCATAAAAGAGGTAAATCTGGATGACTTACAAAATGATGCCATGAAGTTAATATAATTTAGTCTGGAGATAACTTGTGAGCTATTAGGGTCACTGTGAATAACTAATTTATTAGCTACTTATAAAATTAATGAATATACTGATACTGATAAACAATATAATTAACTTAAAAATGTATAAATATATTGGCCATTCTAGTCGCCAGATACCCAAATATACCAAACTCATTTACACACTATGTGAACAAATACATTGAAGTAATCTGAAATTACAGCTGAAAATATTAACATTGTGTAACTTTTAGTTTTCAACCTTACTTTTTATAACAGTGTTAAACTTATACTGGTCATTTAGCTGTAGTTAATCAGAAAATAAACTGGCAAAAGTTAAAGACAATACAAATTAAACTCACTTCAATAAAAGTAAATAAACTAAATGATAATTTATTAAGAGAAGATAAAAAAATAAAATGAAAATATCTGTTGCCCATTCGTACAAATAAACATCATACTAATTGTATGAATACACTAAACAAGAAACATATTCTGACATTAATTGTATGAATACATTTAAAACAATATAACAAACCAACCATATGAATAATTTAACTAACAATATACTCATAAATTACCTAAAAACACATACTTAAAAACTTGTCACTTACTAAATGTACATATACCCTAGCCAACAATGTCAATACTTAAAAATCATAAAGTACCATTTGTTAACTTACACATGTACCAACTAGAGACATACACCAAAAGTTACTTACCAATACAACTTCTGTGACTTTCATCCAGTTCATATCCATCCAAACAAATACACATAAAACTGCCAAAGGTGTTGGAACATCTTCCATTGACACAAACGTCTGGAAAGTCCTCACATTCGTTGATATCTAAAAAAAATATTCAAATTTTCACATTCCACTTTGTTGTTCAAAATACTTTTCCTATAACTTATACAAAACATTAAAATACCAAAAACATACTAAAATGGATATTCTGGGTTTTGCTAAAACTTCTTAATATAACTTAGTTTCAGATACTCAAAATATGTATATATGGATATCTTATGTTACTGCTAAACCTTGTGAATATAGACAGAAGAAACTGTCAGATACCTAAATCGTACAAATATGAATATCTTATGCCACTACTTTAAATAATAAAGCATGTATTTATATATGACAAATATTTTAACAGAAATCCTTTCTATGCACCTGAACGAAAAATAGTTGGTCGAAAATCTGATAATTTTAGTTTAATTTCAAGTGAAATAAAAAGTAAACAAATATGATAAGTTGCAGATAATATTTACCTTCCATAATTACTGTTAAGGTATTTGGTCGAAACCCTGGTCCAGCAGGACAAACATCATGATACTCAGCTGTGGAAGATTTTAAATAGTAAAGTTGAAGAATAACATCTTTCATACTACAACAAAACAAACAATTTATTTGTTAATTTTTTTTAAATTCCAAAATACTTCTAACAATTTTACAGATCTTTTTTAAAACTTAAATACAGAAAAAATACTTCTAATACATGATCAGAAACTAGTGCTTTTAACATACCTCGAAACAAAACCCAGATGGAAATTACCTTCTCATTTAGAACACACTTCACACATACACTTCTCTTTACTTCAGATACAACTAATTTCATCAAGAAACTTGAGTCTACTCCTTATTTGGTTAACCAAACTGTTAGCCTGCTGATATGTACAGAAACATGAGTTTACTCCTTATCTGGTTAACTAAACTGTTGACCTGTTGCTGATATGTTCAGAAATTTAGTCCACTCTTTATCTCGTTAACCAAATTGTGACCAGCTGATATGTACAAAAACTTGAGTCTACTCCTTATCTCGTTAACCAACCTGTCGACCTCCTGCTGATATGAACAGAAACTTGAGTGTACTCCTTATCTGGTTAACAAAACTGTTATCCTACTGATATGTACAGAAACTTGAGTCTACTCCTTATCTGGTTAACCAAACTGTTAACATGCTGATATGTACAAAAACTTGAGTCTATTCCTTATCTAGTTCACCAAATTGTTCACCTCTGGCTGATATGTTCAGAAACTTTAGTCTACTCCTTATCTGGTTAACAAAACTGTTAACTTGCTGATATGAACAGAAACTTGAGTCTACTCCTTACCTGTTTAACCAAACTCTTAACCTGTTGATATGTACGAAAATGTGAGTCAACTCCTTATTTGGTTAACCACACTGTTAACCTACCGATATGTACAACTAAACTAAACTAACATGACAGGGGTTCAGTTTAGAGAGAGAGAAATCAGAAGAGTTCTCTCTCCAACTGGGGTGTTCAGGAACTTTGTGGTTCCTCTTCATCTCCTTTCGTGAGAAATTTTTGAAATGCCCGTGGAATTTTTATTTTATTTTTAATATTTAAAAACTGGAGTGGGGTATTTGTGAATGAGAGGAAGGACGGGAAAACTGGACGAAAGCAGCGAAAGTGAGGTGAGCCAGACCTTGGCTCTAGGACGGAGTACGCTGGCAAATTGATCTTTAAAATTTACTGTGATTATTCAAGGTGACGCGGTAAACGGCCCTTTTCAGATACGACTGGGACCTACAGGTCCGATGCCAGAAATTTTGCTGTGGGGGGAAACGGGATTACCCCGAGAAAACCCACTTTCACGGCCTGGGTGCCGAATGATCTACCCAGACCGTGCCCGGAAGTAGCTGGGAATAGAAAATAAAAAAGTTAGAATAAAATAAAAATGAATGGACTCTGTTGATGGTATAC
Organism: Carcinoscorpius rotundicauda; assembly: GCA_011833715.1. Lineage (NCBI taxonomy): Eukaryota > Metazoa > Arthropoda > Merostomata > Xiphosura > Limulidae > Carcinoscorpius > Carcinoscorpius rotundicauda. The sequence continues at coordinate 3,200,378 of CM022391.1, read as the reverse complement.
AGAGAAATGTTTAGCTTCAGTCTTGTAGGTCAGGTGGTAACTTCGTCTTGAACGTATTTATACACTTGAAACCCATTGGTGCGACTGAAAAGCGTGGTCTCGGTGGTGGAACTACTGGTTGTTCTTCACTGGTCTGTGATGCTTTGTTTCTTCTCGAGAATTTGGTTTGAGATTTCTGCATGGAGGTGGTTTGTTTTTCAGTTTGTACTGACGCGTCGATGGTTATCTTAGTAATGGTTGGATCTGGCAGGTTGTTGAGTTCTGGGGAGCTGGGATTGAGGTCTGGCATGCACTGTTCTTTTTCTTACTTGAACTGCTGGAACTTGGCATGTTGCTGACAGTGGGAGTTTTCGTCATCTTGGTAGAGTTGTCTGAATCTGTCTTCATATTTCGTCTAGTTATATCTGGACTCAGCAGAATATTAGTAGTTTCATGTTGGAAGATTTCAGTTGGTTGTTTGTGATATCTGGGAACTTTGTTTGAAACGTTGCTGCGAGGTTGACGATGTCCGATATGTACAGAAACTTGAGTCTACTCATTATCTCGTTAACCAACCTGTCGACCTCCTGCTGATATGAACAGAAACTTGAGTGTACTCCTTATCTGATTAACCAAACTGCTAACCTGCTGATATGTACAGAAACTTGAGTCTACTCCTTATCTGGTTAACCAAACTGCTAACCTGCTGATATGTACAGAAACTTTAGTCTACTCCTTATCTGATTAACCAAACTGCTAACCTGCTGATATGTACAGAAACTTGAGTTTACTCCTTATCTGGTTAACAAAACTGTTAACATGCTGATATGTACAGAAACTTGAGTCTACTCCTTACCTGTTTAACCAAACTCTTAACCTGCTAATATGTACAAAAATGTGAGTCTACTCCTTATTTGGTTAACCACACTGTTAACATACCGATATGTACAAAATCTTTAGTGTACTCCTTATCTGGTTAACCAAACTGTTGACCTTCTGCTGACATGTTCAGAAACATGAGTCTACTCCTTATTTGGTTAACCACACTGTTAACCTACCGATATGTACAGAAACTGTCTGGTTAACCAAACTGTCGACTTCCTGCTGATATGAACAGAAACTTGAGTCTACTCCTCATTTGGTTACACAAACTGTTGACCTGCTGATATGTACAAAAACTTGAGTCTACTCCTTATCTGGTTAACCAAACTGTTGACCTTCTGCTGACATGTTCAGAAACTTTAGTTCACTCCTTGTCTGGTTAACCAAACTGTTGACCTTCTGCTGACATGTTCAGAAACTTTAGTTCACTCCTTGTCTGGTTAACCAAACTGTTGATCTTCTGCTGACATGTTCAGAAACTTTAGTTCACTCCTTGTCTGGTTAACCAAACTGTTGATCTTCTGCTGACATGTTCAGAAACTTTAGTTCACTCCTTGTCTGGTTAACCAAACTGTTGACCTCCTGCTGATATGAACAGAAACTTGAATCTACTTCTTACCTAGTTAACCAAACTGTTGACCTCCTACAGACATGTGAACACACAAGTTTACTCTTTGATTAGTTAACTATAAATTCTGAGGAGAGATTAAACATTAATGATGAGAATCTAGTCTAGAGATGCCATATTAACAAATTTCTAAAGTTAGCACCTCGAGGCAGCTTGACAAAACAAACAATCTATACTAATGTAAATAACAAGAATTACGAAATTAAAACTACCAACAGTTACTTGATCCAAGAAGCCAGAAAAACTTCATAATTTTAAGTTTTTGATATGGTATTAAAACCGAAAATGGAATATTTTGAAGCCTTTTCTTTTTAACTGCTTTAAATAAATTTATTTTTATGAAAATCTAAATCTTAAAGTGAATTATTACTTTTCATTTATGTACTAAGTTAAAAACAGTCTTACTATCACTGGTGTGGAGCCAGACATACCAACAAAAACTGTTTTACAGCACTTACAAGTATTAATTCCAATAATACCAAGCTCACCAAGACAGTATTTCTAAAAAATTAATTTGAGGACCTTGACTTAATGAGCAGTCTTTATTTTGTGATGTGACACACTTACTTGCATTTTTGGTAACACAAAGTTCACAGTTTGGACCCCATCCTTTTCCTAAACTACAGCAGCAAGTTGCTTTTGTCATTCTTGTTCCAAGATCAGTTTGACAGAAACTCCTTCCATTATAGGTTCTGACTTCTAAGTAGCAGGAGGCTTCTCTCTTGTCTTTATGCAAAAGATAATCTTTTTATTAGTTTATTCAAACACCACTTTTAGATTTTTTAGCTGTACAACTTCTTACGTAAAATTTGTTCACAACAAGACATGTTGTGAACGAACATGTGAAATATCTTTCAACAGTAATCTATCTATAAAAACTAGGAAATGCCTTAATTTAAGAATAAGAATCAATTAAAAAAATTATTAAATGTGAACCTACCAACACAAGCAGTGCCATTCAATGCAATTTCATAATTTGGTGGACACTCACAGTGATAAGAGCCAGGTGTGTTTATACAAGTTCCATACTGACATGATTGTGGATTTTCACATTCATCAATGTCTATGTAGAAATGTAAAAACATTTAATTAGACAACGACAACAAAATATTTCAGCCAAAACCTTAAATATTTTCTTTCTGTGAATCAAATTGTGAGAAGGAAAACAATATTAACCAAATTCCAAGTTGTACTGTTGTAAGAGAAATTTGTACATGTCTAAAGAAAAATAAATACAATCTAGCTATATTAATCAACAAACATCAATCATCTCTCATTGATGTTTAATTTTTAAATTTGCTCAAAGCTACACAAAAGTTATCTGCATCAGCCATCCCTAATTTAGCAGTGTAAGACTAGATAGAAGGAAGTTAGTCATTACCACCCACTGCCAATTCTGGGGCTACTCTTTTACCAACAAATAGTGGGACTGACCATCACATTATAATGCTCCTACGGCTGAGAAGGTAAGCACGTTTGGTCTGACACAGATTCAACCCCGCAGCCCTTGGATTATGAGTCAAGCATCTTACCCACCTGGCCATGCGAGGCCTTATGTGTACAAGTTAAGGTAAAATCATTATAGTGCATCTGTACATAGATTTCTTTAGATTATTTAATATACAATTAACATTAGATGTGAATCAGACTTTAATGAATATATTTAGCTTTCTAATTAGTTTCCATGTTATCTATATATATATTATTTACATATTCAACAGACAGTTTACTTTGGCTTACTTGTTTTACTGTTGAGCATAAAGCTTAGCTACACAATGAGCTTTCTGTGCTTTGCCCACCACATGTATCAAAACATAATTTTTAAAGTGATAGGCCTTAAATTTGTCACCATGGGGCTAATTTATTTTGACATTATAATTTAAAAGTGTCTTCTTGATCCACCAAACAGCATTTTTTCCTCATGTTTTCACTGCTCTGAACAATTATTTATTTATAATCTCTTTCCGATTTAAAACTTTACCTCTTTCCAAACTATTTTTATATTTCTTTGTTTTTTCTTTAATTAGAATGTTCTGTAATTAAAATCATCATCTCTATACATCATTGATGATGAAATATGAGAGAAAAAACAAAATTAACTATGGAAAACGACATCCATTAGGTAGAAACGAGAAATATGAAATATTAAAGCAAAACTTACAACACTGTAAATTTCAAACCATAAATAATTTTTATAATAAATAAAATAGTTGATCTAATTACATGGAAATATTTTACTCTTATATTGTATGAATATATATTACCTAGTTATCACAGAAAGCAGATAACCACTTGAAAGTGCTCACCTGTACAATTACCTCCACTGAAGTCTAACTTATAACCTGGATCACACCGACAGTGATATTTTCCGATTTCATTCTCACATCGTCCGTGAACACAGATATTGCGGAATTCCGTACACTCATTAATGTCTACAACAGAAAGTTTAGTTTCAAAGTAGCAGCCAAACAAAGGCTACACCAGACAGTTGGTAAATTACTATTTAACTAATGTAAATATAAGACTATAGATAGCAGGAGAATGCTAATTTACATCAATTTCTTCTGTAGTAAGTTCTATGTTTAAATATTCTGGGTTAATTATATTTACAAATTTTTTAATTATTGCTCAATGATTCATAGAGAACATTCTGACTTATAAAGAAAATAATATCTACCCATTTAATAAGTCTTTGTTTTAATCACCTCAAAAAGGCATTGGACCACATCCAGAACATACCGACTTTAAATGATGGTTGGTATCTCACTTCTTGAAGTATTTTTATAAACACTTATTATAGTAATATCATGAACACTATTAACTGTTAAACCAAAGAAAAATATTTTTTTTATTCTTGTCATTCTCAAAAAATGTATTTTATTGTGTCATACTTGGCCTTATGTCCAATTCAACTGAACTGAGTGGAACATACTGGCTCTTATTGGTTAATCTTTGGGCTTTGTCTAAGAACTTAGATAGGTTAGTGTTTCTGTGACTGCTAACGAATGCATTAACGAGCACTTTAGATATTTTACACAAATTCCCTTTGGTTATGTTTCTTTTGAGAACATATAGATCATAATTCACACAATTTTGTTTTTTTTAATGATGAAAGGCCTTCACTGAACACACAATCCTTTTATACTGTCTAGGATGTTGAGTGAAACTGAGAGTGTATACTTTAATGTAAGTGAACAAAAATTAGTATAGGGGTCTTATTTCAGTTTAATCTATCTCTTGTATTGTTTTGGTATTAATCTGAAACAAACCTTTTATACTTTATCTAGCAACTGTTTATAAAAACTTGTCTTTCTTTTGTTTTAAATAATACTTGAAAATGTCTGTTAAGCCACTCTCACTTCTGTAAGGTGAATGTACATATTATAAACAGTTATGAGAAGTTAACCACAATTTTATGTTGTGGTTCATGTCTGTTAGAGTTCCACTCAGTTATGTCCAATCTGGACAATAAAAAGACACTGATTTAGCTTTTTTTCCTCTTTCAATAAAGAACTATCTCTTTAAAAGTCATAAAGAAACACTAAAAGAAACACAAAAGGCAAAACATCAACTGTTTCCTAACACAGCAGTAAGATATTCCAACACATAAAACTAGTAAAAAATCTTATCTAAACACTACATGTAAAGATGTCATTTACTTTTCTTTTTTAAACAAATTACTATTACACCGTAAGATTCAACTTTTGTTGTTCATTCTAGGACACCTTAGAGAGTAAAATACCAAGAACTACTGACATGAATTACAACACACTGGAGTGAAAAATAAGAATCATAACTCCTGGAAGTATAACTTATGAACAAACTTCACTTTATTTACAATATATCTGGTCTTATTCTTTCACACATTTCTGCATTTCAATATTAATAAGTTGACTTTTTGATTTGAAGCAAAGCAAACACGATTTCATCATAAAGGTAACATTTCAAGTTATATCTGCCTCATATATTATTGGGCATACTCCAACTGCTATTTGTACCACGAAATGGTTTGTCTAATCTCATGGGAATAACTGTCTGAACTAACAACTTTAAAAAGACACTGTTTGTTTATTCCTTAACCTACAGCACAAAACAACAAATATACAGCTACAATAAATTTTATGAACACAAGATTAATTTAAATATAAATAAAGATAACTGGTGTTGAAATTAATAAGTAATTTTAATGTATCTCAAAACGACTGGTATGGGTATTAACACTTTTATTGATAAGGAGAGAACAATGTCTTTACCTTCCTAGGTCGAAACATTGTTCTCTCCTTATCAATAAAAGTGTTAATACCCACAGCAGCTGTTCTGAGATACATTTCTATTTCAAGTGGGTTTCTCATCATCAAGTAATAAATAATATTGTATATATTATTATTTTTTACCTTAGTTCTCATTTGTAATTGACTTATATCAGAAACTAAAAATATTTATACTTTACTAACTGAATCTAGTTCATGTCACAACATATGTTGTTCTTGCTTCTTAACCACTGCTGTTTGTCATATTCCCACTAGCACTAGTTAGCACATATAGTGTGGTTGATATACATTATTTACTTTTAGTCATAAGTTCTTAGAATTATCTTGGTAAGGAAACCAAAATTAAAATATATAAACTGCCATCTTTATCAACACACACTTTCCTTAAACTTTGAAAGCATACTCCAATTAGCATATGCTTACTACTCCAATTAGCATATGCTTACTACTATTTGGTTTGCCCCATTTTATAGGAGATGCCCCAAATTAAATACACATATTACTATTCTTACAAACAAATGCTTTGTCTCCATCTTTGAAGCCACTGAGTATGTCTACTGCTAGTTTTTCTCACCCACACATTCTTTATCTCCATCTTGGAGAGTAAACCCCATCTCACAATCGCAGTGATAGCCACCAGCATAGTTAAGACAACGACCATTTTCACACAACTGGCCATTCAGGCTACACTCGTCCACATCTACAGAAAATAAATATGGTGATCAAAAGTGGGTTTTTATTTTGTGTTAAAAAATACAATATCAAAAGCATGTAAAGATAATTTAATTCCGCATTTCTTCGGTTATTGGGAAGCAAAGTCATTTATATTTATTGATAAAATTCTCTGTAAAATTAACCAATAAAATTGAGATAATTACCCCTGCATTGGAAACCATCTCCTTCAAACCCTTCATCACAATCACACAAAAAGGAGCCCAGTGTATTGATACAACGGGCATCTCGAGCACACCCTCCATTGTCTCGAAGGCATTCATTTTCATCTGTAGTAATAATTATTACTTCATTATCTGTAGCCATCCAAAGTTAAACTCGTACATCAACAAGCATCTTAAACACCACACATATACATGAAACCACTGGCCATCAATTTAACATAATGAGTTTCACAGATCATCAAATGTAGGTCAAAAGTGTTAGCCTTTTGATCTTACATTTTCAAACCAACTCACTCAATGAAAACCTAAACATCATTAAACCAATTTATTCACATGACCAGTGGGTATAAAAACTTTCTTTCTGATCATATCACCGGGTCAAAATAATCCAAAACTAAAGTACTCAAACAGTATTTGTTATCTTACAACATACAGTGAGAAACTCTTAACCTTTCTTTATCAAAACTTAGAGGTAGTTTAAATAATTTGAGCCTTTCCTGGGATATTACTACTAAATTACAGCTCTATGCAAATAGAATTCTCAACACACTGTATTTTACAAGCTGGTGACCATATTTCTGCATGTACAGGTTCATGTCATTACACTGACTACAGACCTCTACAGGTTCTCCCATCACCACGGAATCCACTGAAACATTCACACTTATATGATCCTGCAGTATTTATACATTCTGAATTTTCATCACATGTAGCTGTGTTTAGGGTACACTCATCATCATCTGTAAGAAGAAAAAATATGTTCAGGGTACACTCATCGTCATTTGTAGGAAGAAGAATTTATTATGTTTAGGGTACACTCATCATCATTTGTAGGAAGAAGAATTTATTATGTTTAGGGTATACTCATCATCATTTGTAGGAAGAAGAATTTATTATGTTTAGGGTACACTTATCATCATTTGTAGGAAGAAGAATTTATTATGTTTAGGGTACATTCATCATCATTTGTAGGAAGAAGAATTATTATGTTTAGGGTACACTCATCATCATTTGTAGGAAGAAGAATTATTATGTTTAGGGTACATTCATCATCATTTGTAGGAAGAAGAATTATTATGTTTAGGGTACATTCATCATCATTTGTAGGAAGAAGAATTATTATGTTTAGGGTACACTCATCATCATTTGTAGGAAGAAGAAGAATTTTTATGTTTAAGGTACACTCATCATTATCTGTAAGAAGAAAAAATATGTTCAGGGTAAACTCATCGTCATTTGTAGGAAGAAGAATTATTACGTTTAGGGTACATTCATCATCATTTCTAAGAAGAATTATTATGCTTCGGGTACACTCATCATCATTTGTAAGAAGGTGAATTATGAGTGACCACACAAACACTTCCAAAACAGATTTATATATTTGACTTATGTTTCAAGTACATCAATTTAAAATTATAAGAAAAAATATTAATTTTAAATAAGACCATTATTTAGTTAAGTTGGAGACAGACAATAAATATAACTCAGCTACAACGTACTTTCCGATACATTATTCACGACTCAGCCACAACGTACTTACCAATGCATTCTACATGACTTAGATACAATGTACTTACCGATACATCCAACACGACTTAGATAAAATGTACTTACTGATAAATTTTACATGACTCAGCTACAACATACTTATCAATACATTCTACATGACTCAGCTACAACATACTTACTCATACATACTTCACAACTCAGCTACAACATACTTATCAATACATTTTGCATGACTCAGCTACAGTATACTTATCAATACATTTTGCATGACTCAGCTACAGTATACTTATCAATACATTTTGCATGACTCAGCTACAACATACTTATCAATACATTCTACATGACTCAGCTACAGTATACTTATCAATACATTCTACATGACTCAGCTACAGTATACTTATCAATACATTCTACATGACTCAGCTACAACATACTTATCAATACATTCTACATGACTCAGCTACAACATACTTATCAATACATTCTACATGACTCAGCTACAGTATACTTATCAATACATTTTGCATGACTCAGCTACAGTATACTTATCAATACATTCTACATGACTCAGCTACAACATACTTATCAATACATTCTACATGACTCAGCTACAACATACTTATCAATACATTCTACATGACTCAGCTACAGTATACTTATCAATACATTTTGCATGACTCAGCTACAGTATACTTATCAATACATTTTGCATGACTCAGCTACAGTATACTTATCAATACATTTTGCATGACTCAGCTACAGTATACTTATCAATACATTTTGCATGACTCAGCTACAGTATACTTACTGATACAATATTCAGCTCACAATATTCTTTCAATATTTTGGTAATTGACTTCATCCAAACTTACTTTATATGTGCTCTCTGATAAAAAATACCTGAATTAATGGCTTACAGTTATTTTAATCTTCTTTCTTCAGTAGTTTTCAGAAATACCATTTATTTTGTTTGGTTTCAATGTACAGTCCTTTACTCCCTACTGAAAACCTACAATACTTAATGTGTTTGGAAAATGTATAACATACAGTCATAATTAATTATCAATCACACTGCACAACAATTCTTTTGAAAAGTTTTTGCTAATCGTGAGAGGTACCTGGTGGGTATGCACAAATATAGTTTTGGTTTTGCTTCATCATATAGGAACTCTGAGAAATAGTTAACTGTTTACCAGCTATAACACATTTAACTGCATTTATGTTTCTAATACACTATTAAGTTCAACATAATTAAAAGTGTTTTGCTCCTGATTTTTGTGTGTATTCAATTTCTGGTGCATCACATTGTAGTGTCCAACAGAAGTCAGCAATCATTGACAGATTCCAGTTGCCCTGATAACGTTTTTCCATTGCAGCAATGTCCTGGTGAAACCTTTCACCGTGTTCGTCGCTGACAGCACCGAGACTTACAGGGAAGAAGTCCAAGTGTTAGTGGAGGAAATGAATCTTGAGTGACATGTTGCACTTCATTGTTTTGAATGCTTTAAGAAGTTTGTCCGGCTCAATTAACAGATCTTCGAACTGCTTGTCACTCATAACGTCTGATCTGAGGGCCAACAAAAATGCCCTCTTCGATCTTGGTATCAGTTATTCTTGGGAACATCTGTCTTAAATAATGAAAACCTTTGCATTCTTTGTTCATTGCTTTCATGAAATTCTTCATAAGTCTCAATTTTATGTGAAGAAGAGGCAAAAAAATCTTTGCCGGGTCGACAAGCAGTTCATGCACCAAATTTTTCTGTCCTGGAATAAACTTTTTACGGAGTGGCCAGCTATGTCTAGAATAATGTGACTCTTTGGCACGACTGTCCCATTCACAGATGAAACACCAGTACTTTGTATAACTGAGCTGCAGTTCCAGTAACAGAGCAACGACTCTCAGATCTCCACAGATATTCCAGTTGTACTTGTTGTACTGGATGTGCTTCAGCAACATTTCCATGTTCTCGTAGGTTTCTTTCATGTGTGCTGCATAGCCAACAGTTTTTGAAGAGTAAATGTTGTCAGAGATCAGCTTTGAGGCTTAACATTGATGAATAAATAAAGAGACGCCACTCTTGCGGGTCATGGTCACAACCCAAAGTAGAGAACAGAGACTGTCAACTTGTGCAAAGAATTTGTTTATATCATCTTGTCGGCTTCGAAAAACAGAAATTTTCGTACCTGGTGACAGCAAACACCATTCCTGCAGTCTCGAACCCAGCAATTCGGTTTTTGCTTTTGACAGATCCAAATCTCTGACTGTGTTATGAGATGTGAATAGCCTGAGGAGCACAGTTCAAAATTCGGATCAATGTCACTGCCAGTTCCCTGCATTGCAGTTTCTTCATATGATTCGTCTGAGGTCCATTCCTCTGGTAGTTTCAGAATTGGAATACTGCTTTCATATAACACGGGTCTCATTGCTGAAGGCAGATTAGGGTATTCAATTGACTTCTTGTTTTGGCAGAGAAACCAGACACATTAGTCAAACAGAAGTAACAGTCTGTCACATGGTCTTTCTGTTCTCGCCATATCATCAAGACAGCAATCGGCATTGTCTTTTGAATGCCTCTGAGCCAAGCTCTCAGACAGACACCACATGTCTCACAACAAATGAGAGGTGCCCATTCCTGGTCTTGATAACCAATTGTACAGCCAAAGTCAGATGATATGCTTTCTTCACAAGAGCAGTCACTGAACGTCTCTGATGAACAAGTGTATGCTCATCACAAATATAGCCGACACCAATCATCCTGTAAAACGTCTATAACATCTGACTTACTTGTTACAGTGCTACTAAAACAATTTGTGCACACTATAAGGTCTATATTAATTCAAAGAGCAGCATCTGTATATGCAAGCTACTTTTATAGCCTGTTGGGACAGTGTCACGCTGGCTACGGCTACATACTTTCACAGAACAGCTTCCAACCTGACCTGATTTCATGCCTGGACATGCCAAGACTGCACAAAACATTGTTCACATAGGTCTCTTACAGAAATAAAAATTTTTGGACACAAATATAAGAAAAAACATGACAAAACTGAAGATTTGAATGAAACGGTACGTGATGGGCAAATATGGATGTGAATTTCATGATCAGCAGCTAAAAATCTATAAGGAACACCCAACAGTGTTCGAGAAGCAAAAACTTTGTTGTGCAGTGTTATTATTCAGCAGACCACTGATTATTTAATTAGTTGGTTTTTTTCACCACTAAAACGAAAATTTCTAATCTGATGCTACATCCTTAGCATCAAGTAAAACAATGTACATAACAAACTGTTTACATTACACCATTGAAAGAGGCCTAATGTTTCTTTACTATTTAAGGTAGTACTGATGACCTGTAAATTTAAAAAAACTGGTCTAGCTGCAGTTGGAGTACAGAATCAAAGAATATATTTGTTTTTTACACGATCATTTTCTTTACCAATGCTTATATTTTGGTGAAGAAAAGAAATTAACAACTACACAAATTCCCTTCATACCAACAGCCTCACTCCAGTTTGTTTGTCACATTTTCTGCACAGCTGTTAGAAGTGCTGTCTGTGCTAACAGTTCCCAAAGTGATAGATTAGAGAAATAGCAATTATTCAATGCCACCTACTACTAACTCTTGGACAACTTAAGTCAGACCAACTTGTTGGATTTGACTGTCGGTTTTAATCTACAGTTGTTTGATAATGTATTTTTGATCATCTAAAAACTTTACCTGTACCTTCCTCTTCAAATTTCTAATAGAACTTGTGTGAATGTCTTTCATTCTTTGTTTAAAACACAGGAAAGACTGGTGTGGTAATGAAAATATGACTAGTAAAGAAATACACCAGTTAATATTTCACATAATCCAAACCACAGATTTAGCGTGTTTTCATTCAACACTTACTACAAAAGTCAAGATAACAAAACTCAATTGTTAGCATTATAAACTTGCAGATGAACTGCTAAACATCAGAACTTGAGGAAACTAATATACAAGACTTGTGTCTCCTGCAGAGTTATTTATACTTTTACTTTTTACATGGGGCTGAATAGTAAAATATTAGGATCCACAAATATCAGATCTGACGAAAGTTCCTAATATCACTTATCATCAGGTTAGATCTTCAGAAAACTGTCCCTTATTACCAATTTATTTCTTCAGACAGTTTGTTTGCTTGAAGTTAAACAAAAAATTACACAATAGGCTATCTGTGCTCTGCCCACGACAGGTACTGAAAACCAGTTTCTAGCATTTAAGTCCTCAGACATACCACTGTGGCATGGGGGAATTTCTTCAGACAGATGTCCCTTATCACCAAGTTAGTTCTTTAAACAAGTGTCTCTATAAGCACTAAATTAGTTCTTCAGACAGGTGTTTGTCTCTTCATCAGCTGTAGTTGTCTCTTAAAAAAAATGAATTATGTCAATGGACACCACTAACATGTTCATGTGACGATAACTTGGTTGTCACTTTCGTACCCAAAAGGAGGACATTTTTACATGCAGTACTTAAACCACAGTGAATTTAGATATACAGTTTTACATAAAATACTCTTAATAAAAACAATATTACATGTACAGACTCTATTAAATGCATTTATGAAAAGACCTTTAAATACTCATTTATTTCTTTAGTCCAATACCAGGGTACAACTATAATCTATTGAGACAGATGAAATAGTATGCATAATCCCCTACAATCCTTTGACAAAAATCTCACAAATCACAGTAAACTTACCCAGTTATATTGTCTTTTAGTTTCCTGAATATGAAACAACCATCCTTCCATTCTTTGATGATACAAACCACACTGAATTAAATGTTCCATAAGTCATTTAAAAATGTACCTTTAGCTCTGAAGTTCACAATAATAATAAAGAATTTACTTGTACAGCCCTCTTTTGGAGTAGTACTCTAGATCAAAGCAAACTTACCTGTACAACCATCTTTCAGCTCTTTTACCGAGAACCCTGGATCACAATGACACGTGAAGGATCCAAGAGTATTTTCACATCTTCCACTTTTGCAGATGTTTAAGTTCAAAACACATTCATCGACATCTATATATAAAAAATTTACAAAGGCATACTGTCAACTAATGGTTCATATTCCTTCAATCGACTTTTTGGTATGAAAATTATGATCAAGGTAGTGATAAGTTGTACATCTTTCATGCCTTTTTTGTATAATTATGTTTTATATCTTTAACAAAAGATCTCTGACTTGTTTGTTAAAAATTTCTCTTAGCCAATTAAGTAAAAGATTTTATTCTATTTTGTTTTCCATGATAATGTTTACTTTATGATGAATCAAAGTGTAGGCAGTCCTAAGACAAACAAGTGACTTTTGCAGTATCAGTGTGGGAGCAATTTGTTTTGTTGAAAATTGGTTCTTGTGCACGAGTTATTCTAATGCATTTCACTGAGAACACAATGTTTATAATAGTCGTTCCAAACTATAAACTAATGTCAAAAGTACCAATTTTGCAAATTTGATACGTGCTCGGAATGTTACCAGATAAATATATAGAATTGAAAACAATGAAATATACCTGATAAAAAAATCATGTGCAAGATTAAACAGGGTTTATCACACAAATGTGGTGATGCAAGTACCTGGAGTGAAGAACATCTCTGTACTGACCAGCTATTTTCAAGAAGAATCACATAAAATGTGAAAAGCAATAATGGCAGAGAGACAATAAACAGTACTGGTGAGTTATCCGTCAATGAACAGTACTGGTGAGTTATCCGTCAATTAACAGTACTGGTGAGATATCTGTCAATAAACAGTACTGGTGAGATATCTGTCAATAAACAGTACTGGTGAGTTATCTGTCAATAAACAGCACTGGTGAGATATCCGTCAATAAACAGCACTGGTGAGTTATCCGTCAATAGACAGTACTGGTGAGTTATCCGTCAATAGACAGTACTGGTGAGTTATCTGTCAATAAACAGTACTGGTGAGTTATCTGTCAATAAACAGTACTGGTGAGTTATCTGTCAATAAACAGTACTGGTGAGTTATCTGTCAATAAACAGCACTAGTGAGATATCTGTCAATAAACAGCACTGGTGAGTTATCTGTCAATAAACAGTACTGGTGAGTTATCCGTCAATAAACAGTACTGGTGAGTTATCTGTCAATAAACAGTACTGGTGAGTTATCTGTCAATAAACAGTACTGGTGAGTTATCTGTCAATAAACAGCACTAGTGAGATATCTGTCAATAAACAGCACTGGTGAGTTATCTGTCAATAAACAGTACTGGTGAGTTATCCGTCAATAAACAGTACTGGTGAGTTATCTGTCAATAAACAGTACTGGTGAGTTATCTGTCAATAAACAGTACTGGTGAGTTATCTGTCAATAAACAGTACTGGTGAGTTATCCGTCAATAAACAGTACTGGTGAGATATCTGTCAATAAACAGTACTGGTGAGATATCTGTCAATAAACAGTACTGGTGAGTTATCTGTCAATAAACAGTACTGGTGAGTTATCTGTCATGTTTCACTTGACATCCACTCAAAGCTACTTGAGTCATAAAATCTTATCTTGTATTTTCCCTTTAGGCAGAGATCTCTAATTAAATAAATTATATCAAAAACTTTATATTTGAAATAATTAGACCATTTTAATAACAAAACGTGCCAGTTTAAAATGTTTCTTTCTATTTTTCATACAAGTGACTCACTGGCTTACCAACACAACTCTTTCCATCAGGAGATTCCATGAGCCCTTCAGTACATCGACAAGCATGAGAACCGGGATAATTTATGCACTGTCCTCCGTTACAGATTCTAGGTAGCTCTCTACACTCATCAACATCTGTTAAATTAAAACTTTCTAAGTTGTTAATTTTCATACTATCAAGCAAAATTTAGTATACAGTTAGTACAACATTAAAAAATGTTTTATTTCTTGAAGTCATTCCCAGCGCATTTTCAAGTTTCTATTAAATTACACTCTGTACTAGTTCTCTGTAAAACTTATTCCTTGAGCTTCTGTGACACAATCAAATATTTCCAGTTACTTTACTTATATAACAGCATGATTAGAAGAAATATATACATCAGCTTAACATCACTATTTTTATAAATAAGAATATTCTTTGTATGAAAACTTCAAAATGGGTGCAATGAGTGGGTTTTATTTGGGACTGGCATGTGCTTTCAGCACAGCTAGTATTGAAGATATGCAGTTTTCACATAGAGTTTGTACTTAAAGTAGAGGCAATAGATAAATGTAGATAATAGAAGATAATAGCAGGATTTCAACAGGAGCTTAAACTGTTATGAACAAGGAATACATCTGCTGACAGTGGTAGTCAGGAAGTTAGAAACAGTACTATTAAAGTATATAGTGAAGTTAGTTACAATAAGTACTCTGATGAACAACAAATTTCAGATCTTGGCTTCTGCAGATGATAAGCTATTGGAGGGAAGGGAAATGAGTCACAGAAGAATGTGGACATTTAGCAGGTCATACTTGCAGGTGATTCCTTGACAAGGAGTATGGATAGGATAGTCCATAGGAGTAAATATGGAGAAAATAATCAGATTATGTTTACCAGGACCAGAAATGGAGGATGTAACTGAGCAGAAGATATACAGTTACGACAAAGTGTTCGTACCCCTGCATCCCGAGTGGTTTTTTGCTCATAACTTAAAAAGTATCATGATTAGACTAATAAACATATGGTGTATTATAAATGTTATAATAGCACACATCTACATAAATTTTTATGTAAATTAAACGACAAATAGACTGTTTATAAACAAATAACCAAAAATAGGAGGAGCAGAAAGTGTTCGTACATTTCAAAACGTGTGAAAAACTGATATTCCCATAAAAATTTTGTTTGGTTTGGCAAATAAACTACATTATACCATTCCAAAACTAGACACTAGGTTCATAATTATTGAAATTTAGTCAGCAAAAAATGTACTTCTGGCAATTTAGCACCGTATCCGTCATTATCTGCTTGGTCATCATAGTGAACAGGAAACAACTGTCCAGTGATTTAAAAAACCAAATTATTGTAAATGTGCTAAAATCTACTGTTCAAAGCATAATTGCCAAGTTTAAGCTTACAAGATCAACTGCTAACCTCCCTCGTTCTGGATGCCCCACCAAAATTCCAGAGAGAACCAAGAGGAAGGTTCATAGAGAAGTTAGTATCAAACCTCATTTAACACATAATGATATACATAAACTGGTAAGGTAAACTGGGGTTGAAGTAAGTACCACTACGGTTATGAACACCTTACGCTCTTTTGGGTTCAAAGCATGCTGTCCTCTTAGAACTCCATATTTAAAGCCTGTTCATTTAAAAGCACGAACGAGGTATGCAAGAAAGCATACAGATAAACCCTTTACCTATTGGAAGAGTATTCTTTGGTCAGATGAGACTAAAATCGAGGTTTTCGGCCACAATAATGTTTGCAATATTTTCTGTAAGGTGGAAGAAAATGCTCCAGAGAACACCATCCCTACAGTTAAACATGGAGAAAACTCAATCATGCTATGGGGTTCCTTCAGCTCTTCTGGTGTAAGCAGCCTTCACTACATCAATGGAATCATGAAAAAAGAAGAGTACGTTGATATATTAGGCACTTATATCAAGAATAATGCTCATAACTTGCAGCTTGGGTGTTGTTGGATCTTTCAGCAGGACAATGACCCTAAGCACACATCAAAATATGTGCAATCTTGGTTTCAGAGAAACCATATAAGCATTCTGGAGTGGCTATCGCAGTCACCCAATTTCAACCCAATTGAAAACGTTTGAAATGAGTTAAAGACCCAGGTTCATCAGCATCATCCAAAAATCTTGCAAGAAATGGAGGCCTTCTGTAAAAAAGAATGGAAGAAAATACCAATCGAGTACTGTCAAACGATCATGGAGGGCTATGAGGAAAGATTGTGCCAAGTAATTCCCCAGAAAGGCTATACAACTGCCCATTAAAGTAGATGCATGAACACTTTCTGCCCCTTCTATGTTTGGTTATTTGTTTTTTAACAGTTTATTTGTTGTTCAATTTACATAAAAATTTATGTAAATGTGTGTTAGTATAATATTTATAATATACCAGACTTTCATTATCCTAATCACGATACTTTTTAAGTTATAAGAAAAAAACTACTCACGATGCAGGAGTATAAACACATTCTATCATAACTATAATAAAGGGTGGCAAGCAGAGTTGCTGCTTTAGTAGTTCATTTAGGGGTTAATGATGTAGAGAAAGGTAGGTCAGACGAGCTAATTAATAAGAACAAGGGGTTGATAAAGGTATTTAAAGGAAAAAAACATAAAACTTAATTTTGTCAGAGGTACTGCTCAAAATTAACTGTGGGAATGAAGCTATACATGGGTCACTAGGGCTAAATGCCAGGCTTAGGTTAGTGTGTAAGGATGAGGAGATTGTCTCTTTGGATTTGTTGGATCAGTTCAGACAAATAAGGAAGCTTTTTGGAATGTATGATTTACATTTAAATAGGGTAGGGGCTAGTTTATTTGCTAAGGCTATTGACTCAGTTGTAAGGTAAGTTTTCAACTGAGACTAGACAGTGGTTAGGGCCAAGAAAAACTAAAGGCAAAAAAACATAAGAGGCAGAGAAAAGTTTAACATAGAAATAGTTATCAGGATATGTTTAATTATTACTACTGCAATACTAGAAGTATAAGAAATAAAACAGACTACTTTCGAGCACTGATAGGAGTAGAGGGTTTTGAGGTAATGGGAAGAACTGAAATATGGATAAACAAAAATTATTTTGATGACAGAAGATTCTTTGAAATACAAGGTTTTAGGCTGTTTAATAGAGATAAAGAGAGGGGGAGTGGCTTTCTAAGTAAAATATGAGTTACATCCTGTTGACATTCAGGATATTAAGAAGAACAGCAAGGAGAATGAATCCATTTCGCTTTCTATTAGTACAAAGGGAAAAGGTTTTCAGTGGAAAATTGTTACAAACCACCAGATGATACTGATGAAATTAGTGAGAAGGTTTACAGTGAGCTTCAGCTATTAATGAAATCATGATTATGGGTGATTTGATTACAGGCATACAGATTAGGAAATGCTGGAGCCCAAACCATGAGGAATAAAGATTTTTGAAAACTGTTCAGAATGACTTTCTTGACCAATTAGTCATAAAACCTACTAGAAACAATGGTATTGTAAACTTATTGTTAATTTCAGATATAAGAATGATTGAGAGAGTGGAAACTGGGGAATATTTGGGTGCATGTAATCATTGGTTCATTAGGTTTGATGTTCTGCCATACATGGATGTATTGAATGATGATATGTAATCATTGGTTCATTAGGTTTGATGTTCTGCCATACATGGATGTATTGAATGATGATATGTAATCACTGGTTCATTAGGTTTGATGTTCTGTCATACATGGATGTATTGAATGATGATATGTAATCATTAGTTCATCAGGTTTGATGTTCTGCCACACATGGATGTATTGAATGATGATACTTCCAGTACAGATTTTAAAAAGTGAATTTGGAAGAGATGCAACAAGAATTATCTGTTGTGAACTGAGAAGTTTAATTATTTGGAGATTAACCAGATATGGATGATTTTTAAAGATAAATTTTAAATTATTTAAGATAAATATATTCCTTATAAAAGGTAAAGGGTAGATGTAAGTAAAAAATGAGGTTGGTTCACACGAAATTTAAAAATAAGTATTATAAATTTAAGAAACTTAAATTGATTGAAATGATAAGACACTAAGAAAATTATACAATTTAAAGAAAGTTAGTAAAACAGAAAATTAGAATTTCAAATTCAAAAAAGATGTATGAGAAAAGTTTGGCTGACAATGTAAAAATTAATGGTAAGGAGTTCTTTAAATACCGTAAGAGTAAACAAAATATAAGAATAGGGGTAGTACACTTGAGGGATAATACATGAAGGCTGGTACCTGATAATTATGAGATGACCAGATTGCCAAATTTTGCTTTTTCTTTGGTTTTTACGTACAAAAGTTCAAGCAGTATTCTATATCTTTCATAGCTGATAAATGGAAAATAGATCAAACAAGATGACTGCATTAATTCTGAGCTGGTTAACAAACAACTGAAAAAAATTTAAAAGTTGCTGCTTATGTAGATAAGGGTAAGATTGTAGATTTGGTCTATCTGGATTATCAGAAATCATCTAAAAAGTGCCATATAAAAGGGTTGTGAAACAGAATGTCTCTATAAATAGGTGGAGAAGGGGAAATTGATTAGAAGAAATGGAAGAAAGTAGAGGGTTGTTACAAATGGAGTTCAGCCAAACTGGTTTAGCGTCACAAGTGAAGTAAGTCAGGGCACAGTCTCAGGACCCTTGCTCTTTTTTTATTTACATCAATGACAAAGCTGAAGGAATAGCCAATAAATTATATAAATTTGCAGATGATAAAGGTCTTCAGTGTTCCCAGTTGTGCAGAGGATGCTACTTTATAAGAGGACTTGGATCATTTTTTGAGTTGAGCAAATAAATGGCACATTGGTTTTAATTATAATAAATGCAGTACAAAGCGCATGGGTTATCATAATTTGAATTTTAAATATAATTTGGATTTAACAGTGCTATGAAAGAAAGGGATTTTGATGTAATCGTCAATCAGTCTTTAAAACCATTCAGGTAGTGTACAGTTGCTTGTGGTAGGGCAAATAGGATTTAGGTTGTATCTACAGAAACACCGGACACAAGTATAAAGAAGTTATTTCATTTTGCAGGTCACTGGTTAGACAAAATTTGGTATATTGTGTTCATTCCTGGGCTCCTTACCTTACCAAAGGCACTGAATTGTTGGAAAAGGTTCATAGAATGGTGCCTTTAATGGAGGAGTTGCCACACAAGGAGGGGCTGAAATCTCTCAAATTGTTTTCTTTTGAAAAAAAAAAAAAAGAGTTGAATGAGGTGTTTAAGACTGTTGATTCATCATCTTTAATCATATTCAACAGTGAGAATGGCAGAACTAAGGAATACAAATATAAACTTTGGCAGAGTAGGAGACATGTTCAGCTAAGACAGTTTTATTTTTATAACAGGGTGGTTCGTCTTTGAAATGGGTTGTCTTCATATATTGCAGAGGCAGTATATTTATTAGTTCAAGAAAAACCTTGAATGATAAAGGCTGGCTTAAACTTGTTGTTGGTTTTTTAAGTTAATTTGGTGGAACAGCCAAGATGGACCAATAGGTTCCACATTGTCTTCAAACAATAAGTTATCTATTTATGTTCATTTACACTGAAGGGGGATTAAACTTTTAAACATATAAAAGATGCTGATTCAGTTTAAAACACACTAATTGAGTTTTTCTAACATAAGGTTTCAACGTAATTAAAGGACTTCAAGTTAATTAGAAGTATCACTACAATAGGTTGGCAAACGATGACTTAGAAGCATAAGGAAAAATCGTATTTATGGTGGAACATCGGTGTAAAACAAAGAACAACATTATATAGAAATTTACTAAAATGTCAAGTTGATGGTGAAGAAATGAATCCTCATTCTTGATATTCAAGAAATAAAATACAACAACGCAGTGAAATGTTGACCACCAAGAGAAGAATAATGTAAAACATGCAACATGTCAGATTAATAAAATAAAAAATAAACATCATAATTTTTAATGTTCTTTGTAACTACTATGTACCTTCCTTGAACTATATCATAATTATTATGCACGTTTTGCTGTTTATGGCTATTATGAAGATATGAGGCTTACTTCATAATCTAATGAAGAGATGTGAACTTTTTAAAGATATTATATTTTTAATATATAGTAAAATTGAAATTTAAGAAAGTAATACTCGTTTGCAGTTGAACTGTGTATTCTGTCATTTACTTAACAGCCTGAAAAATGAATGGCTTGCAGATAGTTTCTGCCAGAATGACATATCCAGAATGTGTTCCTTCAAGTTTGAACTAGTCATGACAAGTATAACCAGTATAATACATTCAACTCTAAGGATTAGAAACGTTTGACTTAACATTTGCTTATTCTGAAGATTGACGAGACTCTTTATGAAATATAGTTCAGGAAATAACATTTAAGAATGTCATTAAAGAGGTTTTCAACAGATGTGAAACAGAATGGAATATTATTATAATGTTTAGTGTAGGTATTTCATTAATTGATTTATTATTTTATTTTTAATTCATTGATGTTGAGTTTATCAAACATTATATTTGTAATTGATTGATGCTGAAGCTTGTGAAATTTCTAGAAGGTCTAAATGATAAAAATATAAATAGCTGCAACCAGATGAGCTGAAATAAAATAAAAATGAAGTCATGTGAAAGAGAAGTTCAGTTAGAAAAAAGTTAGAAAGGTAAAGTTAACTGTCATGGAAGTGAATGGCCTAATGGTTGATATGTTAGAGAGAAATTAACACTCAGATGTAAGGAGAATAATTTCTAAACTAATTGAACCCATCTATGTGGAATTTGCAAACATCAGATAATTACTGGAAGTACAGGATACAACTATGTTAGCTCCAAGGCAGCATAAGTGAATTAAGCAATGATACCATTGTGACAAAAACAGAGAAAAGTAATTCAGCCTGTAAACTAAATTAAACATCATTGAATTGGACTAAGTAGACTTTTGACAAAAAGAAGAGAACTGTAAAATGATTAAGATACAACTATTATCACAGCATAAAGAATTTTGTACATTTGTATAACTTATTTTAAATATATACGTTCTTTTAAAACAAATGAAAAGTGTGTTGGTCACTTTTTTGTGGAATTTATCACCAACAAGTCACAGACACCTACTGTAGAAGAATCCTTAATCCAACACGTATATATTTATATTATAGTATACATGGCTAAAATTTAGTTCCTACCAATCATTATACACCACAAACACTACTACAAATATACCAATTATACCACCTCATGGAAATTGTTCAACTAATGACTAGTCTCCAAAGATCAAGTCAACATCACCTGTACAAGACTTTTTGTCAAACAGTAATCGATATCCTTCTTCACAACTGCACAAGTAGCTTCCTTGGGAGTTAATACAAATTTTTTCACAGTTTCCATTGTTCACAGAACATTCGTTAATATCTGTAAAAATATGTGATATTTAGAGTATTAGATAACAGAACATTTGTACACATACCTGAACTCCATTGTTTCACATTACATGATTTAAACATACAAATAGATCTAAATTACAAGGCAATTAGAGCAAAATAAAAAAATGTTTGAGTTATCTAACTCAATACCCAAAGAATTTATATTGCAACATAAAAACTGAGCTTACAGCTCAAACAAAATGTATTAATATATATGAATTATACTAAGTATGAAAATCAGTTATCTTAAATATTTTTTGGGCACAGGTGTAAACTTTCTGAGTAATAAACTGGGCAAAGATGTATACCTTCTGGGTGACAAGCGACCAAACATTTTGTAAAATGGGCAACAAGTAAGTTAGAAATGGAACATTTGTTCTACAAGAGAGAAACCGAAAATTATCATTTAGCAACATAACAGAAACAAAACTACTTAACCCCTTGAACTTAACAGAAGTAACCATAGTAACATACTGGAAACAAAACTACTTTAACCTTGAACTTAACAGAAGTATCCCGAGTAACATAATGGAAACAAAACTACCTAACCCATAAAGCTTAAGAGAAGTAACAAAAGTAACATAACTGAAACAAAACTACCTAACCTAGTAAACTTAACAGAAGTAACCATAGTAACATAATGGAAATAAAACTACCTAACCTATTAAACTTAACAGAAGTATCCCGAGTAACATAATGGAAACAAAACTACCTAACCTATTAAACTTAACAGAAGTAACCCTAGTAACATAATGGAAACAAAACTACCTAACCTATTAAACTTAACAGAAGTAACCCTAGTAACATAATGGAAACAAAACTACCTAACCTATTAAACTTAACAGAAGTAACCCTAGTAACATAATGGAAACAAAACTACCTAACCTATTAAACTTAACAGAAGTAACCCTAGTAACATACTGGAAACAAAACTACCTAACCTATTAAGCAAACAAGTAACCCTAGTATGAACAATACTGGAAACAAAACTACCTAACCTATTAAACTTAACAGAAGTAACCCTAGTTACATAATGGAAACAAAACTACCTAACCTATTAAACTTAACAGAAGTAACCCTAGTAACATAATGGAAACAAAACTACTTTAACCTTGAACTTAACAGAAGTAACCCTAGTAACATAATGGAAACAAAACTACCTAACCTATTAAACTTAACAGAAGTAACCATAGTAACATAATGGAAACAAAACTACCTAACCTATCAAACTTAACAGAAGTAACCCGAGTAACATAATGGAAACAAAACTACCTAACCTATTAAACTTAACAGAAGTAACCCTAGTAACATAATGAAAACAAAACTACCTAACCTATTAAACTTAACAGAAGTAACCCTAGTAACATAATGGAAATAAAACTACCTAACCTAATAAACTTAACAGAAGTAACCCTAGTAACATAATGGAAACAAAACTACCTAACCTATAAAGCTTAAGAGAAGTAACCACAGTAACATAACTGAAACAAAACTACCTAACCTAGTAAACTTAACAGAAGTAACCCTAGTAACATAATGGAAACAAACTACCTAACCTATTAAACTTAACAGAAGTAACCCTAGTAACATACTGGAAACAAAACTACCTAACCTATAATGCTTAAGAGAAGTAACCCTAGTAACATAATGGAAACAAAACTACCTAACCTATAATGCTTAAGAGAAGTAACCCTAGTAACATAATGGAAACAAAACTACCTAACCTATTAAACTTAACAGAAGTAACTCTGGCAACATGAAAGTAAGAAAACTACTTAACTCTTTGTACTTAAGATAATAAAAGTGACGCTTATTAATATGGCAGTAAGTAAAATAATTAACCCCTTAAACTTAACAGATGTAACTCTTAGTAACATGGTGGTAATAAAAATAATTAACTTCTTGAACTTAATAGCAGTAACATGACAGTAAGAAATCTACTTAACTCTTGGGCTTCAGATAACAAAAGTATCCCTTTGCAACATGACAGTAAGAAGAATACTTGAACTTAGAATATTGAATTGTAAAAATATTTGTTCATGACATGATTAAGTCACTTATCATCTCATAAAATTTTATTCAACAAAATATTAATCACAGTTATCACTATCTCATGTACAAATCTATTAGCATTTCTACAGCAGCATTTTCTCAAAGCAAATGAATGGAAGAAACGTGTGACAATCAACTTTAAAAATAACTTAAAATCCTTCCAAACTCTTTAGCTACTGAATGTGTGCAACAAACACAAGAAAATCTAGCTTTTATTTTAATGTCTGTTTAATTCAATATTTCAATTAGCACATGGAAGTTAACACACAAAAAACTGTATTCTTATAAGCATAAAGTCCAAAAGTCCTTTCATTTTGGTGGCCAAAATGTGCTTAGAAAGCTCTATACTGAAATCTGAAAATTTTGTTGTACACTTACGAGCCAACAGATGAGATTATATTGTAAAAACAAACAGAAAAAAGTTCACCTTCGCAGCTGGTAAGCTGAGGAGTCTGCTTGTATCCGTCGTTACATATACACTGATATGTGCCCATCATGTTCTCACAGACACCGTTTGAACAGATACCACTTGTTCGACTACACTCATCTATATCTGTACAACAAAAACATCCATTACTTGTTCACTTAGAGCCATGATTATCATACTTATTTCCATATAACACCTGTAACATTTGAAGCTTTTACAGTTGGTCTTTGAGCAAACATACTTTTAATTTTATGTTTCATCAAGATGCAACATTTACATGTTAAAAACATTGTTTTTCCATATTGTTGTAGTTGAATAGTTATAATATCTATTGTTTATGTAACCTTTTCCATTATCATAGGTGCAGCCTTTTCCAATACTATATTTAGACATTGTCGTAAATTAATTCACCAGTAATGAGAATTTATCATGGTTTATTATCCAATTTTAACATTTCTCTATAACAAAACTTTTACCTTTACAATATCTTCCATCAGAAGTCAGTTCGTGACCAAGGGGGCACTCACAACGAAAAGAACCAAGAGTATTAATACACTGCCCACCTCGACAAAGGCCTCGATTTCTTTCACACTCATTAATGTCTAAAAAAAAAAAATATATACGTGTACCTTTAGTTACACTTTAAAATTAAGTTTCAATAAATAGTCTACCATTTATTCATGATACTTAAGGGTAGATCCCTAAAGTGAAATTACAAGAGATTAAACTTTGAAAGAGTTACTTGCTATTAGAATCTAAAAATATGTATTTAAATTAAATGAGCACTGAGAAAGAAAAATAATTTAAACAAATATTATAAAAAGTATTAGAAAATAAATCTCATACTTTATTTATCAAATATACTAAGTCCTCAACTATAGCTTGTGAGTGTGACCTCAATTATATCTGGAGTAACTAAGGTTACTACACTATAAGAATGATGTTCCACATCATATGCTGACCTTTGAACTACTTTCTCAATAATAGGTCATACTAAGTCTCACAACTATGATTATGTGCTACTACCTGAGACTTTAACACTTTTTATTATAACAAACTTCTGTTAAGTTACGGCTATCTTAAACGAAGCAAACTATCCATTGATTTTCCACAGCATATGAGCTTTAACTTTATAGATCAAGTTCACACAGGCAGAAAAACGCAGAAGTCCACTATAACTACGCTTAGAAAAGATCAACTGAAAAACGCAGAAGTCCACTATAACTACGCTTAGGAAAGATCAACTGAAAAACGCAGAAGTCCACTATAACTACGCTTAGGAAAGATCAACTGAAAAACACAGAAGTCCACTATAACTACGCTTAGGAAAGATCAACTGATTTAAAGATAAGACTGGAAGACTTGAAACTTCTGATTGGTGTTGGAACATGATTTAAATGGCTGTTGCTATTTAAACACACAGTGTGAAAACATGCACCCATGAAGTACACTGGGGCTTTTCACATTCAGAATGTTGTGTCTTGTCTTACAGCAATCCCCTTATGGTAATCTTTTTAATACTTTTTATATGTTTCTAAGATAAGGCTAAAGGTCCACAAATACAACATAACATCACAATATTTTATTAAAAAAACTTTCATAGAAAGTGTGGTTTGCCATCTGTAATGCATAAACCAATCATAATAATTAATAAAGTCAACACAAAGTGATTATGAACCTTCAAATTATAAATTGTTTTAGTATTATTTCACCACCAATATTCAGTCACTTTACATTCTGCTTTCTTTTTTAACACCAGTATAAAAAACTGACCAAATAAAGTGGGACAACTCACTAATTTCCTACATCTGGTATCCCAAGCAATAGTTAGCAGAATTAACTGTGACACTGGTGGTACTTTTACATTTTTGTAACAAAAAAAAATGTGAATTCAAATGCAATTAGTTTGAAAACGTGTTCCAAAGACACGTGGGGAGCTCATTAGTACATCAACAATTAAAGTGACTAGTATACGTTGTAACTACAAAAAATACCATTACCATTTTCTGATGGAAACAAATGAAAAACCGTAAGCACATATGAAAAATATAAACATCTGTTGTTGTTTCTTCAACCTTGGAAAACGTTTATAAACATTACTTTAGAATTAAAGAAACAAAGAAACCCCATACTGAGAATTTTTTTAAATCTCTGCAAACTCACCCATGCACATCTGCATCATCATGGTGTCTTCAAAACCTTCATTACACTCGCATCGAAAGGATCCAACAGTGTTGATACATCGTCCATTTGCACAAACACCTCTGGCTATGGAACACTCGTCGATGTCTAAGAATGAAGTAAAGATTTACAACACTTAAAGTAATTCTAACCTCAAAATAAATATTTACAATTATCAGGTTTTTCTAGATGTCTATGAAGTAATTAATTGGATAAGAATACGCTTGTACAAGAAAAACACTGAATAACGTAAGTTTGCTGCTTTTAAAATAATAGATACTTTACCTACAGGAAACAAATATGTGATTAAATGTTAAAATTAACTTATTATTTCTATCTTTACCTTCATGTTATGTTAGCTGAGGTAACTGCACCCTGGATAGAAGTTACGTAAAATTCATGATTAACAAAAGGTTGTCTCAGAACATAAAAAGTTGTTTCCTTTACATATAACTTTTTAAAAACCCAAAACAACCATAAAAACAGCAAAACATAAAATGCAAAATTATAAATGCGAACATACCTCTTCATGGATCCAACAAATTTTGGAAATTTTGGTGAAAATCCATCAACAAGGTCAAAGTAGTGGTAAAAACAACAACAACACAAAAACATTCATAAAAACTACAAAATTGAAAATTTGTGTAATTCCCCCATGGACATAACGAATCTTTATACCAATTTTGGTGAACATCCTTCCACACCTTGCAAAATATTTACATGGACATACAACAGAAAGTACTATTATATTCATACAGATGGTGCTATTGCATTACATCTGCATGTTACGTATTCATGACATCATATCTGCATCCTGAAAATTAAAAAAATAAAGTTCTCTGTGAAGTGAAGCAGAGGTGCGATGGAATATTCATGACACCTGTGCAAACCTACATGCACATACAGTAAACATTTCTTGAAGTTGAGAGTTGTGCATCACATAATATAAAAACCTGAACTTACCAGTACAATTCAAATTATGTTTATCAAGAGCAAACCCCTGGTTGCACTGGCAGTTGAAGCTTCCAATGGTGTTATGGCATCTTCCATTCACACAGATGTTAGGAAAATGGACACATTCATTGATATCTACAAATAATGCATCAGATAAGTCAGTTTCAGAAATGTAAAACACAAGTAAAGTTAAAACCTAGCAGCATATATACCCATGTAACTTTCCTGACTTGATATAAAGTACGTTTTTTTTTATAGATTACTATGTTCCAAATGTTATTTTAAACCCAAAACACTGCTCTTCAGAGACCATCTACTCCTAACTTTATGTTAACATAACCTATAGAGTTTAATGAAAGATGATAAAAGCCCTGTACCTCAAGTGTTTTTAAAATATAATCTTACTTCTTCAGAAGAAAAAAAGGTCCACCTTTCAAAAGCAGCCATGTTATAGATATATTGTTTTGTACTGAAGTTTATAGAAGTTACATCTTCTTCTGATATCATGAACACAGAACTTATTGTTATTACTTAGTTATGTAATATTTGTTTTGTATTTGATATACATGAAAGTAATAGACTGTTTCGTACATCTGATCACATTAAACACATTATACTAATAGTTACACTACACCAAGACTGCAGACACGAGCAGAGATTAACCTCTTCAAAATTTGACCATGGCAAATAAATATCCTTGTAATATACCGCAACTATAATGTAGGAAAATGATGGTATAAAAACCATTTTTATGACGACAATATAAACTCTAGTAATAACAAAAGAATAAGTCAACAATAATAATATTCATGATTGTTCACTGTTTTTTGCCCTCTCCACATCAATGATTAGACCAATATTAGAAGGTGAATACAATAAGTTATAACTTTTACTCATTTTTTACCATGACTTTTATATTAAGTTGTGAAATCCATTCCAAAATCATGGGGGTACGCCCAGCATAGGCAGGTGGTTAGGGCACTTGACTCGTAATCTGAGGGTCATGAGTTGGAATACCCATCATACCAAACATCCTTGCCATTTCAACTGTGGAGGTATTATAATGTTATGGTTAATCCCAATCTTCATTTGTAAAAGAGTAGCCTAAGAGTTGGAAGTGGGTGGTGACAACTAGTTGCCTTCCCTCTAGTCTTACACTGCTAAATTAGGAATGGCTAGTGCAGATACCCTCATGTAGTTTTTCATGAAATTCAAAGCAAACAAACTATTGATGGGGTAGTGTGCATGCATGGTTAATGCCTCAATGCTATATTAATCAAAACATTACATGAACTGGTGTTGAACTAGTAAACCATGACAACAACAAGAAGGAAAGCTAAGTCAGCTGAGCAAGACAACAACAGCAGAGTAGTAAATAAGACAGTTGAAAGGAAGACATTAGGCCAGTCAAAATTCTGTTCACCTTTTAAAAGAAAGGTTCAATGTCTCTGTAGAAAGTGTCTTAACTGTCATAGACAGAAATGAATAACTGTAAAATCTTACCAAGTTAATAACAAAAATATTTTAAGTACTGACTGAACTGAATGTACAAAGATACTGATATTAAGGTGAATTGATTAATTACAAGTACGACGATAACAGATTATGAATTAATGGATATGTTATCAATTTGTATTTTGTTATAATTTATGTAATGTTTTATTGTTTCTCACACTATTTCCCTCTTTTCATTTTAGTTCTCATTGTAAATAAACCTAAGAATCAAAAACTTGTCAGTCATGCCTCATTAATCATACGTTATTTCTTCATAATACGACTAGCCTTATCCCTGTCAATGGAAATTTTAATGCACTTTATGTGATATTAATGACAAACTGGTAGAGAAAAGTTTAAAATTTCTGTTGCCAAGTGCAGAGACAAATCGTATTATGAACGAGAAGAAAAACTACACTTACCAGTTATAATAATCATTTCTCCTCGACCTCTCCCATCCAGGGAAAACCCTGGTCCTTTAATACACAATTCATTAAACTGCACTGAAAAGAAAAAAAACTGTTAATGTGGTTGTTCAAAAATAACCTCTGTATTAATAGTTTCATGAGAATCATAGAATACATTTAAATATCTAATAACAAAAATAAAAAATAATAATTATTTATAGTTAAATATATCACAAACTAAAAATTAGTTCATCATATCAGAAAAACCTTAAGTTAAAAAAATCACTTAAAGATAAATAAAAAACCTTATAAAGAAAGGCAGACCTTTCAAAAGTGCTTGGGTCACAGGGTTTGATATTTTTACCTCATAGTTAGTGCATTAAATCATATCATTGACTGCTTTACAATTTTTATGAGCAGTCAATATAAATATACCTAAAACCTTCATCCATACAATAACAACATTCTAAAGTACCATTTTAACGTTTAATTAGTTGCCTTCTCTCTCTACTTAAGTAACAACTAGGAAATAAGTTGTCTAGATGCAGAATTTATAGAATACAAAACAAAAAACTATTATTATTATGTTACAGGAGCAACAGTTAAATTTAATATTATTTAAACAGCCACCACATTGTAAATATTTACTTGATACAATCTTATGTAATCTAAGAACAACTGGTGTTAAATTTATTCAAAAAACCTCGTTCAATACTGAGATAAACCACAACCACATTCAATACCAAGATAAACCACAACCACATTCAATACGAAGATAAACCACAAGCTCATTCAATACTAAAATAAACGACAACCACATTCAATACTAAGATAAACCACAACCACATTCAATACTAAAATAAACCACAAGCTCATTCAATACCAAGATAAACCACAAACACATTCAATACTTAGATAAACCACAAACACATTCAATACTAATATAAACCACAAACACATTCAATACTTAGATAAACCACAAACACATTCAATACTTAGATAAACCACAAACACATTCAATACTTAGATAAACCACAAACACATTCAATACTTAGATAAACCACAAACACATTCAATACTTAGATAAACCACAAACACATTCAATACTTAGATAAACCACAAACACATTCAATACTAAGATAAACCACAAACACATTCAATACTAAGATAAACCACAAACACATTCAATACTTAGATAAACCACAAACACATTCAATACTAAGATAAACCACAAACACATTCAATACTAAGATAAACCACAAACACATTCAATACTTAGATAAACCACAAACACATTCAATACTTAGATAAACCACAAACACATTCAATACTAAGATAAACCACAAACACATTCAATACTAAGATAAACATGGCAAAATGGAATACTGTTGGCGTTTTTGGTAGTTATGAAGTTGCTCAAATTATCCAAGTTTACTTATAGTAAACAGAGTTGAGAAAATAACAGATAAAATATAAAGTTTTACTAAAAACCAAACATTTAAGATGTATGTAGGAGGTTGTAGAGACTACACAAATGAAATCTGAAATGAAAAAGTAATTTAATGTTACCATGACAATCACTAATAAAAGCTGACATATTCACTGACAAATCATTATTTAGTTTGTTAAAAATACTTTTTTTGTATATGAAAGGATGATTATGTTCAATGAACATCTGGGAAATTCTGTGAAAATACACAAACTATATTGAAAGTTACTCGTAACAAAACTATAGATTTTAAATGAGTACAGACAGGTCATGTGATTGGTCAAATTGACTGAGCCTGTGTTGAAAGATTTATACTAATTTTCCAAGAAAAATTTAGTACTAACAATGGATAATGAGACCATCAATGTGCTTATATCACATATTTCAATTAATATTCTAGAAAAAAAAATACTATGACTAAGGTAAGTTTTAAAAGAAACCTACACGATCCTGGTTGAGGACATGGTTCACAGGAATGACCCCAAGCCTTTCCCACAGAGCAACAACATAACATTTTCCTGTGTAGACCACTGAATGGGGTAATACAATGACCACCTTCATAATCAGCATAACATAGCTCTTCTCTCAGGTCTGATGATAAATTTAAAATGTTGGTAACAGCAGCACACAAATTTAAAAACAAAACAAGTAATGTCTGAGCTTTATAGGTTTAAAACAGCAAACCAATAGTCTTTAGGTGTCAAATTAATGTTCCTTTAATAACTGTAATATGAAGATTTTATTATGGTACTTATAAAGTTTGGTGTCTCATAGAATAACATTTAAATACACACCTCATTTAAATATAGTAATGCAAAATAATACATTAAAAACACATTTTGTATAAACTTTCTGACATTTAAACCATAAATATTAAAGTATAATAATTCAATAGCACAAATGAAAATAATACTCACCAACGCAATTATTACCACTTGGGTCTAAGGTTAAACCTGGTGGACAGTTGCAATGGTAAGATCCTTCTGTGTTCACACAAAGTCCTCCCCCTTGGCAGACATTTGGAAAGACTTCACACTCATTCACATCTGTTAGAAATATCCATAGAAATGTTTTCTATACTTCTTTGTGAGGAATGAATATGATCAAAATTGTCTAAGTTTCCCTTTCAAACAGTGACTGAAAATAATTAAAGTTGGAAAGCTTTCTCTAGTTTTCCTCTAAATGATTTGCAAGTCTTGAGACTATTTAAAAACGTTTGTGTGACATGAAACATTGGCAGTTGTGTTCCTTATCATATTATATATGTTTTTAAAGTTTTCATTTGGCCATATTATTAAAAAAAATAACCTCACCCCCATGCTTCATGTAGCACCTGCTACAATACAAAATACATATTAACACCCCACTCTATACAAAGGCTGGTACAATATATGATACATACTGTTTAACACCCCACTCCATACAAAGGCTGGTACAATACATACAAAACTGCTCAAGAATTACAAATTTCTGTATGAATCCAATGCAAAATAACTTGTTGAAAACCACTCACTGATTCTGAACATACCTATTCTATATTTTAGAAGAGGAAATATTGGATTTTTGGTACAAATATCAACCTAATAACAAATGAAATGATTTATCATAGTGTACCATTAGTTATACAAATGAAAATAAAAATATTCATATATCTGAATTACTATAAATAATACATCTATGGATAAAAGTAAATTATTAAAAATACATTAATAAAGTAGCATTTAGTAAATTATTAAAAATACATTAATGAAGTAGCATTTAGTAAATTATTAAAAATACATTAATAAAGTAGCATTTAGTAAATTATTAAAAATACATCAATAAAGTAGCATTTAGTAAATTATTAAAAATACATTAATAAAGTAGCATTTAGTAAATTATTAAAAATACATTAATAAAGTAGCATTTAGTAAATTATTAAAAATACATTAATAAAGTAGCATTTAGTAAATTATTAAAAATACATTAATAAAGTAGCATTTAGTTGCTGAAGATTTTCTTCCTGTAGTAGTACAAAAATTCAATCAATTATCGATCAAATATTGATTTGTTTGCTTGTCTCCAAATTCCTTTTACAATTTTGGATCTAGCAGGATCAAACTTGGTACATGGACAAGGGGTGTCTTTATTTTTATGACAAAGACTTCCTACAA
Organism: Carcinoscorpius rotundicauda; assembly: GCA_011833715.1. NCBI lineage: Eukaryota > Metazoa > Arthropoda > Merostomata > Xiphosura > Limulidae > Carcinoscorpius > Carcinoscorpius rotundicauda. Next base: position 3,166,950 of record CM022391.1, on the reverse strand, counting down.
AGGAAGAGTAGAATGCATCCAGAATATCATCAAGGCATGACTGGGATTTAGGATTAAGTTATGAGAGTGGATGAACCATAACCCAGCAAGATTTCTTCTTTTTCTTTTTTTTGGGAGGGGGGCTTTACCACCATACACACTCACAAGCTAGCAGGACAAGACATGGTATACGTGCTCAAATACCACAAACAAGTGTCTTAACAAGGTTTTCTTTCAATTACAGACCCACTGAGGTAGGTATAGAAGTAAGTGGGGATAAAAGAGAAGTTTGATTGGTTAACTGGAGTCTCTATGAATCTTGAGAGGTGTTTGAGCCTTGTAGAAAAACATTAATATTTTATGCTGGTGTGATTGCAAATAACAAAATATATCTAGATTAATTCAAAAACTTTATAAACACCTTACATATCAAAGATATAATCAGCAAATGCAGATTATAAAATTTACCTGTACAAGTTTTACCATACAACATAATTAATCCTTTAGGGCATGTCAGATCTGAAATTCAGAAAGAGAAAAAAGGACAGTTTATACAACTAGTTCGTATAAAATCAAAGTACAAGTTCGATGTAACAGTCTATACCTTCTAATTTGTAATCAAATTACACATTACAGAGAGAGATTAAAATTAATAAATTTCAATAACCTTATAAAAAGATTTTACTTTATACAATTAGTAAATCAAACTGCTATAAAAGGTCATTTGTTAGTTTCATAAGAACAAACAAATGAAACATTTTATACATATTCTAAACAGGCATATTTACACTTGTCAATATAATTCACAATAGCATGATAAAAAAACTAAACACTTTAATTGTCTGAAACAATTGTCACACTTTTTAGACTTGTCCTTTTTGTGAAACAAGATACTCAGTGATAATTTATGCCATATACAATTTATCTTTACTTCAGTTCTGAGGTTGTTCTTCTTTGTTCGATACTTATCTTAAATTCAGTCTTTTTTCTGATACTAGATAATAGCAAGCTGATATTAACTGTAGATACCTTAGTTTGATAACCCTAGTTTTTGTAGTAAAACTTTAAGTTCTGAAACTGTTAGTTCTTCTTTATATTACAATCTCTTGGTTATTGATTTTATCATTGGTCAAATAAGACTGATCAATTTTTATTTGTAAATGTAACTGATTTTATTGTATGATATTACAAATTTAGACTACATTTATATTGAGTGGTCTGAATGTTTGTAGTTACAGACAAAAAACATAAAATCAAAATTACAAACAATGATACATAAATTCCAATGCTATTATTACCAGCATCTCTGCATCTTTGACAAGGACTGCCCCATGCCTTCCCAACTGTAGCACAACATTCAGATTTCAGTATGAGTTGTTTCACATCATTTTCACACCTGCCATTATGAACAGACAACCAGCATACACCTTTTCTGTTGTCTGGTTGAGTCATATAAAAAACAACAAAAAAGTAACAATTAGTATTACTGGCAAAATTAATGCCCAGCTTACATCTGATGCCATATGATTATACTCTTTATAGGCAAGAAAAGAATATTCGACTCATTAAACTCGAGCAGGTGATACCAGCATCCAGTCAAAAACCCTGGTTTACCCATCAGACAGTGACAGTGTCTGTGATGACACGAAACCCACTAGAAGTAAAAATGTGCCTCAAGACAGCTGGTGTGGGTATTAAAAATTTTATTAAAATAAAGTAGAGAATAAAGTTTTGATCTTTTTGTTAACCTGAAGATGACCGAAGAAGACTTTTATTTTAATAAAAGTTTTGATACCCGTACCAGCTGTCTTCAGTGACACTGTCCAATAACATTTTTATGTCTCCTTGGTTGTAAACTAATTTTAACTATATTATAATCCACCTGTTATAAATAAACTGGCAATATAAGATATTATGATAATTATTAGGATACTGTGAAAATACTTGTGGCAGAAGGAGCAAAACAATTATCATTTTAAGGAGTTAATCAGCTACACTCCTTACCAGGTTAAATTTTAGTTTCACTCTGCGTATGTAGTTTGCACTGATCAACGGTTAATTTTAGCGACACAAAAAGTTACATATGATTCAGTATCAATGTACCACATCAGTAACAAGTCTGAATATACAGCACAGTATATTTCATGTTACTTTCTGATAACAGAAAAACACTAGTACATATTATATCCAATGATTATTTTAATATCAGTAAAAAGTGAAGTAGCCATGGAAAACAAAAACCTGAAAGAACACTTGTATACTGAACAATATTAAGTCTTACACAAACTTTACATTTATCAGAAATATTTTTTAATTGACAGTATTTGCAATTAGTTTCAAATAAAACTGAGTTCTCAAATAAGAAAAATTAGCTACTTGTATAATATTTTTAAGAGCAGAGTAAGTATAATCATGTATTGTAATCACAGAAAGAAAGAAATTTCTTACACTTCCGTTTTTGTATTGTATTCTTGATAAACCTACAAAGGATATCTGGTACTATTCCTAAATTTGAGCTGAAAAAAAACAACAAAAAAAACAAGGAAAGTGGCCAGTCAGCAGCACCCTACTCATATAGCACCTCACTGTCACTCTTATCACACACCCACAGCTTACAGTGCAGGGAGTATTTTGTAATATCATATGGATTTCAACTTGGTTTGCCAGTTCCCAAATCTAGAGGTCCAAACTGCACTCTACTTTAATTTCTAACTCCTTTTATTTAATATGCTTATAATTAAAACTTCGAAATACAACAACAGTAATATGACATTTCAAAACAATATAAATCCCATGATCCAAGCACTTTTCAAATGTGAGCCTTTCATCTTTAAGGGAAAAGTGGAAGAAATAAAGGTTCACCTTTCAAAAGTGCTCGGGTTATAGAGTTTTGTGACATCTTATATTCAAACTTCCTGAACCCATGTCTTTGTGAAACTATGAATAACATTTCCAAATATACAAGTGGCAAAAGCTGCAGTAAAAAGAAATGCAAAAGTCAATGACTAGATATAACAGACATTTATCACAACATCAGACTATTAAACTAGGACATATGATGTGTGGAATATGGTCTTAAAAGACAAAGGACCCTAATTTATAACACCCACTATAGGACTCACCAATACAAATATTTCTTGTTTTATCAAGAGTAGTTCCTGGTTCACACTCACACCTGTAGCTGCCTTCTGTGTTTATACAGTCCCCTCCAATACAGACATCTTGACCCGGTACACTACATTCATCGATATCTGAAAAGACACAATATCATATGAAAAGCATCTAATGTATTAGACTTAATAACTTTAAAACAAATATATGCTGTTACATATTTCTTAATCTTTGAAAAAAAACTAATAATTTTAGTCTAAGATCAAGAAATTCAGATGTTAAACCTCATTTTTACTTCATTCAAAATAATCTAAATAACTTTTTTGTTCATAAGGTTTATCAGAACCCTCAACAATCATGACTGAAATTATATTTGTTCCTAATAAACTAACTTTATATTTTTCATTTTGTGTTTACTTATTGATGAAGTATATTACAATTTACAGCTCTATTAAGATCTAAAACTAACCTTACTTACTGTAAAAGCTGTAAATTGTGATACACTAACTATAATTTTGTAATGAACATACATCTTGAATTTGTAAAAACAGAAAACAAGTACGGAAACATTTAATAAATTACAGATCAAGTTTGGCTAATAAATACAATAATAATAACATACAGATATAATGTAATATACATGATATAATTTTATAGTGTGCAAATATTACATCTTCACACTCTCAAAATAAATATCTCATAGTGACATCTTAAAAATCCCTCATTTGTAAAATAGTAAATCCAATTGAGGTGATGCCTGGATGTTACTTTCTGGATCAAATTCCTGTCAAGGAACATATTTACTGTTGTACAAGACAGTTCCACTGTATCCTACTTTGCCCTGCTTAAAGAGTTTGGTTTATTTTGAATTTGCACAAAGCCACACGAGGGCTATCTGCACTTCATATCCCCAGTTTAGTACTGATATACTAAATGGAATGAAATCAGTCAACACCAACTACTGCCAACCATTGAGATACTCTTTTACCAATGAATACTATGATAAACTATCACATTACTACACCTCTACAGCTGAAACAGAAAGCATGGTCAGCAAGAGGAATTTAAATCTGTGACCCTTCACACTGCAAGTCAAGCTTAACCACCAGGCCAGGCCACGCCCTATATAGAAAGTTGCATTATAACAGTCACATGAAGCATAAATACTTTTAGTTCTTGTGATCCAGTGTTCTGATTGGTCAAAAATATGAATTGAGGATGTAGTATTCATCAAGAAGACTTGCTCTTAATTCATTATGAAAGTCTTGTCTATAGTCCCCGTATTGTACTCTCATTTTATTTGTTAATTTCTTTATGAATATATCTGTGGATTATTATTTTACTTCAACTTTCAAGTTGCAATGTAATAGTTTGATAACAAATAAATCATCATTCATCTTGGGTAACTTAACCAGTCACTTATATCTGTCTTTCCACACACTAAATCCTCATATATCTATTGTTACAGCAATCAGGTAATTGTGTGCTAAGCTTATCTTCACAGTAAGGAAAACAGTTTAAAAACAGAAAGACAGTAAAACTGTTAAAGGCTCAAATTTATCCAAATATAATATGAAGAGAAGTATTAGTTTGTTGAATTTCCAGTAGTTTCTAGTTAAATAGGTGAAAATTAAAAGTCAGATGCCAAAAACAACATACAGTAAAAAAGCTTAATAAAAAATATGTCAAGGCAATCAGACTAATATAGGCAAACACAAAAATAAGTTTTCCCTTCAGTTATAATAGTTGGTTCTGGGGGAAGTGCATTATCATTCAAAAATGAGTCAATTTAAAAACAAAACAAAACCATTAACAATGAAAGTGTGGCCCATTACATAACACTTTAGATACATAACATAAACACACATACCCTCACACACATTGGTTTGGGTGTTGTGCCTGTATCCAATTGGACATGTACACTGAAAACTGCCTGGTGTGTTTCTACACTGACCCTTATCACACAGCAGCAGGTTCACTCTACACTCATTGATATCTGAAAATATACATATATCATTAAGATATAGAGTAAAGAATAAAGATTTAATCTGCTACAATATCCACAAAATTATGGTTTGATTTTTTTAACCAAGAGCACAAGACGTCATGACAGTTTCCCGTAAATTACAAAAACATAATTTGACATACCACTGAAACAATGATTACTAACTGTATTTTTTGCAAGTCCTTTTCATATTAGTGGCCAAATTATATATTCCTTCTAAATTCCAAAGAAAATAGATTCTACCACCTATGTAACAGACTTACCATTATGAAACGTGAACATTAACATTGAACTAAAAGCAACAAATAATTCAGTTGGATATCCAGAGTATATAATATCGAACAATACATTAAGTTTTATGTTACAGGGTACTTTCTTAAATTATTTAAACATATACTTACTTCTATTATTACTTACCAATGATTACAACACTTAAAATGAATTATTCCATTATTAAAATCTGAACCAACCTTTTAATTTGATTCATTCAAATTTATGTCAAAACAGGATATAAGATATATAAAAGTGTTTGTGTTTGTAAACATTTGCAGTATTTGCAATGCTCTACTTAAAACAAGTTGGATTTGAGCCAGATATTAAATGTTTTCACTGGTGGAGTGTATTATACTACACTACCAGTCAGACACATTCTCACCTAATGTGCAACATTACAATCCTAGGTTATCTGAGTTGGAGATTATCCATATACTATTTTTAGGAGAAATATCTTTCTGGATTATGTTAAACCTTTCAGATTACCCCCTCCATTTTCAGTACTGCCTGCCCATTCAGCAGGAGGTGATTATACATGTCAAAACAGACAAATGCAAGTCTCCTGGAGTGGTCATTGTAGTACATAACTCACGTCTATGGTATTGACCACAGGAAGGTAGGGCTAACTACATCCTGTTAACCTTATGTGCATTGTATGATCATGGATGTCATGACGTTTTACAGAGATGAATTCAAAATTGAATTAAGTAACTTTATATTTAATTTATATCAGTAAGCTTGACACCAAAAATAGTTTATACAATACAAATTTGTATATTATCAGAGTTTAAATTTTTTAATTTTAAAAGACAGTATTTAAATAAATTTAAATCTTCACCTGTCTGTGTCACATGATGCCCTTGTTCTTCACATACAACAGATATTAACAAGTTAGAATATAAACACAGAGCATCCATTCTCCTTACTTGAGATATGACACACCCCTTCCTGTACCATCCTGTCTTTCAAAAATGCAGGTGATTCTCTCTGACATTGTTATCCAGTTATATAAGATTAACAGGTAGAACAGTTTCCTTCTTACAAGATTCTCGGTACAGGTTATTTCAATTTGGCCTTAGTTTCATTTTTTTTATCGCAATGTTCATCCTTGAACAGGTAACAAAAGTTGTTTTTTTAACCTATTTATAAATTTAGAAATTCAGTTGAACTACAGTAGTTCAGGGACATTATATTCTAACACCTGATATATTGTTAATGTTCTAAATGTACATGTGAAATAAATATGAATTATTTTGTGGACATCATTACAATAAGGTTTACAGCAACTCTTCCTTGAATGTCCTGGTGAAGTATCAAATATTTTGTTTGTTGTTTATGTATTTTCTTATTTAATGTTATAAAAGTAATAAAAATGTAAACATTAAAAACTTATTAGGTTAGATAAGTAAAAACTTAAATAGACAAAAAAATTATATAAAAACTTTATTGTGAAACTGGATATCCTATCAAGGCAACCAACAACGTGTACATAGTATGGCATGATTTTAACTCAATTGTTGTTTACATTGAGTTGTGATAATGGTTTTGAGCTGTGTTAAACAATTTTATTGTATTCTGAAGTGAGCTAAGTACAGCTGTAAAGCAACAAAACTAAATGTAACCAGATGTGAAAAAAATTTGATATTCATTTAGGAGGTTCTACATGTTATACAAATTAATTACAAAACTTGTAAAATAAAAAGAATTACTTTCATTCTCAGCATAAAAACCACCCTTAACTCAGAGTTATTTAGTAAATTATTTTTAACTAAGCACAAAGCAACAAAGAGGTTATTCTGCATGCCCATGAAGGAAACCAAAACCCAGATCCTGATGTTGGAAGGCTGCAGACAAACTGGAGGGCTTTTCAGTAAAGGCTTCACAAATTCACACACAGATGTTTGGCAGTAATAATTTGTTAAAAACTCTGATTATTTGTGTAAAATAAACTTTCAGTATCTACTAAAGTTTAATAAAGTTCATTAATATACACAAAAAACATTCAGAATTTAATAAACATTAATTCCTCAGTGCAGTGTCTCTCTACTCAAACAGTGCCACATAGTGTTAACAAAATGCAGGAAATTTGATGAAAACTTTAAAAAATACACTTCAATAAATCTGAACAAAGACATAATCTACTTCTGACTGTGTCTATCATGTAATTTTTCTTGTTTTTAAAAGAAACTTGAATTTTATTAATTAAACTGATAAGTAGATTTAAATTCTGGCTATTTTAATAATTTGTGTTCTGGTTGTTAGTTTTTATATATTAAGATCAGGCCCAGAGTGGCACACATTTATCAATCAGAGGCATAAATGTGCACGTTTTGTGAAATCAATTGTTAAAATACATTGTATCCACAAATGCTTCCCGTTACATTTATTAACTGGTTCAAAATAGTTTAATTAAAGTTTTTCATTGTACTTTCATTCCTATGTAAACATTAATATTTTCATGCCATTGAATATTCTGACATAATTTAAACAAAACATGGATTTTTATCTTCTTGGAATATTATTTATTGTGATTTTTTTCTTATAATTATATATATATATATATTGTCAAAAAAAACCTTTTAAAGTTATCTTGTTTCAAGTTACCTTTGTTTCTATGTTATTCTTAAAGGAGGTAATACCTCTCACCAGTTTTGGATAACAGTGCTTAATGTAACTTTGTCCAAGAATGTCAACAGTAATGTCCTTCAGTGGTTATTCAGGTGATAACTAGATGATATGGCACGGTCCATGTTTAATGAGAATACCCAATCATGTGATAATGCATGTTACAACAAGTAAATACAACTAAGAAACTCCAATCACGCAATAATGCGTGTTACACCAAGTAAATACAACTAAGAAACTCCAATCATGCGATAATGCATGTTACACAAAGTAAATACAACTAAGAAACTCCAATCACGTGATAATGCATGTTACACCAAGTAAATACAACTAAGAAACTCCAATCACGTGATAATGCATGTTACACCAAGTAAATACAACTAAGAAACTTGGCATCCAGTTAGCATTTGTTTGTTTAGAATGAAGCAGGAAGCTACACAATGGGCTATCTGCACTCTACCCACCACAGGTATCGAAATACAGTTTTTAGAGGTGTGAGTTTGCAGACATATCTCTTTACCACTTCGAGAGAAGAGAGGCTTTTAGTAAGTGTGAAAGTTTCCCTTCAACAAGTTAGTCATTTCTAGAGCTGGTTCTTTATTGATTATGTCAATTAATCCTGAGAGAAGACATTCATCTGGAGTGTTTTAATGATAGATTAGGGATAAGTTATTTTGTATCAGTCTTGTTACTTCATTTCACAATTTCAGTTACAATTTGTGATTGAAATCTCTATTGCATCTCCTGTTATTTGTTAGACCTATCCGACAGCCAATTATTTCACAAAGATATCTTGGTATAGTTTATCAAAAAGGAAATCTGAGTACTTATGATTTAGTTCTTAACTGATCATTTCAGCTCATTCTGAAAACACTAAGACAAATGTGCTACCTGATAATCAGTCGACTATTCTATTATTCATAATGTTTCATATTTACATTCCATCAATGTGTTTATATAAAATGGATAAATGATACATTTCTCACTTTACAAATTTACAATAACAATTGTTCATTTACTTTCTTATCAGGACGTCAGAATCTACAGCTCAGCAAAATGATGTGCATAACATTATCAGTAATTATAGGTTACACAAAAATGACTCGTCATTCATGTCAATTGGAATATATTTTTTTCATATAATAATCATTCAATATATGAGTTGTAAGTTAAATCACTTATACATTATTACAAAAGTAATCCATATAAAAATCTTACAATAATAATGGTTAAATGTTTATGAAATATTTTAACTAATATATGATGGCATATCTTTGGTAAATTAAAGTGGAACTACATTCTCCCACAAAAATAATTTATGAAAATAAGAATGCACATAACATTTTAGAAACCTGCACAAATAGTTCAGTTTATCACTATGCAACACCATAACACATTCACTGACAGATAACTTTTTTTCTTTTATTAGGTGCATTTTAATAATGCAAAATAATATTATACAGAATATTTATGGGCATTTATATGCTTATTCAACTAAAATCCTGTTCCATGATATACAAGAGTGTTACTGACACTACAGATAAATCTGTTTTTATGTGCATCACTTGTCATGTTTTGGGGATGTTTTCTAAAGGTAAAAGGGTAAATTATAGTCAAGGATGTGAAATTTTCTAATGTTCATCAGTTGTAAAATAGATAAGAAAAGAAATATTTTTCACTGATAGACTTTCATATAATTTTGCTATGTACAAAGGACTCGTTTCTTATGACAAAATTCACAAAAATATAGTGTTTTTGCACTTTCAGAACACATTCAACAATTTTTAGAATTCCCCTTTCTTACTATAAGCACTATTTTTATCCATTTTATAACAGACAAACATAAGATATATATATCATAATAAAAGAGTATGTCTGTGCAACTTCCACAACTCCAAGACAAAATAATGTAGAAACCTAGAATTTTGCAGACCCCTAGGGACACGCATTTAAGTGGACCCCTAGGGCATGCATTTGGGTATTATTACTTACCTATACGTGTGTGTGCATATGCAGACAGCTTTATAATGCAGCAAGCTATCACAAAAACCACATAGAAAAGTGGTTCTTTATATTACAAACAGAAATCACAGACACATACACATCTGTGTAGGTGTGACTGCCATAGTTCCAAGAGGAAAGAACCAAGAAATCTGAAATGTTGCACCAATACCGAATACATCCTTAGGATGTGTAACTGGATATTATTACTCATCCAGTTGCATGTGCATCTTTTTCATGAGACAAGATGCCAAAAATATTAGAGAGAAAAGAAATGGTTCCTTGTATTATAAATTTACAGATACACATCACAGACAGACAGACAGACAAAAAACAAATATTTTTATCAATTTTATAGTGTATACAATTTACTTTATACTTTCACCACATACATTCTTAACAACAATACACTTTCACTGCTAAACAACATGACATGAAATCTAGTGTCGGAATGCACTGTTAACAAAAAGCACTGGCTTTTCTATATACGAGTTGTTATATGAGGAATTACTTCTTGTCTCTGTAGTTTTTTGCCATATTTCCATTAGGCTTGAGCTTCAAACATACTTATATGTGTAGAAACCAGAATACTGGTCTTTTATTCTCAATGAAACTTTGTAGAATGGACAGCAACTGCCTGTTGTGGAGACACAAGTGTACAGGACAACATTTCAAAAGTCTTCTGCCTTTCATTTTCAAGTCAGTGCGTGTGTAGGTGTTATCGGTCTTTTATAGTATCCTGGTGGATTGTGGAGGGTGTGTTATGATTGGTTGGATTATCACTGTTTCTAATTGGAGGAAAGATTTCCTGTAGATTCAACTAATGACAGCCACAGGTTACTCACCTCTACTCCAGAATCTCTGTTTAGTGAAGGTTTAGTAGTGTTAATATAAAATGATTCTTGGAATTTTCTTGTCATCCAGAATTTGTCTGTGTCAATGATTCTAGTTTTCTTCCAGTTTATTCTGTGTCCAGTTGATGTGGTGTGCTCTGCAATGGCTGATATTTGTGTTTTCATGAATCTCGTGCTATCTTTATGTTCTATAATTCTTGTCACAAGTTTTCTTCCCATTTCATCAATACATGTATTATTGCAGGAACATGGATTTCATAGATGATATTTTTCATATTCTCTTTGGTATGTCGCTGTTTGTTTTATATCAGAATGGAATTTGAAGTACAGTAGGATTTCCACTGGATTTCCATGTTGAATGTTTTGGCGATGGATTTGAATTTTTCACTGAAATGTTGAAGGTACGGTAGGTAAATGGTGGTAGTGATGGTAACTTTCTGTTGTGGTCTTCTTCAAGGAGTTTTGGATGAAGAAGGAGGTGTAACCATTCTGTTTAAAACTCTAAAATCTTTTGGTGTTCTTCTTCAATGGATGTCTTACTGCAAATGTTTTCTTCTCTATTGTTTAAGCACTGGATTATACCATGTTTTATCAAGATTAGAAGTGTAGGTATCTGTCTGTGTGGATCGGTTTTCTGTATACAGTTGTGGTTATTTGTTTTGCCTGTTTCTTACTTAATAGATTCACACGTTGCAAATAATGTCAACTGTAAACTCAGGATTTTAAACAACTGCAATGTTTCTTGCTCAGATAGAAAATAATGACCTATCTGCAGTGAACCAAAGGAATACACCATTAAATTTTAAGTTATAAGAAATCCACGAGAGTTAATTAATTATCATAGCTTGCATTAAAATTACAGTATTGATGGAAATAATCTTTGCACACTTATGGAAGAAAAATAATTTTAGTGTAATGGTTGATCAGTCTCCTAATCCATCCTAGTAGTGTGATGTTGTTAGTGGTAGATCAAACAAGATTTTAGTGTAATGGTTCATCAGTCTCCTAATCCATCCAAGCAGTGTGATGTTGTTAGTGGTAGATCAAACAAGATTTTAGTGTAATAGTTCATCAGTCTCCTAATCCATCCAAGCAGTGCGATGTTGTTAGTGGTAGATCAAACAAGATTTTAGTGTAATGCTTCATCAGTCTCCTAATCCATCCAAGCAGTGTGATGTTGTTAGTGGTAGATCAAACAAGATTTTAGTGTAATAGTTCATCAGTCTCCTAATCCATCCAAGCAGTGTGATGTTGTTAGTGGTAGATCAAACAAGATTTTAGTGTAATGGTTCATCAGTCTCCTAATCCATCCAAGCAGTGTGATGTTGTTAGTGGTAGATCAAACAAGATTTTAGTGTAATAGTTCATCAGTCTCCTAATCCATCCAAGCAGTGTGATGTTGTTAGTGGTAGATCAAACAAGATTTTAGTTTAATGGTTCATCAGTCTCCTAATCCATCCAAGCAGTGTGATGTTGTTAGTGGTAGATCAAACAAGATTTTAGTGTAATGCTTCATCAGTCTCCTAATCCATCCAAGCAGTGTGATGTTGTTAGTGGTAGATCAAACAAGATTTTAGTGTAATGCTTCATCAGTCTCCTAATCCATCCAAGCAGTGTGATGTTGTTAGTGGTAGATCAAACAAGATTTTAGTGTAATGCTTCATCAGTCTCCTAATCCATCCAAGCAGTGTGATGTTGTTAGTGGTAGATCAAACAAGATTTTAGTGTAATGCTTCATCAGTCTCCTAATCCATCCAAGCAGTGTGATGTTGTTAGTGGTAGATCAAACAAGATTTTAGTGTAATGCTTCATCAGTCTCCTAATCCATCCAAGCAGTGTGATGTTGTTAGTGGTAGATCAAACAAGATTTAGTGTAATGGTTCATCAGTCTCCTAATCCATCCAAGCTGTGTGATGTTGTTAGTGGTAGATCAAACAAATTTTAGTGTAATGGTTCATCAGTCTCCTAATCCATCCAAGCAGTGTGATGTTGTTAGTGGTAGATCAAACAAGATTTTAGTGTAATGCTTCATCAGTCTCCTAATCCATCCAAGCAGTGTGATGTTGTTAGTGGTAGATCAAACAAGATTTTAGTGTAATGCTTCATCAGTCTCCTAATCCATCCAAGCAGTGTGATGTTGTTAGTGGTAGATCAAACAAGATTTTAGTGTAATGGTTCATCAGTCTCCTAATCCATCCAAGCAGTGTGATGTTGTTAGTGGTAGATCAAACAAGATTTTAGTGTAATAGTTCATCAGTCTCCTAATCCATCCAAGCAGTGTGATGTTGTTAGTGGTAGATCAAACAAGATTTTAGTGTAATGTTTCATCAGTCTCCTAATCCATCCAAGCAGTGTGATGTTGTTAGTGGTAGATCAAACAAGATTTTAGTGTAATGGTTCATCAGTCTCCTAATCCATCCAAGCAGTGTGATGTTGTTAGTGGTAGATCAAACAAAATTTTAGTGTAATGGTTCATCAGTCTCCTGATCCATCCAAGCAGTGTGATGTTGTTAGTGGTAGATCAAACAAGATTTTAGTGTAATGCTTCACCAGTCTCCTAATCCATCCAAGCAGTGTGATGTTGTTAGTGGTAGATCAAACAAAATTTTAGTGTAATGGTTCATCAGTCTCCTAATCCATTCAAGCAGTGTGATGTTGTTAGTGGTAGATCAAACAAGATTTTAGTGTAATGCTTCATCAGTCTCCTAATCCATCCAAGCTGTGTGATGTTGTTAGTGGTAGATCAAACAAAATTTTAGTGTAATGGTTCATCAGTCTCCTAATCCATCCAAGCAGTGTGATGTTGTTAGTGGTAGATCAAACAAGATTTTAGTGTAATGCTTCATCAGTCTCCTAATCCATCCAAGCAGTGTGATGTTGTTAGTGGTAGATCAAACAAGATTTTAGTGTAATGCTTCATCAGTCTCCTAATCCATCCAAGCAGTGTGATGTTGTTAGTGGTAGATCAAACAAGATTTTAGTGTAATGGTTCATCAGTCTCCTAATCCATCCAAGCAGTGTGATGTTGTTAGTGGTAGATCAAACAAGATTTTAGTGTAATAGTTCATCAGTCTCCTAATCCATCCAAGCAGTGTGATGTTGTTAGTGGTAGATCAAACAAGATTTTAGTGTAATGGTTCATCAGTCTCCTAATCCATCCAAGCAGTGTGATGTTGTTAGTGGTAGATCAAACAAGATTTTAGTGTAATGGTTCATCAGTCTCCTAATCCATCCAAGCAGTGTGATGTTGTTAGTGGTAGATCAAACAAGATTTTAGTGTAATGTTTCATCAGTCTCCTAATCCATCCAAGCAGTGTGATGTTGTTAGTGGTAGATCAAACAAGATTTTAGTGTAATGCTTCATCAGTCTCCTAATCCATCCAAGCAGTGTGATGTTGTTAGTGGTAGATCAAACAAGATTTTAGTGTAATGCTTCATCAGTCTCCTAATCCATCCAAGCAGTGTGATGTTGTTAGTGGTAGATCAAACAAGATTTTAGTTTAATGGTTCATCAGTCTCCTAATCCATCCAAGCAGTGTGATGTTGTTAGTGGTAGATCAAACAAGATTTTAGTGTAATGCTTCATCAGTCTCCTAATCCATCCAAGCAGTGTGATGTTGTTAGTGGTAGATCAAACAAGATTTTAGTGTAATGCTTCATCAGTCTCCTAATCCATCCAAGCAGTGTGATGTTGTTAGTGGTAGATCAAACAAGATTTTAGTGTAATGCTTCATCAGTCTCCTAATCCATCCAAGCAGTGTGATGTTGTTAGTGGTAGATCAAACAAGATTTTAGTGTAATGGTTCATCAGTCTCCTAATCCATCCAAGCTGTGTGATGTTGTTAGTGGTAGATCAAACAAAATTTTAGTGTAATGGTTCATCAGTCTCCTAATCCATCCAAGCAGTGTGATGTTGTTAGTGGTAGATCAAACAAGATTTTAGTGTAATGCTTCATCAGTCTCCTAATCCATCCAAGCAGTGTGATGTTGTTAGTGGTAGATCAAACAAGATTTTAGTGTAATAGTTCATCAGTCTCCTAATCCATCCAAGCAGTGTGATGTTGTTAGTGGTAGATCAAACAAGATTTTAGTGTAATGGTTCATCAGTCTCCTAATCCATCCAAGCAGTGTGATGTTGTTAGTGGTAGATCAAACAAGATTTTAGTGTAATAGTTCATCAGTCTCCTAATCCATCCAAGCAGTGTGATGTTGTTAGTGGTAGATCAAACAAGATTTTAGTGTAATGTTTCATCAGTCTCCTAATCCATCCAAGCAGTGTGATGTTGTTAGTGGTAGATCAAACAAGATTTTAGTGTAATGGTTCATCAGTCTCCTAATCCATCCAAGCAGTGTGATGTTGTTAGTGGTAGATCAAACAAAATTTTAGTGTAATGGTTCATCAGTCTCCTAATCCATCCAAGCAGTGTGATGTTGTTAGTGGTAGATCAAACAAGATTTTAGTGTAATGCTTCACCAGTCTCCTAATCCATCCAAGCAGTGTGATGTTGTTAGTGGTAGATCAAACAAAATTTTAGTGTAATGGTTCATCAGTCTCCTAATCCATCCAAGCAGTGTGATGTTGTTAGTGGTAGATCAAACAAGATTTTAGTGTAATGCTTCATCAGTCTCCTAATCCATCCAAGCTGTGTGATGTTGTTAGTGGTAGATCAAACAAAATTTTAGTGTAATGGTTCATCAGTCTCCTAATCCATCCAAGCAGTGTGATGTTGTTAGTGGTAGATCAAACAAGATTTTAGTGTAATGCTTCATCAGTCTCCTAATCCATCCAAGCAGTGTGATGTTGTTAGTGGTAGATCAAACAAGATTTTAGTGTAATGCTTCATCAGTCTCCTAATCCATCCAAGCAGTGTGATGTTGTTAGTGGTAGATCAAACAAGATTTTAGTGTAATGGTTCATCAGTCTCCTAATCCATCCAAGCAGTGTGATGTTGTTAGTGGTAGATCAAACAAGATTTTAGTGTAATGGTTCATCAGTCTCCTAATCCATCCAAGTAGTGTGATGTTGTTAGTGGTAGATCAAACAAGATTTTAGTGTAATGGTTCATCAGTCTCCTAATCCATCCAAGTAGTGTGATGTTGTTAGTGGTAGATCAAACAAGATTTTAGTGTAATGGTTCATCAGTCTCCTAATCCATCCAAGCAGTGTGATGTTGTTAGTGGTAGATCAAACAAGATTTTAGTGTAATGTTTCATCAGTCTCCTAATCCATCCAAGCAGTGTGATGTTGTTAGTGGTAGATCAAACAAGATTTTAGTGTAATGCTTCATCAGTCTCCTAATCCATCCAAGCAGTGTGATGTTGTTAGTGGTAGATCAAACAAGATTTTAGTGTAATGCTTCATCAGTCTCCTAATCCATCCAAGCAGTGTGATGTTGTTAGTGGTAGATCAAACAAGATTTTAGTTTAATGGTTCATCAGTCTCCTAATCCATCCAAGCAGTGTGATGTTGTTAGTGGTAGATCAAACAAGATTTTAGTGTAATGCTTCATCAGTCTCCTAATCCATCCAAGCAGTGTGATGTTGTTAGTGGTAGATCAAACAAGATTTTAGGTGATATCTACTGAAATATTAAATTCAACTCATTTGGAGTATTGCATTCAGTCTTGGACTCCTTACCTAATGAAGGACATAGAATTGTTGGAAAGGATTCAGAAGAGGGCTTCTAGGATGATACCTGGGGTTGAAAGGCTGTCATGTGAAGTTAAGACCTCTGAAATTGTTAAATACTTGACTGAGGCACACAATTGAGAGAGCAGGGGATCCAAATATAAATTTTGGTAGTATAGAAACTGTGTTAGGTAATAAAAGTTTCATTTTTCTAACAGGGTTGTTAGCCTTTGGTATTGGCTGCCTTCAGATGTGGTTAATGCAATACATTATAGGGAGTTTAACAGAAAGTTTAATAAATATCTGAATGATAAATGCTGGTTTTGAGTTTTAAGTTTCATTCAGTAGTTGGGACAGTCTAGAAGGATCAACAGGGACTTTGTTATCTTTAAATTTTATGGTGTGTTAAATGCTTTTTAAGTGGAAGAATGTGTGACGTGTTGTTTTTGTGAGAACATGACTTTCTAATTTTTATTGTAAAATCATTTTGTATCCTCAAATGCTAACAAATAAAATATAAATTACTGTACCTGTGCATTTCTTTCCAGTAGAATCAATCTCATAACCTGGGTTACAGATGCATCTATATCCTCCATGTAAGTCTTCACAAGCACCATTAACACATATTGAAGGATACATCACACACTCGTTAACATCTAGAACAGACAGTAAGAAATCTTCAAACCATACCTTTATTAAAACATTAATAAATAATTTCACTGTAATGAACCAGAAGTTAGAGCACCTGAAAAATCACAGTTGAAAAACATCAATCAGATGGTGTATACAAAATAATTTGAAAAGTTATGCACAAAAGACATACTAAAATCACTTGTTTATCAAAATTAAAGAATAATGATTTTAAAGCAATAAAAATTATATCAAAATGGAATTACCTGATCCATCATAAAACATGGAATTTCTGAAACTAATATACATATCAGTTACCTACTTGCAAATCTCAACATTAAAAGTTAAGTGCTTTTAGTGTATAGTTTTTTTAAAGTTATAAAAGAAAATGCCATTTACAGTGATGCTTTCTATTTAATATGGCACTGTTCAAAGAAAAAGGCTATGGAAGTTAGGCATCAAGCATTTGTGAAAACGGTGTTCCATACAAGAGTAACATTTGTGTCTACACACACACACACATTATATGAATACACGTCTCTGAATGAAGCTTTTCATAGTTTATGATCAGTTAAATTGCATTATGTTATTTTTGAAATGTGAGCATAATTTTTCCATTTATTTTTCCATAAATTTTTCCATAAATTTTGCCATTGTGGTGAATAATTTTAACCATAATAGTACTACTCATAAAGACCCAGCTGCAGGGTGAGAAATGTCTGGTGAGAATACAATATCACACTTTTATTAACATTTAAATCTAAAGCAAAACTTCCATTAAAATCAACTGAAAGATACATGAAATATCAGTTAACATATGATAAAAAGAAAGAGTCCATTACATCACACAGTAAGATATGCATTCCCTATGACAGAATGAGCTTTTCTATACCAAACACAGGAAACACGCTACAGTGATCAAGGTCTGGAAGACAAATATCCAAGTAATATGTAACAATCATAGATGAAAAGCAAATCAAACACTTACTAGCTTACAAGAGAATGAAACCTCTTTACCAGGGGAGAAGACAGTTAAAACTCATTGTAATATAAAGTAAAGATATGCTATTAAACAAATGAATCACATACAACAAAGTTGTTAATATCTTAAAGATATATTCCATTAACATAAATTTAACTAAAGCTTTATCCTATTTATGAAGATTTGGGTAAAACGAATATATTTAAGGAAACTGTAAAAACATCACAAACTCAATAAGATTTAGAGGAAATATCCTCTTAACATACATATCAAAGGTCGTATAATATCTGTAACAACTAAACAAGAAAAAAATAAGGAATTGGCTTGTTTATTAACAACAGGGATCATTACTGATATTTAGTGTTTGCAGAGTTAAAAAAAGGGGAACAAAGTGAACAACATATCTTACACTTATCAATATCTGGGTGAAAATATAAAGACTTTATAGCAAAAACTCAACAGTATATTTCTCACTGATAAAGTCTGAAAGTAAGTAACCACTTGTAAAACAAACTGAAAGACGTGATTCTACATCAGAAAAAATGTAACCTAGACGATAGGATAATGAACAGAATAATTAAAAAAACGTAACTATGTAACTTTACATCAGAAAAAGGCAAGTAGCCTAGATTGTAGGATACTTAACAGGATAATTAAAGAAAACATGTAACTACGTAACTTTGCATCAGAAAAAGGCAAGTAGCCTAGATTGTAGGATACTTAACAGGATAATTTAAAAAAGATGCAACTACGTAGCTTTACATCAGAAAAAGACAAATAACCTAAACCATAGGATACTTAACAGAGTAATTAAATTCAAGAATAAAAGTACTCCACTGACAACAATTAAAGGTGTATACACATTTAAGAATACTTGGAGGAAAACAACTAAGGAATATATCACATATCCATGAAATCTTTGATGGATTTACTGTCATATATTTATTTTAATACAGACATCTGTTTAAGTTACATGTGTATTTAGAAATGTAAATAACTTATATTGTTAAATCTGTATTTCTCTATTGCCACCTATCTACTAAAATTGTAGAAGATTCTTGAGCATAACAATCAACAATATACGTGTGTGGATAAACATTGGTGTATCATCCCTATTATTGTAACACCTCTTGTTACACCCATAAATGTAACCAACGTAACACACCAAGAGATAGTGTATTCTATTAGTTTGCTATAGTTGTGACAATATAAGTCTCAAAATTTATAACTGTAATTGATGCAACACTAATCAATCAAACTTTCACCAGAGTATTCACAGTTTTCAAACATAACAAACCATTTAACTTCAGCATATTCACAGTTTTCAAATATAACAAACCATTTAACTTCAGCATATTCACATTGGACATCAGTATTTTTATGAAAGCATTGCATAAATTCATTGGTAGAAAAACTCAGTGTGCGACAGCTAAAGAATGAAGAAACACAGCTACCAACCTACCTGTTAAATGAATTGTACCTACATCACCTCAAAATTAAGTTGCTCATTGTAAACCCTTGATAAGAAAAATATCAAAGAAGTCCAAGACACATAGAAGACTCAATACTGTTTGTAAATGTTTCGTACATAGATCACTATTTGTAATAACCATTATTGTATATTGTATTATTATTTGTATATTATAATTGTTTATCAGTCTTGTTGGCAAATATCATAAACTGTATACATAAACATTTATTTAACTTCTCAGTATCATTTAACAAAGCTTCAGGCTATTTAAAATTCTGATATGTAATAAGTCTCAGATACCTTCATCCAGAATTAAAGGAAATTTCACACACATTCATTCACATCTGAAACAATTAACATAGATAGACATACATTACATGCATGAAAAGAAGAAAGAGATTCCATTCAAATAACGTTAATCAGAGAATTATACAAAAACTTTAATTCTTAGTTGAAGATATCCACTTTAAAATATTTTGCAAAGTTTTAAAAGTTGAAAAATTATTCCATTAACACTTACTGCAGGATACCTCACATTAAGAATTAATACTTCTGTTCATTAGGTTAAGAAGTTTTGAACACAGAGAAGGTTTTGAATGAATAATTAGCTAAACAAACATTGTAATAATGCTTCTTTATCAAATTATATGAATAACCAGCTGGAAAACTGTGAAATAACAATTATGAAACTTGACAGTTTATTGAATAAATCAGTATGTAAACCAGCAGCTGGTGTGTTAAGGGCATAACATTTCCTTAGAAGTATGTTTCAGTTTAAAAATTTTTTGAATCTCATCTGATCAAGAACTAATACTAAACCATATGTACTCAAAGTTTCAAACACCAAAGCAAACAATGTAAAGAATAACAAAATATACAAAATCAAATTCATACAAAATATTTCCTGTGGAGCCTGTCCGCACAACCGGACGTATTCAGTGGTGCCAGGGAGTGGACAAGGAGTGCATGGAGTTCCCCAAGCTGGAGTGATACCGTCAATTGTAGCTCCAACACAGCAGCATTTAGATTTTCTCACAAGCATTCGTGATGGCAGACTACATTCTCCATCTTTAAACACAGAGTAACAGTAGTCTTGTCTAGTTTCTGAAAGCAAGACATATGTTATTTTAGGATAAACACAAGTCACATTATCTGATATTACCCTAAAACGACATAAAACTTTGTGTTCATGAACAAATTTATAAGGTTAGAACATACCTTAGTCAGTGTTATTGTAAGCAGTTAGTAACAATGCATAATCAACAATTAAGACTAAAATGTATACAACTAAAGAACTAATACTGAACCATATATAAACTAAAATAAAACAATGGGTAATCTGCAAAAACAAACAAGCCAAATGAAATCTAAATTCAATACTAAACACACGAAACCAAGAATTAAATAATCACGAATCATTCCAAGTTATTCCAGTATGTGAATTTAATTAATAAAAAATAAATTATGTATATGTTATTGAATAGAACTAAGTACACATACAAAGCTATACTATCATTTGCATTAAACTTGACTTCAAAACAACTAACTAATTGAACTTTTCTACAGACAATGTAAGAAATATATTTTAAAATGAGAAACGTACAGTAAGGGAAAAAATTAGAAGATATTCAAAGTGTAAAAAGATTTTTAATTCAAAAGTCTAATGGTATGGTTGAAAAAGAAATTAAACTGTTTTTTTCTTTGTAGTCTAGAAAATCAAAACTATAAAGCAAAACTTATAAAAGACTTAATGATGTATGTGTGCATGTGTTTTTCTCATAGTAAAGCCACATCGGGCTATCTGCTGGGCCCACCATATTTTAAAATCTCAAAATCTTATCAGAAAAATCTACATTTAGATAAAGATGGAATTTTAATTTACATAAATTACTTACAGATTTAAATTATAAAATATCCCCTTTAAAACTGGATAAACACATCACTTTTGATAACAGTTAGCAAAATTATGGAACATTACAAATAAGAAAAGCCCAGACTTCGAAACTGAATACAACCTAACTTAAAAAAATTTTTGGAAAATTTTACTTTATGGGTTTTTGAAAATGGAATAAAGTTTTCATTCTATGAAAACTGACACTATTAAATTGGTTCCAAAAATGGAATTATGACCTATTATACATTATATATCATTTAACTTTACAACAGAATCCATACTACACATGTTCTCGTATAAACCACAAAGTTACTAATTCTTAAAAAAAAAAATGAATAAAACCAACAAGGAAATATATTGTACAAGAGTAGAGACACAAGTTATAATTTGTTTGTAGAATGTCCCATTATTAATATATTTGGAGGAATGGAAAACATGCATTAAAAGTAAATTAGGTTGAAAATTATTAATAAAGTCACAGGATAACCTGTTTAGGATGTTATTTAAAAAATAACAACACATATTTTTATTGTCAAATTGTTATTTTATATACTTGAAATAATTTCAAGTACTAAGAAAGTTATATTTTTTCACTGCTTACAAATGTTGAAAATGTAAAGCTATAGAAAAATACATTCTTTAATCAGTGATGACAAAAAAAACCCTTATATTTTTCTCTACATGTGCAAAAACAACTGGTTTTGGTCGAGAAAATGTTTTATGTAGAGAAGTGAACACCATTTCGACCTTCTTTAGTCATCGTCAGGTCCGCAAAGAAAGAAAGAAAGAGAACTGACTGATAGCTGACCACATCTTTAAAGGGAGTTGTGTAACTGAGTGTAGAAATGTGGAAGGTGTACTTAGATGTTTGATTATATTTATTAATACAGGTATAAAGTTGTTTCTTTGTATTAGTTTATTTTGGGCTTGAGTTGTTGTATAAGTAAGGCTTCTTTAATTTTGCATTTGTTTATGTTTCTTTATTTGGTATTTGGACGTTTTCCATGGTTATGTTGATTTGCAGTGTTTCAAAATGTGTGAAGGTGACTTTTTATGTTCTTTGAATCTGGTTTCTACTTTTCTACTTGATTCTCCAATATAGAAGTCGTGGCAGTTATCACATTGTATTTTATAAATAATATTGATGTGGTGTTTGTCAATTTAGTTTTTACACAGTATAGACTTGAGTTTTGTGCCTGGTTTTTGAATAAATTTGGTATTAACTGGAATGTCATATCTTCAGTGATGTTGAGAAAACCCAGTTATAGATAAATATATATGCAAAAACGGCAATCATTATAAATCATATAAATATATATATGAGGAAATATTTTAAGTTTCCATGTAAAATATTTCCTTAACCCAAACTAGCCGTTTTTGCATACATAATGTCATATTTTGTTACTAGTTTTTGCCAAATGTTGGTTATTTTCTTGCTGATGTCCAAAATATATGGTATACAGCAGTATATGGTTTCCTGATATTTTAATTCATGGAATATATTTACTTTTGTTAGTTGATTTTACCTTTTGTCTCGGTTTGTGTGTGTGTGTATAATGTTTTCTATGGTTTGTGGATGAATCTTATTGATGTTGATGAAGTATTGTTTTATTTTGTCTAATTCATTGCTAATTTTATCTGGTGAGCATAGTTTTATGGCTATGTTTATTTGGTTTCTTAGCATGTCGAGTTTCTGTTTTGTTTCATGACCAATAATGTCCACATATGAATCATTTAATTACAATCTTGATAAATACATAGCATGGGCATTCTCCAAATATGTAACATCAGCCAGCTCATTCATCAAAGATTCTTTTAATTTTCAAGTCTAATCTTAATCAACTTAACCATAAAGTCTTAAATAGCCAGTTTTGATGTTATATCCCTCTTTAAGAAGTCCCAACCGCTGAAACGTGCAAGATAGCCTTAGAACTCTATATCCGAGACCCTAACCAAACACCAGACATTCTCAGCAACTAATTAGCAACCTTCATAGAATTCACCTAGATGAAGACAAACTTCATATTCAACGACCAAAACTATATACAAACAAATGGCCTAAGCATGGGCAACCCAGTATCACCAGTTACAGCCAATATTTTTATGACACAGGTTGAAACACAAGCAAATAACACAGCAATACATCCACCACTATACTGGTACAGATATGTAGATGACATGGTTGTGGGATTCAGATCCACAGAACACATACTTTATTTTTCCAATCACATTAACTCTTTTTATCCCAGCATTAACTGCACATGTGAACAGGGAGAAAGCAATCAAATATCATTTCTTAACCTCAAAATTACAAGAACCAATACACAAGTTAAAACAGAAATCTACCAGAAAAATCACCCATACTAGACTATACATTCCTTGGGTCTCAGCACATGAAAGAAACCAAAAACTCAACACACTGAAAAATCAAATAAACACAGCAATAAAACTATGCTCACCAGATAATATTAACAATGAATTATACAAAATAAAAAATACTTCATCAAATTCAATAAGTTTCCTCCATAAACTGTAGAAAACATTATATGCACACACCTAGACAGAAAGCAAAATCAACCAACAAAAGTAAATATATCTCACGAATCAAAAAATCATGAAACCATATACTGCTGTATACCATATATTCCTGACATCAGCAGAAAAATAACCAACATTTGGCAAAAACTTGTAACAAAATATTACATTCCAGTTAAGACCAAATTTATTCAAAAACTAAGCACAAAACTAAGGTCTATACTATGTAAGAACTACACTGACAAACACCACAACAACAGTATTTATAAAATACAATGTGATAACTGCCACGACTTCTATATTGGAGAAACAAGTAGAAAAATGAAAACCAGATTCAAAGAACATAAAAAGTCACCTTCACACGTTTTTGAACACTGCAAGTCAAATGGACACAACATAACCATAGAAAACACTAAAATACTAAATAAAGAAACAAACATAAACAAATGCAAAATTAAAGAAGCCTTACTTATACAACTTAATCAACTTAAACCCAAAATAAACCAATATAAAGTAATGCCTTTATACCTATATTAATATAATAAAATAAAATAATATATTCAAACATCTAACACCGTGAAGAAGGTCGAAACATTGTTCGCTCCTCTACATACAAAATTTTCTCAACACAAGCCAGCTGTTTTTACATGTATATTTTTCAATACATTCTTTATATACTACATTAAAGAATTAAAAGCAAAATAAATAACTTAATTCAAAAATTGTAACATAAAATGAATGAAATAGTGTAGCAACATCCTTGTTTTGTTTGTTGAACAACAAAAATTACACTGTTGACTTGTGCTTTATAACAAATATGCATTAAAAGTACAAAAAAAGAAAGCAAGGAGAAAACTTATCAAACTTAGTGAAATCAATTCACCTCCTACATCAAAAAATTTAAAATTGTAAATTAAATTAATATCAAGCAACATACAATTAAGATATAAGATTAAAACTAAGTTATTAAAAACCATTTGACGTAAATATTAAATAACACAATCCTGAAACAAAAAAAGCATAAGAAAATACACTGAATAATTTGTAATGAAGAAAAAGTACCAGATAATTTACAATTAAAAATACATGCAGCCCAAAACTGAGTAAAGTTAGGATCCACTTTAATAATCCATGTCAAATTAACAAGTAATATCAAACTAAATACTTCCCAAAAGTAATACCAAATCAAATGTAAGAAAAACTAACAAAACTTTAATAATGACAGCTAATGTCAGACAACATGTAATCAAGCCCTATATGGCTAATAACCAACATCCAACCATATGTAATGAGTAGTGAACATCAAATTAATTGTAATTAGTACTGTATAGTGAAGAACTAACATCCCAACACATGTAACCAACAGTTATCACATCATATGAAAACAAGGATTAACATTAAACCACACGAACTGAACAAACAAGCACTTCAGAATATAAAGTTTAAACAGTTGGAATTAATACTAAATAATTAATACAAAACAACTGGTAATGAAAAGCCATAAGATTAGACAACATAAATAAACACATTATTTGATGCATTTCTTATGAATCCAAACATCAAAGACATTGTATCCTGCCTAATCACAATGTCCAACAGTTACGAATATTTACTACTAAATACTAAAACAGTACCAGTATAAAAACAAAAACTCAGTGAAAGAAAACTAAGCTCAGAGTTGGAATTTTGGTGTCATTATAAACTAAGCATTAGAAATAAATCTTTAAATATATCCACACTTCATACCAGGGTCAACATGTCTGTACAGATTAAAATTAATTGTGTGTCACTTCTACGAAATATAGTTCATCTTGTGACCATATCGTATACTTACCAACGCAAGTTCTACCTCCGTTGGTTAATTCAGTACCATCACGACAGATACATTTAAAACTCCCAGGTGTATTAAGACATTGTCCATTTATACATGAGCTAGGAACTTCAACACATTCATTGATATCTGTAATAAAGTAAAATAAAAAATAATAACATATTAGTGATAAACTAACACACGTATTAACTTTATTTCATGTGGTATAATAGTTTCATTCTTTTCTTTCTGCTACTAATATGAGTCAAATTTATATGTCTAATGTAGTTACAGTCATATTTCTTTCCATAAAAACAATAAAGATCATAAAATGAAGTTTTATGCCAGTTTAGAATGTGTCAAAAATAACCAAAAAGTGAGAAAAACTGTAGGAGGGATTCAGGTGCTCTTCTGAAACAAATCATGTGAAAGTAACATCTTTTAGGCAGTTGGTTGATTTGGTGTTTTATAGCACAAAGCAACTGGGCTACCTGTGTCAAACGTGTGCTAAAAAGTTAAAATTAATTTCAGTAAAATTCATAAATGGAGAAAAAGTTGTAAAGGACTTTCTGTAGCACAACTGTAATTATCATAACTCACCAGGAAGACCAACAGCTAAGTACAAAAACCACCATCAGTCACCTGAAGTTAGCCTTTCCAGTCCAGGTTCCGAGTTATTTGATGTTGTGGCCAATTTCAGAAAGTAAAGTAATGAAAGTTTTTAAAGACTTGCAGACAAAATTTTCATAATAACTCACCAAGATGACTAACAGGTAGTTCAAACAGCAGTATTAGTCACCTGAAGTTGGCCTTTCCGGTCCTGGTTTTGAGTTATTTTACATTATAGCCATTTTCTAATTTCAAATCAAACTAGGTGAATTTGATTCTTAAAAGGGAATCACATTTAAAAAGGTCCAATGTATAAATTAACAAAAAACTTTAAAACATTACTTAGGTGAACAGTGTCATCATCACCAATAACACTGTCTAGTGTTATGGACAAACCTTGGGACAGAAGTAGATGTTAAAGAAAAATGGGCCAGTCAGTTTCGAATATCAATGAGAACAGGATCTGAACCAATGTGAAGCGATTCCAGCGCCAGCAGAGAGCAAAGTGAATCAGTATAAATAGTACAGTTTGAGTACTGCACAGCTGCTATGTGATCCAGGGCAAGAGAAATGGCATACAGTTCAGTAATGAACACAGAAGCTGTAGAGGGGATTCTTCATGCAACCACTGAACCAGAACAAACCGTGGCAGAACCCACACAGTCAACTTGATTTCAAACCATTTGTATAAATAGGAATGGAATGATGGTTTGAAAGATGTTCAACAAATAGCAAACAGTATTCCAATTGGGAGTGTGCTTTTCTCAGATGACTTAAAGATAGGTCACATTTGGGGATTGTAAGAAGCCATGGTAGGATGGGCTGACCAGTGGATACAGCAATGTTATCCAAGGATAGACCCAATTCATCTAACTGCACCTGGATACAAAGGCCAAAAGAAGCAATGGCAGTTCATCTATTCTGAAAAAGTATGGCCCACCGAGGAAGCAAAACACAACCCCAGGTGGGATGCTTTGGTAAAAAATGAAGTTTCGAAGCATATAGTAAAGATAGTTGCAAACGGTGTAGGTGCAAAGAAGGTTCATGAGACTATGTATAAACTCTGAACTGAAGAAGTGCAGAAAGCCCCATTACAGAGCCAAAGTTCTTGATGATAAATGAAGTACAGCATTTTTAATGCCGAGGTCCTGGCAGAGCCAGTGATCCATGGTCAAGCTTCGATTGAATAAGTTAATGATACATCTTTAGCACAGAATAATGATCTACTTCTCAAGTTGTGAAAGAGAGAAATATAGAGAATGTTCAGTGCTCTTGTATATTCGACCTGTAGCGGTTCCATGTGTGAGCAAAGATAAGCCTCAAGAACTTTATCACATGCAGCACAACTACACCAATATGGAGTTCAGGATCAGGATGAATACCCTGTTGGCGGAAAAAGTGCATGCAAATGGTTTTAGAGAGAGAGAAGTCAAGGCCGTATTCTGTGGTCCACTTCAGTAAATGATTGAGGGCAGTCTATAGCTGCCACTCAATATACCTCATGTTCGACGACTGACGTGAGATGTGAAAGTCATCGACACAGAGCCCTTTTGCAACAATGAGAGGGAGTTGTTCAGTGATGGCATTAATTTTTATACTGAAAAGTGTGACACTCAGAACACAGCAATGAGGGACTCCAAGTTCCTGTAGAAAAGAACAGGAAAGTGTTGAACCCACATGAACTTGGAAACTCCTGTCCATTAAAACATTTTTAATTAAAAAGGCGCAAATGGCCACTTATCCCACATATATGAAGGTCTTGCAAGATGCCATACTTCCATGTTGTATCATGAGTCTTCTCATTGTCAAACAATGTTGATACAAGATGTGTCATTTAAGAAAGGCTTCTCTGATTGATGTTTCAAGTCGAATCAGGTGATCCACGGTGGAGTGCTGTCATCAGAACCCACATTGGGTGGGCGAGAAGAAGTTGTTTGATTCGAGGAACCAAACAAGATGAACATTAACCATCCTCTCTTAAGTCTAACAGAGACAGCTCGTTAAAGCAATTGGACTGCAGTTTGAAGGAAGCTTGGGATCCTTCCCAGGCTTTGAAAAAGTGAGGAGCAAATTGAGAGATCAACAGCAGTTAAAAACTGACTAGGTGCATAAAAATAGGTACAAGAACCAGTATTTATAAAAGAAAGGTTGTGTCCAAGAAGAATTTTCGTACCCAGAAACAAAGAAGGTGGAACTTGGGAGTTGTTGGAATGTACGTAAGGGTTATAGATGGATGTTGCACTCCCATAGTAGTAGTGGAATGAAGTGCAACAGCATGCATCTGAGATGGAGTGGTGAGCAGCAACTTTTGAGCCTCAGGATAAGCAATGTTATGAATTGTTCTCAAACGCTGCATCTCTTTGTCTTCCAACCATTTAGGACAAAAACAAAAGTAAGACAGGTGAGAGCTATTGCAACTGATGCAATGAGAGTCCATTTTACACTCACAGACATCATGGTCTTCGACACTGCAGCAAGCACACGTCAAGGAACCACGACACGACATCTTTGAGTGACTAAACTGCTCACACTGCAAACATCAGAGAGGGTTTGAAATGTATAGCCATATCCTGCAATTAAGATAATCTGCTTTGATGATGGAAGGTGACTTGATAATGTAAATGTCAGAATGAGGCTATTGGTTGGCATCATAATTCCATCTTTGCAAGTGAAGATATGCCAAACTGCAGGAACTCCTTGGGTGAAGAAACCAGTGAGAATCTCTGACTTGGGTATGTTCTTCAAATCCCTTTCAACAATAATTCCTCGTGATGAATTCAGAGTAGCACGAGGTGTATCCCCAATCGTCTTTGCAAGGACGAGGAGTTCACTGTATTGAGACGTGGATGCTTCCACCAATGTCACCATATCAAAGCAAAGCTTCTTTACAGACTTTTGAGAGCCAGCAAGTCCCTCTTGTCCATTCTGAATGAAAAAGGGAGACATTAGCCCTAATGGTTTGTCTGAAAGAGAATGTTGAATAAGAAAATGAGGTACAATATGTGTCACAATGTTGAAGATTCAGCCTGAACTGAACTCAGAATCTTCAAGACATGGTGGTTTACCCATGGACTATTTTTTCACTATTTAAGTTTTTATTTGGAGGATCCATAATAAAAAAAAAGAAATCTCAGTGCCCACTGACCCCACCCACCATGGATCCCTATGAGGGGACTCACTACAATGTCAAACAAGGACAATGCAGCAACACCAGGGTTTCGTGAACACTACACCCAAACACCAGCATCAGGTACAATCTCCACAACACCTGTTGAGAACATTCACCACTGGTACTTGTTTGACCCTACCCCAAGTGGACCAGCTGACTGACCCAAGGGGGGCCACCCAAAAGCTGCCCGTCTACAGGAATTAGAGGCCAAAGTGGTGTATTACAGTTGGACCCCTCAACCACCAGGATCCCAGGTCGCCATGCACAGCAAACACATGGATGAATGTTTAGATCCCAGAGAAGATAAACTGAAAGAACATAACCCTTTCCTGGGAGGGCCCCTCACCATGTGTAGAAGTCCATACCAAAAGATCTTTTAGGAGAACAAATCACTCAAACGTTTCATTCTTGTATCTTTTACCCTTTGGCAGACAATCCTGGAATAACCAATATTTTAATGCTAGTAGACATGATAAATTTGTTACTAATGTTTAATTATTCTCTTTGATAAACGATGTACATATCAATGGCGAGCTGCACAGAGTGCATGGGGAATACTTTCACCTTTAAACAGCAAATTTTCATTGTTTATACACCCACTACCATCCAAAACATGAAATTCATGCACAAGACGTATTTATATGAAGATATAATGGCACTACTCTTCACTGTGGCTTTTAATTTATACTTAAAGAAATAATAAAAAATCTCAATATAATGTGTGATTTTTAAATATTGAAAATTAGATTACAGAAAACTTATAAACATACTAACTCAAACACATAAATATATCCACCTGTTGAGAGTGTGTATAAAACAAAAACCTACCAACACAAACATATCCATCTGGCGATATCCTGTACCCTGAGTTACATACACATCGAAAACTGCCGTCAATATTAAGACACATTCCGTTCTCACACATTCCTGTCACTCCACATTCGTCACGATCTGGGAAAATTAGAACACAAAATGTTTTTAATGCATGCAAATATATACAGAAAAGAAATTCTTCACTTTTTAACAGCTTCTTACCTTATGGCAAGAGAAGCAATTATAACAAAACACCCTACAAAAAAAAAGAAATAATTTCAACACACTTCAGCCTGTACTGAACATGTCTCAGTAACAACAAAACACCACTTTAGTTATGTGTTGTTCTTGTATGTTATGCACATAAAACCTTTCACTTGTTACCAATGACCACCAGGTTTGTTGGGTTATTACACTCACTCTTAATTAAAATAGTCAATAAGCTACTCCTGAACAAGATATTCAGTTCTCTGACAAACAATATAATTATTCTTTGTAGAGCAACAAGACAATACTTTTAACTGGGTTTTGTGGGCTTAAAAGAAACTGTTATTAGTATATCATTAGTTTTCTTTGTTTATTTTGATGTGTTTTTAAACATGTTTGTTTATTTGTACTTTGAGATTATGTTCCTTTTGCAGAAAAACTAAGCTGCTATGTTTTGAAATAGTGGCACTAGTCACCCTTCTTTATTAATTCTAAAATCCACTTTGACAAACAAGTTATAGAATCGTATGAACAGTGAAGACTAACCAAAATAATTTGTGTTAACTTTCTTCTCAACTACTTCTATTTGATATCAAAAGTACTGTGTGATAATGTAACAAAAGGTTGTGACATATTACACTTCTGATGCACATTACTCTTTACAAAACATTCTAGGGAAAAGACTTTTGTTTTGACCCCTCAAAGTAAGATACTGATTTGACCTTTATACTGTTAGTGGAGAGAATAAAATAATCTGTAATACAACAGTTTATTGTTCTAATATTATATCTTACCAACACAAAATTTGCCACTGGGTTCTAAAACAAAGCCTTCCTTGCAATGACACTGATAGCTTCCTGGAATATTTTCACACCGACCTCGATTGCAGATTCGACCATTTTCAGCACATTCGTCAATATCTTCAACATAAAATAAATACCTAATCAAATCTAGAGTTCATGAGCAATTGAACATAAGACCAAGATTCCAGCAGATATAAAGAAACATTAACCAGGCATGTTTATTGTACCAAAACACTACAAAAAACAAAGGATAATACACTTGTTCACCCTAGCTCGTCAGGTAGAAAATTTTTACATATAACAAACAGGTAAAAACAATACAATCAATGCATAGTAGTAGAATGTTTCAAATGTGACATGACAGAAAACTTTTGAAGTTAACTTTTTGCTCAAAATACTTGTATTACAAAACTGTTTTTCCCTAGCATCCGTATTTTTACCTCGTCTTAAAGAACAACTGAATTTCAACTCCTTACTGTGCATGTGAAGTCACATGATCCAAACGAACTGAATTGTTGAAGCCTCATTAAACTTGTAACTTTATTATCCCAAGTTATTAATACACTTACATTTACTCAAAGTTATTCTTGTTTAACTTATAGATTAGCGAGTACAATAGTATAGACAGGTTAATCTGAATAAAGCTGGAATTTGTTTAACCAAGATCATTCTCATTTAACCAATGGATGAGCAAGAACACATAACATAATTTTGTTCTTATTAAACTCATCTAAGATCTGAATGACAGGAAATGAGGAAAGAATTTGCATACTGTTAATAATTTAAACTCATGTAATCTTAATTGGGAAAATAAAATTAACATGAAACATTTTATGGACAGAACAGCAATGTTATAAAGAAGACCTATTTATCTGTAGTGAGTTCAATATGAGGGATACAGCAATGTTATAAAGAAGACCTATTTATCTGTAGTGAGTTCAATATGAGGGATACAGCAATGTTATAAAGAAGACCTATTTATCTGTAGTGAGTTCAATATAAGGGATAAACCTAAAGTAATGAGAAAAGATCAAATACCATATTGTCAAAATTATACTACAATACAATAACTTATAGAAATATTGAATATTTGTTTTTTTAACTTACCAATACAGGCATGTCCCAGATGAGCTAAAACATACCCTTCATTACACTGGCATGTGAACGAACCATCGATGTTTACACATACTCCGTTTGCACACATACCCTTAGTTGCACATTCATCCATATCTGGGCATGAAAGAGAAAGAGAAAATGTTAAGAATTTAAATAGCTACATGTTTGTGAAAATACATACAATAACGAAAGTAATTAAAGAAACATACACTTGTAGAAACCATAAACGACTAATAGTAACTATATGCAGAATGTACTAAAGACACAAAACATTTTAAAAAAAATAACCATTTTTTGGTCATGCAGAGTGAAATTAACAGTATACTCTATAGAAAAGAATGACTTACTACACAGAATGGAATGGAATTTGTAAAATTACAAATTGCAAAAAACTGGCTAAAAATATGATGGTTAACAAACTGCAGTTATAACCTGATGTAATAATTAATATTTGTTATATTTACTGTTTTTAATAAAAAACAACTCATTAGCCACCTTGGATAAATAGCAAAAAAAGTCCATATTTAGGTGACAGTAAAATGTACCATATAGAAGTTTGTAGAGTTCAACTGGCATATATTCAACTAGTAATTACAGTTTGTAAAGACTTAGCTTAATCAAGAACCTTAAAGAAAGCACACAAACACACACATGTTGATACAAGCTTCACCTTTGATTGTTATTTCACTATTCACATTTTAAAACAAGTCACCATACATATATAAAACATCCTTCAAACTCTTGTTAAGTATACTTCCTAGCTTTATTTTTAAAAAGCCGTAAGTAAGTACCATATTTTACTGTAAACTGTAAATATTTTTTTTTACTACAGATTTTTGAACAGGACACATACCAGTACAATCTTGACCATCAGCTGTGAGGAAAAACCCACTTGGACATACACACTGGAAGCTGCCTTGTGTGTTCACACACTGTCCTCTCTGACAAATGTTTTTGTTCTTGCATTCATTTATATCTAAACAAAAATAAAACCAGAAATGTACATTCAGTAAGGTATTTTCATAAATTTTACAAATAAACTCATAATATTTTTCTTATGATCATTATTTTACTAGAAATTGAATCATTAGAGTATACCTATAGCTATTATTTTACTAGAAATTAAATCATTAGAGTATACCTATAGCTATTATTTTACATGAAATTGAATCATTAGAGTATACCTATAGCTATTATTTACATGAAAATTGGAATCATTAGAGTTATACCTATAGCTATTATTTTACTAGAAATTGAATCATTAGAGTATACCTATAGCTATTATTTTACTAGAAATTAAATCATTAGAGTATACCTATAGCTATTATTTTACATGAAATTGAATCATTAGAGTATACCTATAGCTATTATTTTACATGAAATTGAATCATTAGAGTATACCTATAGCTATTATTTTACTAGAAATTGAATCATTAGAGTATACCTATAGCTATTATTTTACTAGAAATTGAATCATTAGAGTATACCTATAGCTATTATTTTACATGAAATTGAATCATTAGAGTATACCTATAGCTATTATTTTACATGAAATTAAATCATTAGAGTATACCTATAGCTATTATTTTACTAGAAATTGAATCATTAGAGTATACCTATAGCTATTATTTTACTAGAAATTGAATCATTAGAGTATACCTATAGCTATTATTTTACATGAAATTGAATCATTAGAGTATACCTATAGCTATTATTTTACATGAAATTGAATCATTAGAGTATACCTATAGCTATTATTTTATTGGAAATGGAATCACAACATCATATCTGTCTAATAACTTATTATTCCTAGCCTACTGAATTTTATCATAATACACCTGTCTTAGAGTATTGATGTAACATTCAAAAACTACATATTCTATCTTTTCATGGTATGTATATTTTACAAGATATTTAGATTATTTTATAGTTTTGAGTTGGAACATCACAAATCCAGTTGAAGTTGAGTGATAAATTAAGCCTGTCACGTTACCTTCTGAACAAGGTACAGTCAAGGAACTTTTCTACCATTTCAAAAGATAGTTGAATTCTCAGTGATGTCGAGAAACCCACTTGTAGAGAAATATATATGCAAAAATGGCTCGTTTGGCTTGAGAAAATATTTTACATAGAAGAGCGAACAACGTTTCGACCTTCTTCGGTCATCGTTAGACGTCAAGTAGAGATACGTATAGATTTTTATTATTGGTTTTCTTCTGAATGGTCAGCTACAGATAAAATTTACTTTTTGGATCAATTATTTTTAATCTAATAGAGACAAAAACCCTTGTCCAGCTTTTAATCTTTTCACCTTTGCTTATTACTGTAGCTAGATTGACCTCAACTGACGCTGATTACTGTAGCTAGATTGACCTCAACTGATGCTGATTACTGTACCTAGATTGACCTCAACTGACGCTGATTACTGTAGCTAAATTCACCTCAACTGACGCTGATTACTGTAGCTAGATTGACCTCAACTGACGCTGATTAATGTAGCTAGATTGACCTCAACTGACGCTGATTACTGTAACTAGATTAACCTCAACTGACGCTGATTACTGTAGCTAGATTGACCTCAACTGATGCTGATTACTGTAGCTAGATTGACCTCAACTGACGCTGATTACTGTAGCTAGATTGACCTCAACTGAGGCTGATTACTGTAGCTAGATTTGACCTCAACTGATGCTGATTACTGTAGCTAGATTTGACCTCAACTGATGCTGATTACTGTAGCTAAATTGACCTCAACTGACGCTGATTACTGTAGCAGAGATTGACCTCAACTGATGCTGATTACTGTAGCTAAATTCACCTCAACTGACGCTGATTACTGTAGCTAGATTGACCTCAACTGACGCTGATTAATGTAGCTAGATTGACCTCAACTGACGCTGATACTGTAACTAGATTAACCTCAACTGACGCTGATTACTGTAGCTAGATTGACCTCAACTGATGCTGATTACTGTAGCTAGATTGACCTCAACTGACGCTGTTACTGTAGCTAGATTGACCTCAACTGATGCTGATTACTGTAGCTAGATTGACCTCAACTGACGCTGATTACTGTAGCTAGATTTGACCTCAACTGACGCTGATTACTGTAGCTAGATTTGACCTCAACTGATGCTGATTACTGTAGCTAAATTCACCTCAACTGACGCTGATTACTGTAGCTAGATTGACCTCAACCAATGCTGATTACTGTAGCTAGATTGACATCAACTGACGCTGATTACTGTAGCTAGATTGACCTCAACTGACGCTGATTACTGTAGCTAGATTGACCTCAACTGATGCTGATTACTGTAGCTAGATTTGACCTCAACTGATGCTGATTACTGTAGCTAAATTTGACCTCAACTGACGCTGATTACTGTAGCTAGATTGACCTCAACCAATGCTGATTACTGTAGCTAGATTGACATCAACTGATGCTGATTACTGTAGCTAGATTGACCTCAACCGATGCTGATTACTGTAGCTAGATTGACCTCAACCGATGCTGATTACTGTAGCTAGATTGACCTCAACTGACGCTGATTACTGTAGCTAGATTTGACCTCAACTGAGGCTGATTACTGAAGCTAGATTGACCTCAACTGATGCTGATTACTGTAGCTAGATTTGACCTCAACTGATGCTGATTACTGTAGCTAGATTTGACCTCAACTGATGCTGATTACTGTAGCTAAATTGACCTCAACTGACGCTGATTACTGTAGCTAGATTGACCTCAACTGATGCTGATTACTGTAGCTAAATTCACCTCAACTGACGCTGATTACTGTAGCTAGATTGACCTCAACTGACGCTGATTAATGTAGCTAGATTGACCTCAACTGACGCTGATTACTGTAACTAGATTAACCTCAACTGACGCTGATTACTGTAGCTAGATTGACCTCAACTGATGCTGATTACTGTAGCTAGATTGACCTCAACTGACGCTGATTACTGTAGCTAGATTTGACCTCAACTGATGCTGATTACTGTAGCTAGATTGACCTCAACTGACGCTGATTACTGTAGCTAGATTTGACCTCAACTGACGCTGATTACTGTAGCTAGATTTGACCTCAACTGATGCTGATTACTGTAGCTAAATTCACCTCAACTGACGCTGATTACTGTAGCTAGATTGACCTCAACCAATGCTGATTACTGTAGCTAGATTGACATCAACTGACGCTGATTACTGTAGCTAGATTGACCTCAACTGACGCTGATTACTGTAGCTAGATTGACCTCAACTGATGCTGATTACTGTAGCTAGATTTGACCTCACTGATGCTGATTACTGTAGCTAAATTTGACCTCAACTGACGCTGATTACTGTAGCTAGATTGACCTCAACCAATGCTGATTACTGTAGCTAGATTGACATCAACTGATGCTGATTACTGTAGCTAGATTGACCTCAACCGATGCTGATTACTGTAGCTAGATTGACCTCAACCGATGCTGATTACTGTAGCTAGATTGACCTCAACTGACGCTGATTACTGTAGCTAGATTTGACCTCAACTGATGCTGATTACTGAAGCTAGATTGACCTCAACTGATGCTGATTACTGTAGCTAGATTGACCTCAACTGATGCTGATTACTGTAGCTAGATTGACCTCAACTGACGCTGATTACTGTAGCTAGATTGACCTCAACTGACGCTGATTACTGTAGCTAGATTGACCTCAACTGATGCTGATTACTGTAGCTAGATTGACCTCAACTGACGCTGATTACTGTAGCTAGATTGACCTCAACTGATTCTTCATTTTATTTTATTTTCAAATTTAGTTCATTTCTTTATTCTTCTCCAGCTTAACTACAGTACAAGACTCCACCACTTCAACAGTTAGAACAACAAACATTAACTTCTTGGACAATCATCAAATTAATCCTAATTTTAGTTACTGGACAGCCATAATAACTGGATACTCTAATTAGTTGATTAGTTTTGTAACATTAAACAATTTAAATCACAATTTTTGTTACTGGATAGTTTGAGTAATTAAAACCAACAATAATAAAAAAAAATAATTTATTATTTTTGTGACACTAAAAGCTTAATCAATTTTGGTTCATTAATTATTTCACATTACACTAACTGATATAATTAAAGGCACTCAAGAGTATCAATTAGAAAGTTGATCTGAAACATTATACAGCTATTTTAAGTCACATTAATGTAAGTTACTAATAACTTGAAGTAAAGAAACAGTTACATCAGACTGACAATTTAGTGTCTCTACAAGTACACATAAATAGTTCTAGAATGGTGACAACAAAGAGCAGTCCAGTGTCGTACGACACGTATTTCCCACCTACGATCAAGTGGTGACTACAGCAATCATTGGGAAGACTCAGTAATTAAAGAGGCTGATAATAAACAGACACAAGACTGAACTAAATGCAACAGATAGGACTGCTGCTGGAACTTTAAATCACCACACAGCAGTAATAACATTATCTGGATGATTATTACTTGGAACACTGGAACTTCCCAAGAACAGCTATTCTTACAATTTTGTGCTTTATATAATTAGGAAAAACTGTTAAATGTCAGCTACTTAGCAGATTTAGAAACTTTGGCTAATGCTATACTGTAATGAAGATTTTCTGATGAATGAAAGGAACAAAGTTTTTAAAGAGTAGGATTTGAAAAATATCTTTCTAACAACTTACCTTCACATTTCTTTTGATTGTTAACTAATCGAAAACCTTTGAAACATTCACACTTGTAAGACTTTTCAGTATCAATACATCTTCCATTTTTGCAGAGAGAAGGATTTAAGTCACATTCATTTATTGCCAGTGAAATGTCACATAAAGAGTTATAGTCTCCTAAAAATATATAAAATATTATTTATTTACAATGTTAAAACTGATAGGTAATTTAAATAAATAGTATTTTTTTTTCCCACAGATTGATATACTATGAAAAACATATTTACCTCAAAAACTGTACACAACAAAAATCAGGTTTTGAAAATGAAAATAAAGTCTTTTTAATTACAAGGAAAACAGAATTTTGATTCATTGTAAATTATCATTTCTAATTTTACCAAGGTAAATTTCCTCATTCATATACAAAACAAATATATCAATTCTAACACATTTCAAGTCTCAGACCACAAAGCATCTTATAGTTTAAGTTCCCAAATGAAGTAATCTTTATTTCTAAGTGACTTGGAAATTAGGTCCACACCTATGTTAATGTAAAGTTAACACATACAGTATTGTTTCTGAAGTCAATGACATTATTGGAAAGTGGGGAACACAAAAAGAAATGCAAGTGTAAACTTGACCTTAACTAAAGCACTTCAAGACCTTTATGGCTGCCAACAGCAATATCAGAGATATGTTCACACAGCCAAAAAAGCTGAATAGAACTTCCAACTTATTTCATCTTATAGAGTCCACTCATAATATATCCTTCAAGCTGACAATGTCTTCAAGAAAACACACATAAGCAGGATTTTCTTTCCTACTCTGATATCACCACTAAACTTAGGAAACTGCTCAACTTTGAGTATTATTCATAAAACTTAAGTTCAGATGGTTTGGGGGACTTATTTAAATATTTGTTTATATTTTTCTCTATTTACATTCTTGTAAAGTAAAATAAAACATTTCAACTATGAACAACACTTACTTGTTCCGCTTAAGGGGCAAGGTTCACAATATTTGTCAGCCCAAGCCTTTCCCATGTTGTCTCCACAACAGCATTCCATTTTTGAAAGACGCACAGAAAGTTTATTGAGGCAACGGCCACTTGAGAAATCCAAATAGCAATCACCTCTTCGAGTGTCTAAAAATAAATAATAATAAAGTGACTTGTTTATTATCACAACTTAAGACAATAAGAAACTTGTTTTAAATCTCTATATTAATAATGATATACTTTCAAAACAAAGTCAAGTAGAATGGTGATTTATTCACAGGATTCTTGGCACTATGAACTAACTAAAGTAAAGACCTTTTTCAAATGACGCTAAGGAGAAATTTAAGATGTATTTGTATGTTATTTATTAGCTCACATAATACTGTAAGATAAACATTAACAAAAACTAAATCATCAAGGATTCAATAATTTATTACACTGAATTTTGATTCAAATCCCTCTTCAGTTTCAACAACTATGTTATATTCCTGAATACAGTTAAGTACGTACACAAACACACAACTTTCCTTCTGTTTGGTGCAAAATATACTTACAAAAACATATAGATTAAATTAGTATATATTCTGTTTTTACAAGAAAGCATATAAATGATTGGAAACTGTCACATGGGAGAGCCAAAGAAAATTATTTTCCTCAGTGATTATTCTGAAATTTGTCCAATTACAAATGTTGTTACATCATGAATATGAAAGTTGAGATATTACCCAAATTTGCACACATGTCACAAAAAATGTTTCCTTCCTCAATTAAAATCAAATGAGACCCTTTCTGAGGGTATTCAAAAAGATAACATTCTGTCAATCAGTGAAACATTTTAATGCTTGCCCCAACTAAAAACCCTGATCTAAATTGTACAACAAATAAAATAAAATTACATCATCTTGGTGAAGAAGATGAAATCAAACAACATTTGGACAAACTGTGGAGAGCACAATGGGTTCTTGTACCAAATACCAGCATATTATTAAACTTATCCACTTTTATTTTATATTTTCTATAATAATATTTTATACCATTAATAAATACACCATATAATTAGATTACTCTTTGCTTGTGTCTCCTATTCATGGATTGTTTGTTTTTTATAATTATCTCCATTACCAATACCACAGAGAAATTAATAACTTTATAACATAAGCATGTATAATATTACAAAGTCAAACATCTAACGTATACATAGTTAATGGAGACGTTTAGTGACCTTCTGGCTAGTCTACAGATACACAGATAAGGTAATATGCCATACATTTTAACACAACAGTGTATTATTTGTTCTGTGTATGTGGACGTTCTGCACAATACATGCTTAAGAAAGTCATTAAGTTGATTTCTCTTCAGCTGTCTTTGTTCCTTTGTCACTTCCAACTGTATAATACCTGTTCTGGTCCAGTAGAAATTATTACATGGTGTAAAGATGTGAACAACAGTGTCATCCTTCAGTGGTAGTTCAAGTGATAACTAGACAACAACAGTGTCATCCTTCAGTGGTAGTTCAAGTGATAACTAGACAACAACAGTGTCATCCTTCAGTGGTAGTTCAAGTGATAACTAGACAACAACAGTGTCATCCTTCAGTGGTAGTTCAAGTGATAACTAGACAATAACAGTGTCATCCTTCAGTGGTAGTTCAAGTGATAACTATACAACAACAGTGTCGTCCTTCAGTGGTAGTTCAAGTGATAACTATACAACATCAGTGTCATTCTTCAGTGGTAGTTCAAGTGATGACTATACAACAACAGTGTCATCCTTCAGTGGTAGTTCAAGTGATAACTATACAACAACAGTGTAATCCTTCAGTGGTAGTTCAAGTGATAACTATACAACAGTGTCATCCTTCATTGGTAGTTCAAGTGATGACTATACAACAACAGTGTCATCCTTCAGTGGTAGTTCAAGTGACAACTATACAACAACAGTGTCATCCTTCAGTGGTAGTTCAAGTGATAACTATACAACAACACATTAATCCTTCAGTGGTGGTTCAAGTGATAACTATACAACAGTGTCATCCTTCAGTGGTAGTTCAAGTGATGATTATACAACAACAGTGTCATCCTTCAGTGGTAGTTCAAGTAAAAGATATCTGGAGGTTAAAGTTTCATCATTACTTGTTTTTGTGTAATCTACATCATCGTCACCTTTTTAATGATTACTTAAAACATAATTTCTTGCTAAATGATTTTTATCTATTCATATTTTGCTTCAACAAATGATAATAATTTGATAAATTATGTGTTCCAAAAGAGTACATCAAATTTTGGTTATAATTATGATAGTTTTGAGTTTTGGAAGTTTTTTCATTCTGATTATATTTGCTTCTAAAACATTATGTAGTGTATTTTGTACTTTATTACTTTAAACGTGTTATTTATAATAACTAATGCCAGTTGTAAAGTTAAAATGGTGGTGACGATAGTGTCTACGTAGACCACATGCACAGCATGAATGTCTATGTACAGCATGTCATAGTAGCATCCTGTTGAAATGAGAATCATCAATCGTGTGGGGAGCAGAGTTAGTTCCTCAGACTAAACACATTATTACTTACAAACTAAGGAAAGTTGGATTTAAACAAGATCTTGTGAGAGAAACAGCAAAGAAAATCTGATAAATTCAACAGGCTGTCTTACAATAAAGCAGCAACACACATTATGTTCACATTTAGTGCTGTAATAACGAATATTTATTTAAAACTTCACTTCATATTCACTCTCATTATTCCATTTAACATCAACTCGATGAGAAAGTTGACATCACTTCCTATTAAGTGGGCCTATCTGATTGCTTGAAAGGTAATTCAGTTTTACCTGAAAATACCACAGTAACATAGGTGCTGAATGTGGCAAAGTTACTCATCTGTTACAAGTAGTAAACATATTTTAGGGTTAAGTGTACAATATGTGTACTCATAATTTGAAATGAGTACTCAGCCTGCAACAAATAAACTTGTCAAGTACCTCACATAAGTGTATAGATTGTGAGGAGAGTTATTCACCCTCTAATATATGTACTTATATTACTGATCACGTTAAAGAGCAGGAATTCTCATACCGTACAATAGAAATTAAACTTTAATTAATACAGACATCCCTTTAAAAAAATAAAAGTATAATAAACTCACCAAGACATGCTTTGTTGTTTGGGCTTGGAATATAACCTCGATCACAAATACAATAGAAGCTCCCCTTTGTGTTAATACACCGACCATGATGACAGATGGAAGCCAATGATTTACACTCATCCACATCTGTAAAGAATGGTAGAAGGAAAGTTCGAAAATAACTAATGAGTTACAAGTTCAACCAGTCTCAGAAAGAGGAACATAAATTACTTACTGTACTAATAGCAAGACATAGAGATGAAAACTTCAGAGCATTCAGTCAACAAATCCTAAATGTTTCTAACTTACTTCAATAATGTCACTATGTATTCTATCACTTGGAATTTTCAGAGCTGTTTGGTAAAAATAATGAATTAGTTTCTTTCTTCAATTACATTTTATACAGGTTAGGTTCACTGGTACACCTAACTTCAAAAACAATGTTTCAAATATATTCTATAAACTAACATGTCTCACTTACTAATAAACTCAATCAATCATTTACTTATGAGATTTCTAGCTAAATGAATAACAAACACTCTAAATAACTTAAAAACTCAATCAGTGATGAATGGATTTAATTAAGTCTATATATCCAATTTAACTCCCTCAGTTTGGCATTTTTGTATTTTACTGTTTTTCTTTCTATGGAAAGTTTCAAGTTTCCATACAAATCTAAACGTTCCTGAAACTTTTAGATTTCAGATCATGCAAAACTGTCTCTAGTGAAGAAAACATTAAACTATTAAAAATATACCCCACAAGAATATCTTCTATCCAGAACAACCAGATCTTTTTAATCAGCTAAAATTTAACACAAGATTATTTGACTGAATAACTACAGAGATGTTATAAGTTTATAAATATATTTTAACAGAATCTAAAATATTTAAAAAAATATTTTTATTCAGAATTTTATAGAGCTGCTATGACATTTCTTTCAAATAAAAAATTTTAAAACTTGGAAAATAATGTAAAGTTGAAACAAAATGGCATCTGTAAATAACAACAAAAAATCAAATATTCACTATATTCCTACCTATACAAGAATCTGTATCTTTATCTCTCTCATATCCTTCTTCACATTCACAGTGAAAGGAACCAATGCTGTTTACACATTTTCCCTTTGCACAAAGTCCAGGTATAGCATCACATTCATCAACATCTGGAAAAAACAAAGGTAAAAATAACAGACGTGGAAGGCTCATCTTCTATACTATTGTAAAAAAAGGACAGTCATCATATGAAGTGTTAACACTGGTAAAACACGTATTTATAACAAACACTTTATCATTATTACTTGCAACATTACGGGCAGAAGCCCGTCATCAGACAAAGGGTTTTTATTACAAATAATTATAAAGATTTTGTTATAAACGTTAGTTTCACCAATTTTAAACTCTCTCATTTTTTCCACAATTTGTGATCTTTTCTACTGCATTCCTATAAACAATGTACGTTATTATTGCCTGATGGTTAGGGTGCTCGACTCCCATTCTGACGGTCGCGAGATCAAGTCCTCTTTATTAAACGTCTGTGTCTCATATGGTTGCTGATTAAATAAATTACTTGAGTGTAAACAATTTTCGTTTACATAATGTTAGCCAACCAGTTCCGAATGAAAAAAAGATTTCTTAATAATAAACCAATATCATAAATACCAAACTTAATTTTATTTTTCAAGTCATAACTATTAAAGATATAATACGCACCCTGAC
Source organism: Carcinoscorpius rotundicauda (assembly GCA_011833715.1). Lineage (NCBI taxonomy): Eukaryota > Metazoa > Arthropoda > Merostomata > Xiphosura > Limulidae > Carcinoscorpius > Carcinoscorpius rotundicauda. The sequence continues at coordinate 3,122,921 of CM022391.1, read as the reverse complement.
AAGATCTGGAGTTGATATTGGTAATGAAACCCCGATCACAGTCAAGATCTGAGGGACATTCTTCACATGGGTGTCCCCAGGCTACCCCAATAGTAGCACAACAAAGCTGTCGCGTGCATACAACACCTGTTAATTGCCCTGCACAGAATTGGTTCTTCACCTTACGAAAACATGGTCCGGTTCTAACGTCTGTAAAAAACAAAAGTAAAGAAATAAGTCCAAAAACTCCAGAAAGTCTAAAAAATGAAAATACACAAAAACGTATTCTAGTTTCTCTGGAGAATTACTGAAATTAGTGAAATGCAACTTCAGTTATAACGTATTTTAATTTTTCTATTGTTGCTAACAGTAGGAAATTCGCAGTATCATTAATGTACTTCATATATATCTTGAAATGAACGTGACGAAGTAAAACTCATCATTTAACCAGCCATGTCAAAAATTAAAATTACGGTATTTCTTTGTGGGCATAATTATACGTTTGTGATATAGTTTAAAAGTTTCATATATCGATTTGAATAATATTACAAAATGATTAGTGTATTATAACTTTAATAAATAACGTGAACATTTCAAAACTGTTAAAAATACTTTAAAATTTACAATTAAGTATTCAGCCTTTTTAAAAAAGTAATGCACTTTTTGAAATGTACTGACAGGTGGTGTTTTCAATTAAGGTATAAATAATTTAAAACGGTACGCATCGTTTCATATCTATGTGAATAATGTTTTCAAACAACATTTGGATTTTATAGATTGAAATAAATTAATTTTATGTTTTGTCAGTTTTTTGCTAAACCTATTTCTAAATATTGAGAAACTAAACTCAAATGTTTACCTAGTTCACATCTTCTGCCAGAAAATCCGTAAACACACGAACAACGATCTTGTCCGATACAACGCCCGCCATTCAGACACGGTTCCCGACATACAGCTAGCAATGAATAATTGTGGAATTAGACCTGGTGTCTCACATCAACTTGATTTATGTTAAATTAACATAGAAATGTTGTCTTATTTAGTTACCGTAAATACTTCTACACTTCATATACAATATCAAATAACTGCAGCTACAGATTGTAAATTGATTTATTATAGTTTTATACCGAATGAATTGGATTGGTAGGTTTTTATGTTTATTATTATTATTATTATTCCCATACCGCTAGTACAGCGGTATGTCTCCGGATTTACAACGCTAAAATCAGGGGTTCGTTTCTCCTCGGTGGGCTGAGCAGATAGCCCGATGTGGCTTTGTTATAAGAAACACACAAACACATTTTTTATTCTAATTTACTTAAAATGTATTTGATTTGCACTGACCAATGAGGACCCGATTTCTCACGAAATAGTTAGACATGTTTATATATAACAAGATCCTTCTATCAGATAAACTTTTTTGGTACAAAACACACATTACTGTTAACTGGCAATTTAATTCACACGACATGTCGAAGTTGCTCTGGTTAGATGTCTTCAGGGGCGTCGAGAGCAAGCCTAGGCCCCTGGGTTAATAATATCATCGGGCAACACTTTCATTCTATTAATTAACTCTTGCTCATTTTTTCATTAAAAATTTACGTGACAAATTTATTCATGAAAAAGCTGCAGCCGCAGTGTTAGCTCATTAACTAGAATGTATTTCTAGTGAATTTGTAATATTTCACTGCCGAGCTCCATAACCTCTTTCACCCCTCTCGATGGTCCTGGATACTGTTAAGCACAAAGCTACACAGAAAGCTATCTGTGGTACGCTTACCACCAGGACCAAAACTCGCATTTTAGCGTCACAACCCTGTATGATATAAAGCAAGGTTTATTTTGTTGTTATTTAAATACCAAATTACAGAATAGGCAATCTGCGTTGTTTCCGTCGCATGGATCGAATCTTGAACTTTTGCCCGTAGCATTTACCTGTTGAGACGCTAGATGACAAAATGAATCGAAGGAGCAGTTTTAGAAGAATTTAAACTACAATTATTGTGCATTTTTATAATAATACTTTTATTTTTAATGGTTTGTTTTATATTTTAATTGTATCAAATGACTTTAGTCTATGATCGTCGCTAGTGTCACAATATAAGAGAAATGTTACAAAACAAAATATAACTTTAAATGAAATAATAAAAAAACACTGAATATTAATCCATTCATTGGCAAATATTTCCTTTAATAAAAATATGAAGTAGTGTTTAATATTATATAATTAAGAATATATACATATATTTTTCCTTTTTTACAAGCATAAATCCACCAGCCACCTGGAAGTGTTTGTTATAGTGAGAAACCAAGTTAGGCTAGTGATAAAAGATTCTATACAAACTACATATAAACTTAAGACATGCCATTATGTTTAGTTATTATTGATTTCATTAATAATATCGGTTATATTAGTCACCATATCAAATGTAATTAATTTTTATTTTCATTTCTACTTTATGATCACTATTTTATTGTACTTATTGTGTTACATTGCTAGCTTAAATTTTTATTTATTTATTTAAGATCAATCTAAAAGTTCTAAACTGGCCAAACCTCGTAAAATATTGTTGGGATTACAGCCGAAACTATCGTTAATAACGGAGATACCTAACTAACAAAACAATGCATTATAATCTTTATACTTAGATTAGTTTACTAACGACCAGGTTAAGTGTTATAATGCATTATAATCTTTATACTTAGATTTGTTTACTAACGACCAGGTTAAGTGTTATATGCAAAAACGGCTCGTTTGGGTTGAGAAAATATTTCAAATAGAAGAGCGAACAACGTTTCGATCTTCTTCTATGTAAAATATTTTCTCAGCCCAAACGAGCCGTTTTTGCATATAAAATTCTCAACAAGTGGGTTTCTCGACATCACTAAAGGTTAAATCTTAGTTCTGCTCTAACTACGTAACTTACTTTAATCAAAACTTATCATTATTATTAATTTGATGGTTCAAGCATTCTAACCAATCACGTTTCAAAGACAAAGTTCAAGTAAGACATTTTAAGAATTCCAAGTCATAAATGTTATGAAAGATTTGAGTCATTTTAAAAATATGAGGCTATTTGTCAGTTTCATTCTTTATTTTATGTAATATTTTAAATTATTCAGTTTAAATGCCAAAAGAAAACAAAGCATTAGGAACCAATACGGTTAAAATTTGTGATAAAAATTATGTAAACTGCAGACGACCTTTTATTCACATCAAATTGAAAAGGGTAAAAATAAAAAGAAACATATACAATTTACGTGATTTTTATCAGACACTTTAGGGTAAACCTTCCTTTTCTTTAGCAAAGCGACAAGATGTTTATATTACACTATTTTAACTTCTTAATATGGTACAAGCTTAATATAAAAACCAATAGTCTTATCGTTTGTTTGTTTAATAACAAACCATTAGATAAAAAGTTATTATAATTTAAAAAAAAAGATTCTGTTTAAATAATTCGACCAATCAGGGTAACGATTAGATATTGAAATTTGTAGAAAACCCGTTTTAGTGCTTCAATCAGACACATTCCTTATATTTTCGACCCAAAGTGTCACAGATAACGACTAAAATTTTGTGTTTATTTTACACACACTCGTTCTCAGCGTTGTTAACAGAGGCGCCCGTGTGCAGTTACATTTGTCTCATTCTAAGTTTGATGAATGAGTTCCCCAAGTGGATTAACTCTCGCTGTCGCCTACTATCACAGTTATTAGCATCTGATAACTATTTATCACAAGTCCTTCCTACACATAAGATGCTCTGTTTTAAAAAATATGACATATTTATTTACAGTGCGGACGTTGTGGTAACATTAACCATGCTTCTCTGTCAGAATTAAAGACATAATTGAGACCTATTGACTAGTTCGAGTAATTCTTTAATCATATTGTGTAAACTACTACGAGCGTGAAGGGAGGAATTCTGTTCTCAAAAATTTATTACGCAAGTGTAACATGGTTTGTTTTGTTTTGAATTTCGCGCAAAGCTACACGAGGGCTATCTGCCTCAGCCATCCCTAATTTAGCAGTGTAAGATTAGAGGGAAGGCAGTCAGTCACCATCACCAACCGCCAACTCTTGGGCTACTTTTTACCAACGAATAGTGGGATTCACAGAAGCATTATAACGCCCCCACGGCAGAAAGAACGAGCATGTTTGGTGCGACGAGGATTTGAGCCCGCTGTATTACATTATTAAAACCTAGGATCTTTGCTGTCATAGATAACTTTGCAGGACATTAATTATGAACGGCTTGTTTCACAGCAAAGCCACAGAACGGGCTATCTGTGTAAACAAATGAACCCTGAATTTTACTGCTGTAAGTCTCTACATTTACCGCTGACTCACTGAGGAGCTAAATCTACGGTAAAAAAGTTATCATAAAATAATGCCATTTATCAACATAAAAATACATTTTTCTGACGCATTCATGATATTGGTAACATTATTAATTATTAAATTACATGTGTATTTAAAATGCGATTTGACAAAAAAAACAGTGACAAAACTTCGATGGCGTTCACCATGTTCTGATGTTTGATTTAAATTCTCCTAACTTATTGTTTATCTTCTAAGACATTTCAACTTTTGTAAATTCGTCCTACTGTAGTTCATAATGCTTCGTTGCTAAATTGCATAGTCGAAACATTACAACAATAAATGTAGATTTTATTCTGTATAAATAGGATTAATAGTTATGTACAATTTTCTTAATCTACAGACTTTGTATTTGTAAGTATGAAGATAATAAAAATACATCCCGCAAGAAAAATCTTAAAGTCATAGACTTCGTGCTTTAGTCACGCGCACCCCCTCTCCTCTGTTTAAACCCACACCATGGATCTATAGGGAGGTAAACTGATTTGATTTTGAATTTCGCGCAAAGCAACTCGAAGGCTCTTTGCGCTACCCGCCCCTAATTTAGCAGTGTAAGACCAGAGGGAATGCAGCTAGTCGTAACCACCCACCGCCAACTATTGGGCTACTCTTTTTACCAACGAATAGTGGGATTGACTGTAACATTATAACGCCCCCACGGCTGAAAAGGCGAACCCGCGACCCTCAAATTACGAGTCAAATGCCTTAATCTACCTAGCCATGCCGAGCCTGGAGGGTAAACTAAAATAGATTTGACTAATAGTAACTTGTCAAACCAAGTTTTGTAGGACTATAAATTTAGGGTCGATTTTCACTTTTGTAGGTTCAGAAATGTAACGGATTTACTGTTATATGTTTATTTACCTACACTTGTTTCAATTTAGTTTTCTTTTTAACATGTGACGTATATTGTTGGCTATGTATTTCACAATTTCAGCCTGTTTTTTATAGAAGATTCTTGAGAGTAAGAATCATCACTATTTTTTTACAAAAACGTAAGCGCATATTTAAACTTGTTGAAGCTTGCGTGGGTCGTATAAAAGTGGCTAATCGAGAAGCAGAAAAAGATTATTATAATTGGTCAGCTACAGTCAGAGTGATATAGACCTAGAAACCTATAATTGTGATTCACGCTTATTAATCGAAAAACTATAGAATTGGACCAGGAACATTTATATATTTCGAACATTACAAATCGTTCAACGTCAATGAGTTTAACTTAGGACAGTAGTATTTCTGCAAGCATATTGAATATCTTCAACGGTAAAAAGTCGGCGTTGTGAGGCCAACAAAGCGAGGTGTGACATCATCAACTCAGAATTAATTTGCTAGTCGTGGACTTGAATCATTGATAAAATATTCAGTTGTAGACCAGACATAAGACTCAGTGTGGTTTGTAAAACTCATTTGTAATAACTATTAGTAAAAGCCGACATTATAAATTGTATTGTTTCTGCTTGTATAGGAAAATATATTTGTGTTCACAAAAGAAAATTGCGTGTATCAATATTGTTGGCAAATATCATAAATTTGATGTATATTATATGCAAAAACGGCTCTTTTGGGTTGAGAAAATATTTCAAATAGAAGAGCGATTTGAAATATTTTCTCAACCCAAAAGAGCCGTTTTTGCATATAAAATTCTCAACAAGTGGGTTTCTCGATATCACCGATTGATGTATATTAACATATAGTTCACTTCTAATTTAAATTTTTTATTTATCATAATAAATCGGAGAGTCGTCCGAAATAACGTGTATCTGTATTTTCTTATAGCAAAGCCACATTGAGCTATCTGCTAAGTCCACCGAGAGGAATCGAACCCCTGATTTTAACACTGTAATTTCGAAGACTTACTACTGTAACAGCGGGAGACATTGGGAGCACCTTATAATATGAAACATAATAAATTGAGGATTAGTGTCTGAGATCTGATTAGACACAAAATGTATTCTACATTAAAATAAAAATATTTATTCAATTTATATTTATAAGCGCCAACAAAATTTGATAATATGTGATTATTAGGGTTTTTTGAATCACCTTCCCTCGAACAAATTTAAAAATAAAACAGAAATGAATTTATCGAAATTGCCAAAATCTTATTAAAAGAAAAAAATTCAATAAGAAAAAATGAACTAAAAAAGTGTATCGTTGAAATGTGTGTGGATGATGATTTGTTGTGTAAGGAAGAATTAAGGGAATACACTAGCCAATCAGAGTTGAGTGATAAGGATAAGTTAGAAATCCAATTAAAACTCAAACAAATCGAGTTTGAACAAGCTCGCATCGAGGCCCAGAAAGAGCAAGTCCGTACTGAAGCCAAAAAAGAAAAGGAACAAGACCGTATTGAAAGTGAAAGAGAAAGTAAACGTCTCGAAGCCGAACAAGCCCGTACTGAATGAAGCCAAAAAGGAAATTAGGCTAAATAAATGGAAATTACTCAACTCTAATCGATCAAAGCAAAATGACAACTTTGAACTCAATCGATATATTAAAGTACCATTATTTAATGAAAATGAAGTTGATGAATATTCTCAATATTTCTTGGTAAAACCCAAAACGCTTGTGCTGTTCTTTCTCCAAAAGATTCCATTAATTATGATAAGATTTAAGCATCTCTCCTCAAAGCATACGAGTTTGTACCGGAGGCTTATCGCCAAAAGTTTCGAGGTTATCGAAAACAAAATAATCAAACCCATTTGAAATTCGCCCACGAAAAAGAGGTTTATTTTAATCTATGATGTGATTCTGTGCTTATTGGCAACAGTTTCTACAAACTAAGACAATTTTGTCTAATAGATTAAACGCTGTACGAGTGACGACCTAAAAACTTATTTGTATTAAAAGAAAGTTGAGTTGCTTTTTCTGATTATTACACTTTAATACATAAAATCACTTCTCACAGAAAGAAATTCATGCGATGTTAGGCAAAACCTGTATCTGCTCAATCCACTAAAGTTGGGGATTCTTCTTAAAAAATCCAACTCCTCCTCTAGTTCGAAGTCTTCTGACAATCAGGATAAAACGTCATCAAAGCCCGTCTGCCATTTTTGTAATAAGCCCTGGTCATGTTACATTCGCTTGTTGGAGTTAGAAAAAATAAAAAAGGTCCCATCCAGTGTGTTCGTGTCCACATATGGACGTAGTTTTACCAGATCACCCATTATTGTATACCTGGGGAGGTACCATCCAGTGTGTTCGTGTCCACATATGGATGTAGTTTCACCAAATCATCCAACGTTGTTTACCTGATGAGGTTCCATCCAGTGTGTTTGTGTCCACATATGGATGTAGTTTTACCAGATCACCCATTATTGAATACCTGGGGAGGTACCAACCAGTGTGTTCGTGTCCACTTATGGACGTAGTTCTACCAGATCCCCCATTATTGTATACCTGGGGAGGTACCATCCAGTGTTTTCATCGTGATTAATTTTTGCTGTGTGGACACTGTTCAAACATGGTCAAATGGTTCGTGGCACCAATTGGATGCCAGATCATAAAGCCTTGAAATTTGGAAATTATGTTCGACTTCCTGACTAGTGAGCGTGCTTTCAACCACAGCTTATTCTATAATATGTAGTGAATGAACCTTCGACCACAGCTCACACTATAATATCTAACCACAATTCTTCACATTTGTCCCCGGAGCCAATGTCGTTATTAACTTTGAATTGGATACAAAACATTTTTCACTTCAGTGATTACCTAGTCACATGTTGCACAACATAACGTTCTTCAGATTTATTTACTATTCACGTATTGTTGTCATTCTAAAAAAGTCTATTCCAACAAGCACAATCCTCACAAAGAGTGGTTCTTACAACTATTATTTTTGAGTCAACAACTGACAGTAAGAATGCATTGATTTTCATAAAGTCAGCGATATAAGGTGTCGCCACCAGCATTAGAAGTTTGGTAAAAGTTTGCTATATGTATCATAATTCTTGTATCAAACATATCGATATATCAGGGGTTCCAAAACTTTGTCGAAAGGTGGCCCCCTCGCCTTAAAAATAGTTTTTATCATGTGTAACTGGTGTATCACATGCGCATCATACTACCTTTACAGCTTGGGTCTAGTTTTAAGGAAACAACAATTAAAATATATTGAAACATGGAAAATAAAAACAAAACAACAAACTTACCACTTGTGACGGATGATGCTGCTATACTGAAACAACATCACGAACCACATCAGTGTCTCACAGCTTCAAATGAAACATCTGGCAACACACTTACCTCGTTTCTGTACTTCGATTTTATGTCCGTTAATCCAACTGGAAATCAACTGTCTTAGTTGTGCACAAGGAATTAACATAATTTATGCTAATTACGGTTATTAATTCGAGATTTATATATATTACTATCTTAGTTCTATAAATTCTTAGCATTTTATTTTTCGTTAATCTTTCAGTAAGAGGTAATTTCATAAACTTGATGTATTCATGCGGACCCCCAAGATGGCTGTGGACCACAGTTTGAACTTGATGTATTCATGCGGACCCCCAAGATGGCTGTGGACCACACTTTGGGAACCTCTGCTCTATATTGTTGTGTTTGAACAAGCTGGCAAGCTTGATTATAATTAGTTATACTTGTCACGATACCACAATCATACACAAAAAGACTATAATACAACATACAGCTAAGTTACTTCTCTATTGTTTGTAATGTTGTCTTGTAACGCTAATAAATACACCATATAATTAGAATACTCTTTGCTTGTGACTCCTATTCATAAATTGTTTGTTTTTTTATAATTATCTCCATTACTGATATCACAGAGGAATTAATAACTTTATAAAATAAGCATGTATAATATTACAAAGTTAAACATCTTACGTATACATAGTTAATAGAGACGTTTAATGACCTTCTGGCTAGTCTACAGATACACAGATAAGGTAATATGCCATACATTTTAACACAATAGTGTATTATTTGTTCTGTGTATGTGGACGTTCTACACAATACTTGCTTAAGAAAGTCATTAAGTTGATTTCTCTTTAGCTGTCTTTGTTCCTTTGTCACTTCCAACTGTATAATACCTGTTCTGGTCCAGTAGAAATTATTACATGGTGTAAAGATGTGAACATCAGTGTCATCCTTCAGTGGTAGTTCAAGTGATAACTAGACAACAACAGTGTCATCCTTCAGTGGTAGTTCAAGTGACAACTATACAACAACAGTGTTATCCTTCAGTGGTAGTTCAAGTGATAACTAGACAACAACACATTAATCCTTCAGTGGTAGTTCAAGTGATAACTAGACAACAACACATTAATCCTTCAGTGGTAGTTCAAGTGATAACTAGACAACAACACATTAATCCTTCAGTGGTAGTTCAAGTGATAACTAGACAACAACACATTAATCCTTCAGTGGCAGTTCAAGTGATAACTAGACAACAACACATTAATCCTTCAGTGGTAGTTCAAGTGATAACTATACAACATCAGTGTTATCCTTCAGTGGTCGTTCAAGTGATAACTATACAACATCAGTGTTATCCTTCAGTGGTGGTTCAAGTGATGACTATACAACAACAGTGTTATCCTTCAGTGGTGGTTCAAGTGATAACTAGACAACAACACATTAATCCTTCAGTGGTGGTTAAAGTGATAACTAGACAACAACACATTAATCCTTCAGTGGTGGTTCAAGTGATAACTAGACAACAACACATTAATCCTTCACTGGTAGTTCAAGTGATAACTAGACAACAACAGTGTTATCCTTCAGTGGTAGTTCAAGTGATAACTATACAACAACAGTGTTATCCTTCAGTGGTGGTTTAAGTGATAACTAGACAACAACACATTAATCCTTCAGTGGTGGTTAAAGTGATAACTAGACAACAACACATTAATCCTTCAGTGGTGGTTCAAGTGATAACTAGACAACAACACATTAATCCTTCACTGGTAGTTCAAGTGATAACTAGACAACAACAGTGTTATCCTTCAGTGGTAGTTCAAGTGACAACTATACAACAACAGTGTTATCCTTCAGTGGTGGTTCAAGTGATAACTAGACAACAACAGTGTTATCCTTCAGTGGTAGTTCAAGTGATAACTATACAACAACACATTAATCCTTCAGTGGTAGTTCAAGTGATAACTATACAACAACACATTAATCCTTCAGTGGTAGTTCAAGTGATAACTAGACAACAACACATTAATCCTTCAGTGGTGGTTTAAGTGATAACTAGACAACAACACATTAATCCTTCAGTGGTGGTTCAAGTGATACAAACACAACACATTAATCCTTCAGTGGTGGTTCAAGTGATAACTAGACAACAACACATTAATCCTTCAGTGGTAGTTCAAGTGATAACTAGACAACAACACATTAATCCTTCAGTGGTGGTTCAAGTGATATCTAGACAACAACACATTAATCCTTCAGTGACAGTTCATGTGGTACCTAGAGGTTAAGATCTCACCTTGGTAGCAGCGTTAGTTGCTGAGGGTTAAAAAGAGTACTTCCTATGAACAAAGGAACTTTGGATTTAAACAGACTGTAACAGAATCTTACATGAGAAGTGTATTGTCTGTTTATTTCCTTAGTTATTTCCATTATAATTATATGTGAACAATACTTACATCAATTCTTTTTGTTGTCGAGCGTCATAGCAAGTCAAAGTTATTACGATAATTGAATTGATTTTTAAAAACCTGATTTGAACTGCAGGAAAGTTAAAACATTATTACTAGTATGTCACCAAAACATTTTGAAACTAAGTCCCCACTTCTTTTCTTGAAATTAAGATTTACTTATCTAAACAAATAATGAAAACTTTTGAATGTTATTCATACTATTATTACTCACGGTAGCGATGGCTTGGTATTCCTGGAACCACACCTCCCGAGCCTGGAATAACACCTGGAACTCCTTGGTCTGTGATTCCAGGACCGGGAATCCTTTGGCCTGGATGTATACCAGGTCCAATTAGACCCGGTCCACCCGTAGTCCCACAATGGACAGCAATATTACCGTTATTACAGTAACACAGATTAGGCCTAATGCAACGACCATTACCACACGTTTGAATGCACAATGCTGGAAGACAAATACACACAAAAAATAAAATAAATAAATATGTGTACTTGATATGACTTTTTAAAGCAAACAAGAATCTACACATATATGTAATTTATCGATCAATATATATATCATCTATCAATATCTTACTTTTGCTCAATGACATCCTACACTTTTTATTTACAGCAATGGTATTGTGGATATTCACTTTTGTTCCTAATTTTAAATTACTAACCATACGGGAGCTAGCCACTCATTACACCACATTATCCATGCCGTTAAGGGATTTAATGTTACTCTTATAACGCATCTAAAGCTTAATGTAAGGCAATATTTTAATGTTTCGCACGAATTTGAATCCAGCTCACCAGCAAACCTTCGTTCTGTTTATATTACACTCAAGTTAGCGTGATCATTGCTAATGAGTGGTAAGTCATAAGAACCATAACGTGTTTTGACAAAATTGGAGTTTCATCAATGATTATAGTGGATTCTCTTTACAGAATTTCACGAGCACTATTTCAAAAAACAAATAAATGCTTTATGACATTTAGATACGATAGCTGATAGAAATTACAAATATTACTTAACCTAATGACGTTTTGAAGATACTTACGAACTGTACACATTAAGGTACCCGGGATGAACGTCCATCCTGGGCAACACGATGGTCCTTGAGGTCCTTTACATAAGTTAGGTCTGGAATTCGAAATTTAACAAAATCTATCAAAACACCATTTATATTTTATTTAACTATATGAGTAGGTTTACATTTAAAAGAACATAAAATTATTTCCTATTATCCGTTAAAGCTGTATATATATAAAATAAGTTTATTATTAGCTTGTATTTATCCTTGAATAATTCCTTCTTCAACAGCTGACAGTAAGTATTCTTGCTTACACAGTGAGATCCGTCGGGCCTAAATTATCATTCCAAGGAATCACCGTTCACATTTCGTGGCCGAAAAAACGCACACTCTGGGGACAATTTTTTGTGCTGCAGAAAGGCCGACTAAAGAGGGGGAGATATAATTCATTGCGCAGAAGCAGTCAGTCACAAATTAACACTATCAAAAATCGCACATTAAAGCAGCTAAAGTAGTTATATTTCATTTCGGATTTCCAACAGTATAATGTTTATTTGTTTATTTTCAACACAGAGATGCACAATGTAGGCTATCTGTTTTAGGATTACAAGCCACGACAAGGATAGAACTCCTATATTTAGCACTGGAAAGTTCTTTTATCAACGAATAGTGAGATTGACCGCTAAATTATAACACTCCCAAAGCTGAAAGGACGAACATGTTTTATATGAAGGGGATTTGAATCCGTCACTCTCGTATTACGAAGCGAGCGTCTTAAGCATCTGGAGACAACAGTTTTCATCTCCATTCATTCCAAGTTACTAAATAAATACTTACATTTATTTTAAAGGTTCTAACATTTAAGTCCAAATGAGAAAAATGGGTAATTTTGAATTTTTTAACGTTTGGGCTTATTCAAAATTATTTCAATGTATATGCCACTTTAATTAATTGTTTTTAATCCATAATTATTTACCTACAACCAGATGGTACGTAAAAATAAAATCGATCGTCATTTTTTTTTTAGAGACAGGTGTGATCTACAGGATGGTTTGCTTGGATGCGAATCGCAAGATCCTACGTTCAAGCCGTGATATGCCCCTAAACACTCTCCACACTTGCGATTGTGAGAGTGTTGTAACAGTGAAAATTGAGTACATTATTCAGTTAGAGTGGCCACACAGGGGCGGGTGGTGATGACTGGATACTTGGCAATTAACCCTAATTAAGCCTGAACCTTTACATTTTAACCCAAGTGTAGAATATGATTCCTTTTTAAGGTTGTACACTCACCAGATAATTGTCTTCTAAGTTAAAGTGTTACAACTGAACAATACAACTAGTTCTTGATTTCAGTTACGTACGTCACTAACCTGTAAATTTTATTAACTCTTTTTACACATTTTGGTCAAACATATACTGTAGGGTTTCATATTCCATAATATTTATTGTTTTTGTCTCACAAAGTTAGCTTCAGATATCGGTATTTTCAAGACTTCATTTATAAAATAAATAAATATCTCATCCCACCTGATAAACAATATTAGATGAGCTTAAGTTTTCTACATGCCCCGCCCCCTAGTGACGTAGCTGCAAGTCTTGAGACTTATAAAGCTAAATTATGTCGTAAATAAGAAAGATCAAATATCTTTGATTGTACAAAACAAACAAATCGTTTGACAATCGAGAAAGTAAAAGTTCTTAAAACGTAGTGAAAAGTTGCCAGAATTATTTCAGTGGTCGCGGTTTCACTTGTGTTTTGTTAAGTGTCGTAAGTTCGTTAAATGGTTTCTTATCGTTATCTATGTATACAAATAACATTAACAAAATATTTTTCTTTCAAACCCATTTCATTTAAAACCTCTTCGAAACTCTTTTTAATCTTTTCAACGTGAGTTTCAACGTTTCATTGGTAAAAATATTTCGCAATACCTCAAAGAAATGTAACTCTTTTATGTGGAACACAGTTAAATAGTTTTAAAATCAACTGTCTTTTTTTATCTCTCATACACCTGAGAACCTTTTCGAACTCAATCTCAGTAACTTTTTGGTTTAATAATCTCAATACAGGACCAACATGGCCAGATGGGTTAAGGCGCTGGATTCCCATCACACCAACCATGCTCGTCCTTTCAGCCGTGGGTTCGTGATAATGTGATGGTCAATCCTACTGTTCGTTGGTAAAAAGTAGCCCAAGAGTGGGCGGTTGGTGGTGATGACTAGCTGCCTTCCCTCTAGTCTTAAACTGCTAAATTAGGGACAGTTAGCGCAGATAGCCCTTGTGTAGCTTTGCGTGGAATTAAAAAACACAAAAATCTCAATACAATCAGTACAGCTTTTTGTTTTCAGAATAACTGATATTGATATGAACATGAAGAAAGGATGTCAATGGGTAAGAACACTTTTATTTTTTATTTTACCTTTTGAATAAAACACTAGGTGGAGGTACCGAGTATGAAGGTATTTCAACCATATTAGTGCCAACAGACCATCTAAACGTATGGCCATGAAAAACCTTTTTTTCACTTCGGAAATCTGTATTATTCGTTCCTAATTTTAAATAGACTAAAGGGGAGACAGCTAATTAACAGTATTCACTCCAACGTTTAGCCTATTGTATTCGAATAATGGGATAGAACTGCCACACCAACAGCACAAAAAAGAGGAGAGCATTTCTGAGGCTTGTTTGTTTTGTTTGTTTGTTTTTTGGAATTTCGCACAAAGCTACTCGAGGGCTATCTGTGCTAGCCGTCCCTAATTTTGCAGTGTAAGACTAGAGGGAAGGCAGCTAGTCATCACCACCCACCGCCAACTATTGGGCTACTCTTTTACTAACGAATAGTGGGATTGACCGCCACATTATACACCCCCACGGCTGGGAGGGCGAGCATGTTTAGCGCGACACGGGCGCGAACCCGCGACCCTCGGATTACGAGTGCACGCCTTAACGCGCTCGGCCATGCCAGGCCTATTTCTGAGGCAAAGAAATATACTTTGTTTGTTTGTTTTTTTTAATTTCGCGCAAAGTTACTCGAGGACTAACTGCGCTAACCGGCCCTTATTTGTTAGTCTAAGACTAGAGGAAAAGCAGCTAGTCACCACCACCCACCGCCAACTCCTGGGCTACTTTTTTACCAACGAATAGTGGGATTGACCGTCGCATTATAATACTTCCTCGGCTGAATGAACTGCCATGTTTAGTGCGATGGGGATTCGAACCCGTAACCCTCAGATTGCACGTCGAAACCCAAACCCACCTGGCTATGTAGGGCCAATGCACATAAGCCATAAGCACTTAGATTCACAGTTTAGCACACTAGCCACTAAGAGCCAGGTGCATGAGGGAAGTTTATTTTATTTATATAGTCAAAACACAAACGTCTCATATTTATAAATGGGACGAATGTGGCCTTATGATTACTGTGCCTGAATTTTGAATTTAAAAATTCATAGTTTGCATTTAATTCCTAAAGAAACGCACTCTTTGGGACCATGATCTCGCCATAACAGAGACGTTTAAATACCGCTGTTTATTCCGATAATGATAGTTGGCCACGAGTGGACAGTGTTGACTATCCTCCTTCTACCTCTGTTCTTTCAGTTCTAAAGTAGGAATGATTAACGTAAACAGTCCTTGAGTAACTAATACGAAAATTCTGAAAAAAAAAAGATAGCTTAGATTTACTATGAGAGACCCACAAAACATTTGTGTTTAAATCAGTATCTTTGTTGCAACAGTAATTTCAGTATAACACACACACACACACAAAAATGGCCTGGCATGGCCAAGCGCGTAAGGCGTGCAACTCGTAATCCGATGGTCGCGGGTTCGCACCCGCGTCGCGCTAAACATGCTCGCCCTCCCAGCTGTGGGGGTGTTATAAGTCACGGTCAATCCCACTCTTCGTTGGTAAAAGAGTAGCCCGAGAGTTGGCGGTGGGTGGTGATGACTAGCTGCTTTCCCTCTAGTCTTACACTGCTAGATTAGGGACCGCTAGCACACATAGCCCTCGAGTAGCTTTGTGCGAAGTTCCAAAACAAAGATTGCCCCCCAGTGGCTCAGCGGTATGTCTGCGGACTTACACGCTAAAATCCGGGTTTCGATACCCGTAGTGGGCAGAGCACAGATAGCCCATTGTGTAGCTTTGTGCTTAATTCAAAACAAACAAACAAACCAAAACAAAGAAACAAACACAAAAAATTCTAGTCGCGAACACAGAAATCTCTAAGTCCCCTTCTCTTAGACCTAATATTAGTTAAGATTTTACTAGAGATAAATTAACACTGTAACTTACGTACGTTTTGTAATTTAGCGTAATCACAGCCAACTTTTGGTGTACTTAAAACTATCAATAAATACACTTATAATGCTATTTTGTAATATAACGTTAGACCTTTATTTTTGAAAAAAAAATCTTGATAAAAATTTAACTTGTTGTTATACTAAATGTTTACTGAAATATATTTACATCTGGCTATCGTGGTAACCGCAACTGGACACTACGCAATTAGACACCTAAACAAATTAAAAAGCAGAACGTTTAGACATCTATTAATTTTAAAGAGGTGTTAAACTTTTAAAACTTCCCAACACACCTGAAATACATATAATGAAGATAATATACATAATGGTGTAAATAAAGTGGGTAATATAATAGGTCTAAATATATACAGGTTACATAATAGAGTACATTTCAGTTTGTAATATGGTAGGCCTTGTTCCATACACTTCAGAAAATGAAGTGAAAGGCAGATTTGAGTTCACGTGGTCACTTTTTGAACAATTTGTGCTCATGACAGCACGTAAACTAAACCATTTCCTCTTTAATGATGTCATTTATGACCAGATAATTGGGATATCTGCCGAGTCCAACGATTACCAATAGTTTCATATGCTATCATACAATAAAGTAAATTAAACTGCTAATTGTTAAGCCTAAATATATACAAGTCATTTGTACGTTTACGCTTTTATAGTGTTTGTACACGGAACATATCTGTTATAATTATTGTGTTATTTTATAACAAATAAGCTGTGTCTAAATGTCCTAGTTCGTCAATTACTTTAGGTAACTGGATTCGCCTTTTGTATCCATACGCTGGAAATAAATGTACGCGCAATTTCCGCACAAACGAAAACCACGCACTATTATAACATAAATATTAAAACTCTCACGAGGTTTCTTTTTTTTTTATAAGTACTCTACCAACAATCAGTTAACACAGATTATATTTACTATGCCTATTATTTATGTAAATTGAGCACAAGTCTTAGAGCTTTAAAGTGTTGAATTGATAAAATTTATTTTATTGCTAAGCGCAAATTTCCACATTGGTTCATTGTCCTCACAGTAGGTGTGGACGTGTGTTTTCTTATAGAAAAGCCATATCAAGTTATCTGTTGAATTTACCGAGGAGAATCAAACCCCTGATTTTAGCGTTGTAAGTTCGTAAACTTGCCGCTGTACCAACGGAGGACCTCACATCCGGTACCAATGTTCGAGTTTTAGCGTTACATGTCCTTAGGCTAACTACTGAGATAAGGATGGCTTAAATTAAGTATGACCGCAGCAGTTTGAAATATAGATTAATCGTTTTCACAAAACAGAATCGAACAACTGCCATCCAGTTTGAATCTTAGATTAGAAAACATGACAAAAGTATTGAAATTGTCAAACTAAGAAATAAAAGCAATATAATGAACATGTTTTACCCTTTTCTAGAAACATGTACATGAATTTGTTCTTGATTTAGTGGGTAAATCTATGTTGTATTATGTAACTTATTGATCAAAGGTTATTCAGCTGTCATAAGTCGCATGACACGTAACACTTGCGTTAATTACTCAATATAATTGGATGCTTATCTATTTAAAGGTTGGTTTTTGCTTCCCATGATGGCCTGGCATGGCCGAGCGCGTAAGGCGTGCGACTCGTAATCCGAGGGTCGCAGGTTCGCGCCCGCGTCACGCTAAACATGCTCGCCCTCCCAGCCGTGTGGGTGTATAATGTGACGGTCAATCCCACTATTCGTTGGTAAAAGAGTAGCCCAAGAGTTGGCGGTGGGTGGTGATGACTAGCTGCCTTCCTTCTAGTCTTAAACTGCTAAATTAGGGACGGCTAGCACAGATAGCCCTCGAGTAGCTTTGTGCGAAATTCCAAAACAAACAAAACAAATGCTTCCCATGATAAATTTTCGTATTGAAACTCTATACGTGAGTAAACACAGCTGTAGTTATTATATTTTTGGAAGTGATTTCTGTTGGAAGTCGAACCGGATTAGAGTAATCGTTACGGCTATAAACTTAAGTTAATCAACACATTTTGTAATGCGCGTTGTGAAATGTCTTGATAGGTATGTGTTTATTTGTAGCTCCAGTTAAACACGTGGACTATTTGGATTTTGTTTCTATCGGTGGATCGAATCCTGGATGTTGACCTTGCACGTCGTAAGTTCAACGCTGACCCACTAAAGGGACGTCTATTCTTACTGAATATCTGTTTAAATTAAATGTGTGTGTTTCCCTTGATGACTTCTTACCTAATGATGTTAAAACATATTTATGTTATTGAACTGTTTTGTATGGTCTCTCCTGAGTCCATTAACTAGATTACTAACTGTGATACTGAATACACACAACAGCTGTCGACTTACTTAACACATAAATATTGACTTTGGCCTAGTTTCACATGGTGTGTGAGAAATGAAAGTGTTTCCACGTGAATCAAATTAATAAAAAAGTCAAACCTTGGCATAAGATCTCAGCTAGCTTGCAAGCCTGCATAGCAAATGACGGGAGTGTTTTATTGCTCGTGTCACCTTGGTGACCACTGAAACGATATCACGTTTCTGTTATATTATGAATAACACTAGAGACAAGAATGTTGAAGTTACTGGAATTTTGATAAACGTTTTGCAAAATTAAGTGAGTAACTGTTTTGATTCATCCACAGGAAGTAAAATGTGAACACTTAAAAAGTTGTTTTTTTTATATTTGCATACATACGTCACAAGTGTATTTCTGTACAAAATGTAAAACGACAGAAAAGTCAACACGATATCTTCTCTCTTCCACTTTAAACACTTAGATGTGAAATATGAATCATGTAAAGTTTTACTAACAGTAATCTTAAGTGAAGCCTTGAAAACACCAGAACACATAATTTGTTTAAATTGTAATTTTCACGCACTTTTGTTTTCCCTCTTATGTCCACTTAACATTTACGGCCACTTTAAAAAGTCTTATTACATTTATTAAACTCTCATACCAAAGATGCTTTTAAATCCATGTTCAAGTTTCAATATGTAATCGTTTTTGTTTTGCTTTTTTAACTTAATACGAGAGCATCCTAAGCCAACCTAAAATCGTATGAATAAACACGTTCAAGAAATTTCAAGGATTTGTTATAGGACTGATTTTGAACTTTATTTCACGCATAAATTTGTTTCGCGGTGTTACGGAAGTGCAAAATTAGTGTATCGGTGAAACGTAGTGCGTTATGGTATTTAATTTACCTGTTTACCATAACGTAAAGAGGAAATGAGGCTTAATGAAACTCACGTAGAGAAGTTTGGTTATTGAAGATGAAAAAAGTAACTATATTTTCTGTAGTCTATAGAGTATAATGATATCGTTCACGTAAAGTTATATTTTATCATATCGAAGCAGGATAATATTAAATTATCCTCCAGAGTTTACAGAATCTCAAAAGAAACACTGGTGTTTAGTGTCATGCAGAGAAGATAAATTATTCAGTTATTTGTGTCTCTCTTCGCCAAGTTCAATTTATGTACAGATCAGTTAAGTTTGAGCTGTTTGAAGGATCACCGCAGCAAAGGCTAAATCTTCAATCTCAGATAGCAAAAAGTTAGTTACGTAGAATCACGAGAGGTATTGGTTTTAAAAAAGCTGTTTTTGTCTGATGAACAAAGAAAGTAATAGCACAACAAACCAACAGGTGGATTATTTGATGTAATACCAAAAGACTAGAAACAAAATGTATTGGTGGTAATAGATAAATTATGTTTGTACTTAGATTTATTTGAACTCTCGCTATAAAATAATAAAGTTTGCTTATTTCTGAATTCCACGCACTAGCCGTCCCTAATTTTCATATGATAGACTAGAGGGAAGGCAGTTAGTCAACACAACCCACCGCCAACTCTTGGGATACTTTTTACCAGCGTTTAGTTAGAATGATCCTCACATTATAACACTTTTAATGCTGAATTGTTGTTGTTTTGAATTAAGCACAAAGCTACACAATGGGCTATCTGTGCTAAAGATATGTGTCCCGCGCCGGGCAGGGAGCCCGGGTTTCCTGGGTTTGTGCCAAGTTTCCCCAATGCTGAAAGAGAGAACATTTTCGGAAACCAGATTCATATCGCAAACCTTAGATTGTTAGTTGAACACTCTAGTCGTTAGACCCTGCCGGTCCAATTAATTAGAAAGCATCATGGCTGCCACATGAGGTGTTTTAGCATAATATTACTTAGCGCAAAACTACCTCACAGCCTATTGGAGCTCCATCTACTACTAGGTATAATCGAACCATAAATTTTAACGTTGTTAGTCCGTAAACTTACTCTTGACCCCCAAGGTTACCGAGTTAACGTGAACTGGAAAACATATAATGCCAATTTAAACATTATATTTAACAACTGTTGGGATCACTGGTTTAACGTTTGTGCGTTCTCCAGTTAAATCCGTTATTTCATTCACATTTGCAGCCCAACTTTATTCACTAAAGTTTTTATAGTTTTGTAACATAAACTTTTGTCAGTCTTACAAACTCTCAAAACGAAAGTACCCAATTCATAAAATATACATTCCAAGAAAAAGACTTTGGTCTGGATTTTACACACACATAAAGTATCTTGAAGATGAAAAAGAGAATATAATGGCTTCGTGCACTGCGTGCCAAGTTGCTGTCAGATGGCCAGTTTGGACGGCTAGTAAATGCGTGGCTTTAGACCTTCTGACACATCAGATTTAATCACTTTAAAAAACAACTTTTATTTCTAGTTAAACTTTTTCTGCATGGAAGGAAGTGACCGCTGCTACACTGTGAGATCACGTTAATTAATGGTTTGAAGATAAAGAAAATATTTGAAGTGTTCGAAGACCAGAAAGTTTCTATTGATAAGATGATTGTATCATTCCGCCTACTTAATACTTTTTTATATTTTGGTTTTATCTTAAGATGCTGCACAAAATTTAAAAACTCTCGCGCACAATTGTTTCCAGATGGTCAACTGATACGTTGTATCAACGAGGCCAATGCCCTCTACGACTGGTAATCAACATTTTAATATTAAAGAATAAAAAATTTTATAAGAGCACTTCTTAGACATTTATTATTCGTTACTACATACTTGATAAATTTAAGCTTCACGTATAACACTTAACTGAGTGGAAAGTTTCTACAACAGGTAGTTCCATCATTAATAGTCTACTTAAACAATCTACCAAAGAATATGCTTCAGGTAGTTGTAAAAGTAAGGATACATTTTTCAACAAATTACTCTTTTCAGTGGCTTTACGTTTTGCTGATGTTATTAGTTTGAAAGCTACACAACAGGCTGTCCGTGCTTTTTCATCACTGGGATCGAAACCACAAATATATTATTATAATATTTCAAACTTAGATCTGAAATGGCAGAAGAAATTATATTGTGATGGCGCTTACCTATAGACTAATAAAAAATAATACCTTCATTAGTGATTCGTATTAGAATGATCTGACACATATATCGTCTCATATGTCGGAAAAGATTGCATTTGTACAAGCAGCGACTCGCAACATGCACCATTTACAGAACAGCACAAGATAATTCTTCCAAACAAACAAAATCATTAAGCCTACTTTTCTTACGCCTAACATGAATTAAACCTTTTATGAAGTGCATCATATATTCATATATATGACTTGGGTACATTTTTACTTAAGTCATGTCAAGACTAAACTTTATCTTGCTTTCAGTGAATAAACTTATAATGTTATCCTAGAACCTGAGATTACACCTTTTTTAAAAACTTTCATAAGTATTTAATAAGTTGTACGATAAGTCTGATAAAATGTTTATTTTCGTTGAAATTACGTGATGCGCATGCGCACTTAGTAAGGTGAGCACGTATTTTGAGTGCACACCATACTGAGTATTGTTATAATAGACATTACATTTAGCTTAGAGGGATACTTTTGATAAATTTGAGACATTAGGTAGCCATTTTCTACATTGCCTTCATTGTAATGATCATTATGACTTGCAGTATAAAATGTTAAAATTATATTTGCAACAATAGTTTGATTTTTTTAAAAAATAAACAGCATAAATAAGTCGATATTTAGGAAGAATTAATGAATACCACCATGTTCGGTGAAAATTCAGATTGTCAAAATATCATTTGATTAACACGAGTGTAGTTTATTTCGTACTTTTATTCTCAATATTAAACAAAACATAAGCACATGTGTGTTGCAAAATCTGCACATTTACTTTTTTGTACAAGAGGAACATCAAGTTAATATCTAGCAAACACAGTAATCTGTTAAAACTATTTTCTAGAAGACTGTCAGATATAAGAGACTGTCTAGTGTAGTGCTATCAGTGTATTGATTCGTTAGTGTCGAAACGATCGAACATTGTGTTTATAATCCATTGATTTCGAAGCTGTGGAGATTTCTAGAAGGTCTAAGTGACAGAAGTATGGATATCTGACACAAGACGAGCGAAAGAGAGTAGAGTAATTGTAATGTTACGAGAAAGAAAAGAGTGGACAGAAAAAAGTCCGTCGTAGAAGTGAAAGGCCTTATAGTTGATATGTCAGAGTGAAATACCTTATAGTTGATATGTCAGAGTGAAATACCTTATAGTTGATATGTCAGAGTGAACTCAACAGTTTGGAAGAGATAAGGGAATGATTTGTCTCATCCAAGGGTGTTCTAAACTAACTAAAACTGTCTGTGACGTCTTTTAAAAAGAGGCAGAGAATTATTTGAATGTTTAAGATATAAATATGATCTCCACAGTGCAAATAATTTTTGTGTGTACATTTAACTTTTTTGAATGTGTGTGTGTAGAGATATACATATAATTTTAAAAACAGGTGAGTGCAGGCTGTTCGTTTATCGTCGGATTCATAGCCAACAGGTCGCAAGACACCTACTGTAAAAGAATCCTTAGCCCAACATACTCATACATTTATATTACGATATATGTATATATACATCATTAAAAATCTGAAACAGGCTCTGTGTTAAATAATATAACATATATTAAGTTATTAATATTATGTTAAATCACAAAACCTCCGGTAAATAATATAATCCATGTTAGACCACATACCATCTAAAATAATTTCTAATCTTTAATAAAATACAAAACATCTGTCAGGCATTTCGTGATAAATTACAGAACATCTATCGGGCATTTTGTGTTAAATTACAGAACATCTGTCGGGCATTTTGTGTTAAATTACAGAACATCTAGAAACTTTCTAATCAGTGTAAAAATACATAGCATCTAGTAGACTCTTTCGTTTAAGATATATTTAAAAACATCTAGTACATTCCAATCTATGTTAAATATCTTGCAGACTCTAATCTGTGGTAAATTACAGGACAACTACAGTGTTGTGTTAAGAAGTCATATTTTTATTAAGAGTTCTGTTATGGAATTTCAAGAGTATATACCTGAGATAAATTTTAAAATAATGTTTCATGAAAGTTTTATTTTTAGGTAATGCTAAGAATTGTCTTAATTTACTAATATTGTTATGTGTATTTAAACTAGTATCAAAACTTACTTTTTTAGCAAGTATATATCTAGTATTATAAATATATGGGTGTGTTTGGCTGAGGATTCTTCTACAGTAGGTGTCTGTAACTTGTTGGCGATATATTCCACAATAAGTGAACAGTACGCACTCTACTTGTTTTTAAAATAATATATAATTAAAAACAAGTTAAACATATGAATTTTTTTATCTTATGGAAATCATAATTGTATTTTAGACATTATGCAGTTCTTTTGTTCTTGTTAAAAGTCCACTTAGGCCATTTCTGTTCTTTAGAATTCACTTGACAAGCTGAACTATTTTTATCGCAATAGCATCCGCCTATTATTTACTTTCGCTGTTGTATTAGTCATCGAAGTTGTATCCTGAACTTTCAATAATTGTCTGCCTTTTTATCAAAGTTCGCACAAGCGCTTCGATTAGTTTAAAATATCCTTTTACAAAACAGACTATTCTCCTTATGTCTTTCAAGCTGTTAATTTCTCTCTTAACATATTAATCATTTGGTCATTCACTCCCACGACGGGTAACTTCACTTTTCTAACTTTTCTTTGACCTAACTTCTCTTTCTCGTGATTTTTAATTTCTTTTGCTCGTCCGGTCGCAGCCATTAAAAGGTCTACTACTTAGGTCTTCTAGAAATATCCATAGTTTCAAAATCAATGGATTTGAAACAGAACATTCAATAATCTGGACATCAATGAATTACAAACACAAAATAACTTAATTAATAATATTATACTAATGAGTTTTTATATCTCACAACTATGAATTTTTGCACAGAAAATGTGCATCGGCCAACACAATTATGTTTTGTTTTGTTATTCTACAATGACTGCTTTCTCTTTAATTTGATCTTGTGTTATTACATTTCAAACATTAGACTTATATTCAGAATTCAAGTTGTGATATTTTTAACATACGTTTGTTAACAGCGTATATATTCCCGTGAAACGAAGGATACACTCAAAACAAAATATAAAGATACACTACATGGCCAAAACATTAGTATTATAATATAGTGGTTAAGTGATGGAACACATATATTATGAATTCACAGATTCATAGTTTATGTTGTGTTGTCGAAAAACCTTTCTCCGTTTACTTTGGAGGCCATTGGCGTGCTATGACAGCGATGGAATTGTGATCCACTGCTCCAGAGTCCAGAGTGGTGGTGTACTCACTCCAGCCGACGCTTGGCATTGCGCATGGTGATCTTAGGCTTGTGTGCTGTTGCTCGGGCATGGAAACCCATTTCAAGAAGCTCTTCAGTATGACCCATTCTACTGCCAATGTTTGTCCATGGAGATTGCATGGCTGTATGTTTGAGTTTATGTATCTGTTGGCAATGGGTGTGGCTGAAATAGCTTAACCCACTCACTAGAAGGGGTATCCATATGCTTTTGGTCATATAGTGTATTTACAAATAGTGATAAAGTGCAAAGAATGTTAATATGATACGCTTTGTCTTTTGAAAGACATCTTTAAATATAAAGACTTCTCTCCCACAGTATACATGATTATGAATTTCCGCAGTCTTTCTCCGATTATAAAGAGTTTATTGGACGGTTGTCGAATTGGAATGGAAATGTACACTATAATTCTCAATTTACTACGTGTATCTCATTAAATGTGCAAGTTTTTATTGATGTGTACAAGTCTTTAGTACACAAAAAGTCAGACGTGTTACAAAAATATTAGTACTCAGGAATTGATATCATCTGTCTGGCTGAAACTCTAACAGGTCGTGGAAAAAGGTGAGTGATGTTATGCAGAGAATACAGTTAGTTTCGTACATTGTAAAGTTTCAAAACTTTATTTATTTAACCCCTAGTGTCTCCTACAGTTTTTTTTAAATATCAATAATTTGGTATTTATTCCCCCTACCACAAACTGTGGATAAATCATCAATGTAGGGTAAAACAAATAATTGATAACTCTCTTAATAAATACATAATACTGTGTAAAGGTTTAGCCCGTGTCTGTAAGACTTTTACATTCTCTTTCCATAGTGTATGTGACCAACTCTATATGTGAATTTAGTTTTCTGCTAATTTATTTTTCTAAATAAAAATATGTTTAACTTCCTATGTTATTTCTGAGTATGAACCATGTTATAGAATGTGACTGACTGGTTCAGATTTATCCAGATTGTTTTTTATCTGTTTAAATGAGGCTGTTGTTCAAGAAGCCTCCAGAACACATTCATGAAAACATATCTCTGGAATACATTTCCAAAATTACTCTACTGTGCTCGTTAATTAACAATTTAGTCAGCTCGATTTGAACCTACGTTCGTCTAAACACCTTATAGTTCTTTAACTACTGGGCCGTTTTACACGCTTTTCTAAAAATTATAAACGTTTTAACTGCACCAGTTATGTCCCAGGAGGCACAGCGACATGTCTGCGGACTTACAACGCTAGAAATCGGGTTTCGATACCCACCGTGGACAGAAAACATAAGTCCATTGTGTAACTTTGTGTCTAATTACGAACAAACAAAAAACATTAGTTATTTATTCTAACCTATGAGCCATATTTGTGTTTAAAGACTACACGACATAAATAGTTTTAAATACAGGAACCACAAATGTCCATTATATAGACAAAGAGTTATTAAACTTCTTTATCCTGAGACACCTTCTTATCAGGGCTAACTACCCGATTTGTCAAGTAGCTAAAAATAAAGACGAAAAACTGTCGTTCTAAAAAACAAAGCGTTAGGATGATGATATAGTGGCTAAGTGATGGTAGTACACACATTATGAATTCAAGGATTCATAGTTCACGTTCCGTTGTCGAAAAACCTTTCTCCGTATACTTTGGAGACATTAATGTGCTATAACAGTAATGGAATTATGATCCACATGACGTGGACGTTTGTCTTACTACACACGCACACACAAATATATTTTAACTCACGTCCAGGAAAGAAAAATATGTATCAACATTACTTCGTCAGGTTTGATATACGAGTGATGGTCAACTCCCACAAACAAGTACCATAACTCTACATATACAAAGTGTTGAGGATACGTGTTTTTGACAAACTTTCTTTCTTCTAGTCGATCAGTTTAAAATTAGTTATGGCTATGCGCACAACTATGAAACGAACAACAAGAAATGTGGGTGAGAGCACAGGAATATATCGATTGTCATAAGAGCAACATACAAGTAACGTAACCGTATATATGAATTTATACATAAGTACTATAGCCTTATACACAAGTGGCATAACCTAATATACAAGTAACATAACCTTATATACAAGTCACGTAACTTAATATACAAGTAACGTAACCTTATGTACAAATACTATAACATTATATACGAGTAACATAATCCAATACACAAGTATTATAACCTTATATACAAGCAGCATAACCCAATATACAAGTATTATAACCTTATATACAAATTTTATAACCTAATATACAAGTATTGTAACCTTATATACAAGTAGCATAACCCAATATACAAGTATTATAACCTTATATACAAGTAACATAATCTTATATACAAGTAGCATAACCCAATATACAAGTATTGTAACCTAATACAGAAGTAACATAACCAAATATACAAATAACATAGACTTATATATAATTATCTATAACCAGATAGGATAAATGCCAGTTATCTCATGAAATCGATAAACGTCGTCCTGAAACAGAGTTCAACAAAAAGATTTAAAGAAACAATCCATGAGCACCAGAAAGGACGAAGAGGTTCAGTTTGCACCCAAAATCTTAAGCCCGATATCGAAACTTATGAAACACAAAAAACAAGGAATGCTTTTTCTGTAGCATAACCAGTCACAGAAGAAGTTAATAAAACAAAGTAAGAGTCTTTAAAAATATTAGTAGTTACAGAAAAATTAAGATAAAACAACTTTAAAGAGAAATTTTAGATCTCTTCAACTTCTTTACTGGCCCAACACCTCTTCTCATGGAAAACACCCAGTTTGATAACTCCTGAGTTAGAGGTATATAACACCCTTAAAAAAAGGATAAAATTTTTTCTTCGATCCCAATTGTCAGTTTCCGAAGATGGAGAGTCAATATTTTATGTTTCAGGTGATTAAACATTAAAACAAGGCTAGCATAATAAAAACACTTGAATAGGCCTAACTGGTAGACATGACACCACGACCGCAAATGTTATTTTCTGTATGGTATTGTTAACTCAACAATGTGAAACATTTTATTGTTTGTGTACAGCTAAATTAGGGACGGCTAGCTCAGATAGGCCCTCGTATAGAGCGAAATTTAAAACAAAGCTAACCAAAACAAATTTTCAAACAGCAATGGAAAAAATTAAGAGATAATTTGATTGAAACTGCCCATCGATAAGCCTTTCGAAGTCTTGGAAATATACGACATCTTGTGCTGGTTGTATGAATTATTCACATCATGAAATGTGTAACGTTGTTGATGTTAAGACTTATCACATGCTGCTCGTGAAAATATCCATTCATTTCTTTTTATTCGGTACTACGAAATTCGCGTGTGAAATACGACGACATAATACCTTGTGGCTTGGATTAGGGGCGAAATATATCTCAGTATTCGGAATAAGAAAAAAATGGTTAGTTTATTTAGGACTCTTTAAAAGTCTAATTGAAATCAACGTATTTCGAAACTCTTGTATTTATTTGCATAAGTGGGTGAAAGTTTCCAAGACAACCCACTTGATGTCATAGTTAGAAGATTGATGAGCACAGGAACTAGTGTGTCCTAGTTCAGTAAGAAAGGAATGTTTGTTTTTAACAACACTCTTTTGCGTCAACAAGTCCTCATGGTCATGTAAGCTTTGCTACCAGAGGTCTCAAGCAAGGGTTAATCTCAAACGTAGACCTACATTTCGTGTGAACTACGGATGAGATAAACTCTCGTTTTCTTCACCCCACACTCACTGCGTAATCTATCCGATTTTATTTTTAGAGAGCGAACCATTTGTGAAATTTAATGTAAGGTTCTGATTTCACAGAAGCAGTTTGTTAAAAGTATGCCACAGTGGCCTCTAAGTGTTCATACGATCTGTAGCATTATAGTCATGTGACCTCTGTCCTGTTACCATGGTTGTAAACAAGCATGGAAAATGTCACACACAACTTTTATTTTCGATTAATCTTTGCCGCTATATGATTTTTTTATACGTAAGCGTATTAAGATATGTAAACTTAAAAAAGTACCGAAATGTAAAGACCTTTATAAACATATTTTGCAAACTACGAATAACATTGGGTTAAAATACAATGAAATATTGCTGGCTTGTGGTATGAATAAAAAACAGGATTAAAATCAGTATATTTTGAAAATAAATAAAACAATTATATTCATATATTAGACAAAGAATCAACTTTAAGTAATAAACTGATGTATTAAAAGTTATTTGGAGATTAATTTAAAAAAACGAATAAGCCATTTCGTAATATAAACGTATTTTTATTAGTGAACTGTCTGCTTTAAAACCTGATTTAAGTAAGGATGAATTTAAAATATTTTCGTCATGTTTTATGGTTATTTGTGTTTTGTTACGAAAAAAGATGGGCTATCTGTGTTCTTCCCACCACAGGTATCGAATTTTCTTTTCTGTCAGGTGGGTTAAGGCGGTCCACTCGTAATCTGAGGGTCGCGCATTCGAATCTCCGTCGCACCAAACATGCTCAATATTTCAGTCGTGGGAGCGTTATAATTTGATGGTCAATCCCACTGTTCGTTGGTAAAAGAGTAGCTCAAGAGTTGTCTGTGTGTTGTGAAAACAAGCTGCCTTCCATCTAGTCTTACACTGATAAATTGGGAACGGGTAGCGCAGATAACCCTCGTGTGGCTTTGCGCGAAATTCGGAAACAAATAAACAAATAATTTTTTTGTCTTCTTTTTGGTGGAGGGTTCTAATCCTTTCCACTGAGCCACTAAGGGGCGATTTAGATAAAATAACTACTTTTAATTGTCTTAAGGAAAAATAAAACCGAATATATCGGGATGCTTGTGGGAACGTGTAAGTCCTTTAATATGTGTGAATAAACACATTTATATCTCTTCACATCCTGTAATTGCACATTGAAAGATTATCGTACGTGCGTATGTATACATATATTCGAAGCTATAATACTTATTTTTACGTTTCTTTGTCTGACTATCCTTTGAAGACTTTTGCTTTTCGTCTACAACAGATGACTTATTTCTCCATGCTTTCTGTTCACTTAAAGGTATTAAAGTTTCATATATATATATATATATGTTTGATATTTTGAACACTCTGCGCATTTAATTCAGTTTAATGAAATAGTTTCTATTTTGTTGTTGTTGATATTATTAATAATTTAGTATTTCACCGATTCCTTTATCAATACAGTAATTTTTTTAAAATACACTTTTAATATTTTGTGGCTTTAGTTGTTTCCTTTTGTTTGTTTTTTAGAGGGGTGAGGTGGGAGCTCACTTCACAAGTTGCTTTAATACACGTATCCCGTTTGAAGCTAAAGTACCTAACAAAGGACTGGTTTTGCGGTAAAGACAAAGCACTGAAAGACTGCTGGAGAATCACGTTCTATCAAAGAGCACAGGCACGTGCTACTAGACAACCGAGCTACACGAAGATACCAGTTCGTATCTCATTCCATCTATCAGTCTGATTACGCTCAGTCAGGAACGTATATTTTAACGTTTAATTTCACCGTGAAAGATGTCGACATTCAGATAACTACGTTACATTTTCTTCTTCATTACAGCGAAAACTCCATTTCCGGGTGCTAAAACGAAGGAAACCGTTGAATACGAAATTACGTATATGGACAAAGTAGATGAAACCAGCGATTTACATACTCGAGACATTATTTGTCTTCGACATAAACGTGTTAATAATAATTATAAATCAGTTATTAAACCATTTTGATCTCAACATCGTGTGTCTTGTTTTTGTAATTTAAAACAATTATAGATTAAAGATATTCGTAGTAGCTCATCTCCAAATTTCGAGAGTTATAACGCTAAAATTCGGGATTCGATCCCTGCGGTAGTGTAGCTAACTAATTCTATAGTTTTATTCTTACAACGTAACAACAACATATGAACAAAAAACTTAATTACGTTTCACTTTGACCTTATTATTAAGTACACTTAAAAAACAACAACACAATGAATGAAATATACTCACCCTCCTAAGTTGGCAGGTCTTTGGCTATTATTGGATGACCTTTGACGGCCGTTTCGGATCCTCGAACCAGCGGTGAGTTCAAAGTTTGGAATACAGAGGCAAAGGCAAAGAAAGACGGTGGAGATAATCATGGCGGAAACAGAAGAGGAATGGGTTGCAACTAACCCTTTCGTTAACTATCCACAGTTTACTCGCTTGTGGTATTCAGTGTGTTCTCCACAATCTCAGACTAACACTAATGAGCCCTTTCTGACAATGCTAGCTATAAAATATCAAACGCTCAATACACAATTGGAGGATTGACACTTAAAGTTTACATAATATATCCAACCATCATTTCTCATATGTTAGGGATAACCACTTAACAACAGAGTAAACGAGCACACTTAAATGGACGGAGCTTCGAACATGTGTGGTCTACAGGCTTTTCCCACCATGGTAAGATGCTCCTCCTCAAAAGTGCCCTCTATCGGGGGTGAGTGTCTAGATATTTTTGTAACAACTCTGGATTGGCTGTCAAAAACCAGATAAAGAATTGAGCATTTCCCGTTCATAACACTTTTCTGAAAGAAGTGTTTTTCTCTTCCTTATAAAACTTCGAGAAGTTAGACATGCACTAAATAGATGACGTCAAAAACAGAATTCGTTAATATTTTCAACCACAGATACTAAAACGATATCAGATAATACCGCTAGTAAGGACAGAAGGTAATTTTTAGTAGCAGCTATGCTGTTTTAAGGCGATGCACGAAGTCTCAGATGCCACATTTCTAAACAAAATAGTATCACTTTGTCACCACTTCCAACCATGGTGTTTCACTTTTATTCTTATCTGTGTCTCTCCGTTTGTCAACATCACAACTCAAAATATGAATATGGCTAAAAACAAAAGTTGTTTATCGTCGAAGAACCAGTTATTAAACGTGTGTTAATATATTACAGAGGTTAAAGTCACAGTGGAGGTCAATAGCTCAAAGATGAAGGTAACACTGATGACCAACCACTTTGGGATTTTGAAAAACGGTCAAAGTTCGATAGTTAATTAGATATAAAGACAATGTCGAGAATTAGTCTTCAGGTTGAATAATTGACGTATAGTTTGGAGTGGTCACTGTAAAAGTTTCAAAACAACAACATTGTAGGGACACTTTGCACTCTTAGTTTAACAAGAAAAACACTATATTTATGTTGTGTATATCACGCAACAGGAAGCTTGTGATATCTTGAAGAACACTATATTTAGAATATTTTTTCACGTAACAGGAAGTTTGTGATATTTTGAAGAACACTATATTTATACTGTGTATATCTCGTAACAGGAAGTTTGTGATATCTTGAAGAACACTATATTTATACTGTGTATATCTCATAACAGGAAGTTTGTGATATCTTGAAGAACACTATATTTATAATGTGTATATCTTGTAACAGGAAGTTTGTGATATTTTGGAAGATGTGATTTGCAAGTTTGATTATGTGTATCAGAATAAAAGGTAGAAAGAGGTGTTTGAAAGACAGATATGTGAATAACAGAAATTTAAAAACACCACCAAATGCACAACTGATTAACTGTTTGTTACAGAGATAAGTGGAAACATTCTTTTCACAGAATACTCTTACATACGAATAGACAGATAGGACAAGCACGCAGCCTTTTAAATTAATTGAGATCTTCGTTAACAGGCTCACCCGTACAAAACGTTACATATACATATGACAAACAGGTCAGCAACATTGGTCCACTGATTGGTCTGATCGACGGGTTCCGCTGACCCAGTGTTGTGCCGCCACAAATAATAAATGCATGTGCTTATAGATAAATGAGCCATCTTAAACTGTATATAGATCAGGCAAACAATGACACTGTGAGTAATGTAAAATAGGGATTGTGTACATGTTTAAAAACATATTTTAATCCTTTCTTACAGTCTGTAGGTAAGTAAATTAGTAATTTGAGATTGTTTAATGTTTGTTTCTTATTCCAGTTACCACATAATTTGTAACAATATACAAGTAAATAAAATATTTATCAGGTACAATTGATAGTAAATATATAGCGGTTGAAAATATATTACTCTTGGTGTAAAATCACATTACAAATATAATGTAGCATCAGTGAAATATCAAAATAGAACCAGTTACTTCAAATACCGAACTTGGGGTTTGTAAACCATTGAACTTTATTAACTTGGGTTTGTAAACCATTGA
The DNA here is from genome assembly GCA_011833715.1 of Carcinoscorpius rotundicauda. Lineage (NCBI taxonomy): Eukaryota > Metazoa > Arthropoda > Merostomata > Xiphosura > Limulidae > Carcinoscorpius > Carcinoscorpius rotundicauda. The sequence continues at coordinate 3,089,743 of CM022391.1, read as the reverse complement.
ACTTTATTAACTTGGGTTTGTAAACCATTGAACTTTAGTAACTTGGGGTTTGTAAACCATTGAACTTTATTAACTTGGGGTTTGTAAACCATTGAACTTTATTAACTTGGGGTTTGTAAACCATTGAACTTATTAACTTGGGTTTGTAACCATTGAACTTTATTAACTTGGGGTTTGTAAACCATTGAACTTTATTAACTTGGGGTTTGTAAACCATTGAACTTTATTAACTTGGGGTTTGTAAACCATTGAACTTTATTAACTTGGGGTTTGTAAACCATTGAACTTTATTAACTTGGGGTTGTAAACCATTGAACTTTATTAACTTGGGTTTGTAAACCATTGAACTTTAGTAACTTGGGGTTTGTAAACCATTGAACTTTATTAACTTGGGTTTGTAAACCATTGAACTTTAGTAACTTGGGGTTTGTAAACCATTGAACTTTATTAACTTGGGGTTTGTAAACCATTGAACTTTATTAACTTGGGGTTTGTAAACCATTGAACTTTATTAACTTGGGTTTGTAAACCATTGAACTTTAGTAACTTGGGGTTTGTAAACCATTGAACTTTATTAACTTGGGGTTTGTAAACCATTGAACTTTATTAACTTGGGTTTGTAAACCATTGAACTTTAGTAACTTGGGGTTTGTAAACCATTGAACTTTATTAACTTGGGTTTGTAAACCATTGAACTTTAGTAACTTGGGGTTTGTAAACCATTGAACTTTATTAACTTGGGTTTTGTAAACCATTGAACTTTAGTAACTTGGGGTTTGTAAACCATTGAACTTTATTAACTTGGGGTTTGTAAACCATTGAACTTTATTAACTTGGGTTTGTAAACCATTGAACTTTAGTAACTTGGGGTTTGTAACCATTGAACTTTATTAACTTGGGTTTTGTAAACCATTGAACTTTAGTAACTTGGGGTTTTGTAAACCATTGAACTTTATTAACTTGGGGTTTGTAAACCATTGAACTTTATTAACTTGGGTTTGTAACCATTGAACTTTAGTAACTTGGGGTTTGTAACCATTGAACTTTATTAACTTGGGTTTGTAAACCATTGAACTTATTAACTTGGGTTGTAACCATTGAACTTTAGTAACTTGGGGTTTGTATAACCATTGAACTTTATTAACTTGGGTTTGTAAACCATTGAACTTTAGTAACTTGGGGGTTTGTAAACCATTGAACTTTATTAACTTGGGGTTTGTAAACCATTGAACTTTATTAAACTTGGGTTTGTAACCATTGAACTTTAGTAACTTGGGGTTGTAACCATTGAACTTTAGTAACTTGGGTTTTGTAAACCATTGAACTTTATTAACTTGGGGTTTGTAAACCATTGAACTTTATTAACTTGGGGTTTGTAAACCATTGAACTTTAGTAACTTGGGGTTTGTAAACCATTGAACTTTATTAGCTTGGGTTTTGTAAACCATTGAACTTTATTAACTTGGGTTTTGTAAACCATTGAACTTTATTAACTTGGGTTTTGTAAACCATTGAACTTTATTAACTTGGGTTTTGAAAACCATTGAACTTTATTAACTTGGGGTTTGTAAACCATTGAACTTTATTAACTTGGGGTTGTAACCATTGAACTTTATTAACTTGGGGTTTGTAAACCATTGAACTTTAGTAACTTGGGGTTTGTAAACCATTGAACTTTATTAGCTTGGGTTTTGTAAACCATTGAACTTTATTAACTTGGGTTTTGTAAACCATTGAACTTTATTAACTTGGGTTTGTAAACCATTGAACTTTATTAACTTGGGTTTTGTAAACCATTGAACTTTATTAACTTGGGTTTTGTAAACCATTGAACTTTATTAACTTGGGTTTTGTAAACCATTGAACTTTATTAACTTGAGGTTTGTAAACCATTGAACTTTATTAACTTGGGTTTTGTAAACCATTGAACTTTATTAACTTGGGGTTTGTGAACCATTGAACTTTATTAACTTGGGGTTTGTAAACCATTGAACTTTATTAACTTGGGTTTTGTAAACCATTGAACTTTATTAACTTGGGTTTTGTAAACCATTGAACTTTATTAACTTGGGTTTTGTAAACCATTGAACTTTAGTAACTTGGGGTTTGTAAACCATTAAACTTTATTAACTTGGGGTTTGTAAACCATTGAACTTTATTAACTTGGGGTTTGTAAACCATTGAACTTTAGTAACTTGGGGTTTGTAAACCATTGAACTTTAGTAACTTGGGGTTTGTAAACCATTGAACTTTAGTAACTTGGGGTTTGTAAACCATTGAGCTTTATTATGGAGTGAGGTGAAAATGTATTTATATTATTAGCAACCTGGAAGTCTTACCCTCTCAGTGGGTCAGCTGTGAGTCTGATGGCTTATACTACTAAAAATCAGGCTTCGATACCTATGGTGACCAAGCACAGCTAGCTCGTTGTGTAACTTTACGTTTGGGAACAAAATAACAACAATAAAATTATTCTAGGTGACAAAGAGCCCTCTATGAAAAATAATGAAAATATCATTATTCAGTATAAATGTGTACATGTTTTATAAGGCCGTTTATCCCATTGTAACGTTAAACGCTTAACAACTGAGATGTGAAAAGGACAACAACTAGTTGACGAATGTATTTAATTTGAAAAGTCTATAGCAACTCGAGCCTAAAAGACTACATTTTATCTGGTTAATAATAACACTTACATGAGCATGGCAAATAATACATAATTATTAACCTCTGGCCTAAAAAAGTAAATGATATCACGTGGAGCACCAACTTCGAAATGATATGATATAAAAAACGAACGTTATAAAGTGTAAGTAACTGGGTGTTATGGGTGTAAAGTGGTCAACTTTGTGCTTAACAAAGGAACGCCTTAAAAATACTTAATTTTGGAAATAACAAACTTTCCATTCATGCACTGTTGTTAACAAAATTAGTTTTAGAATAAACACTTTATCTTAAACATACATATATAAAGAAGTTAAAATAATGTTTGATTGAAATACTGCTACAGCTCTACCACAATAGTTCCAATTAATAATAAAATATGTCATATTACTTAGTTTTATTATGTAATACATAAAGCTTACTGAATATAAGTACATGCAACAAGCTACAACTTTTATTACTGTAGCAAATGTTGCATGACATATGTAGCTATTTGTTGTATATGTAAATTTAATCACCTGTTTCACTGTAAAAAAGATTGTATTGTAACTGAGAAAAACAATGTTATTTTACAAGCAAATACTTCTCTGAAATTCAGAATTATAACACAATTAACTGATGTAGTGATATTAAAACATAAATAAGGTGTTTACTTCAGAATTGTATTTATTTAACTGTGTTAATACGTTGTGAAATCGTATTTTATTCCACGTACGCAGACTGCATAAAATGAACATAAAAACTATCCATCAACTAACAGTTGTGTGTTCTGTTAACTAACAATAGCTGTGAACTTTTAAAGTACTCGTTTACACACACACACTAGACGTTTTCCACAGGTCACGAGTAGTTTGTAGCGTAATTTTTTCAAGAGTGCACAAATGGTATGCGATAATATAATATTATGTGGTTCTTAGTTCAGAATTGTTGTTAACGATAGAGCACACAATACTAATTACTCTATAAACTTGAAAATAATGGGCGCTGTGAAAAGGAAAACATAATTGTGGCGAAGTACATAAAATAAAAGCCAATTATCTTTGAAACAATCATAAAATTATTTCATTGTGTTTACAACACCCACGCAAGACATCAGGTTAAATAAATGTTAACTCTGTCTTCTTTCCATTTCTTTTTTCCAGTTTTAATTACAAAAATAAACGTAACGAAAGTTCGTGTATTTGAAAAGTGAAAAGCTACCTAAATAGGTTCTTTCAGTTTGTGACGTCACAAGTTCATGGTATTTGTATTTGAATTTCGCACAAAGCTACTCGAGGGCTATCTGTGCTAGCCGTCCCTAATTTAGCAGTGTAAGACTAGAGGGAAGGCAGCTAGTCATCACCACCCACCGCCACCTCTTGGGCTACTCTTTTACCAACGAATTGTGGGATTGACCGTCACATTATACACCCCCACGGCTGGGAGGGCGAGCATGTTTAGCGCGAACCCGCGACCCTCAGATTACGAATCGCACGCCTTACGCGCTTGGCCATGCCGGGCCCACAAGTTTATGGTGGATTAAACTGTTGTTCCAGCCCTCCACTAGCGTAACACGATAGTCACATTGGACTATCTGCTACGTCTATCAGGTGGAATCAAACCCCAGTTTTAAGAGTCGTAAGTCCATAAACATACGGCTGTCCCACCAAAGGTCATATTTATTTAATATTATTTAAAGTACATGAAAACAATTAATTATTATATCAATTCTTTATATTATTTACTGTTTAAAGAAAAATCTTTGTAAAGTCTGTGATATATTACGTCCAAAGAATTTATTTAATCATCTGTATTTTTTACTCTATTCTGAACTGTTCCATTTCAGGTGTCTCTACAAATAATCTAACTATTATTACAAAGTCATCTTCCACCCTACTACTTATTTGAAGACTGCCCACTAAAATCAGGAGCTCAATTTCCCACGATGGACACACCAGATAGCTTCACTTGACTGCTATAAACCAAATAAATTATTGATGACTGTTATAAAGAAAAACAGACTTTATATTACCGGCCGTCCATTTAATTATGCTTGTTAAGCCTTCTCAAGTTGGTAGTTTTTTGTATTATTACTTCTTATTGTTATATTTTGTGTTTGAGTGGTTTATTTATAATCCCAGTTCTTGTAGAACACAACAGATATATTAAAATTTGCTCCTGTATTTTCCAAAGTAATGTTGAACGACTGTTTAAAAAGTAAAGGTAAGATACAACTTTGGAACAGCGATGGATAGATTTATTACATAACTTAAGCCTATTCACGCCAAGTATTTCACAAGGCCTCCATTGATCACACAGCGTAAGAACAATAGACTGAATTGGTTTAGAAGCTATTTACGTCACTTTTACAAAATAAAGTCACTAAGCAATAGTTTACCTGATTTACTCGTAGTTCTGTCTTAATCTTCCAGATTCAAATGAAGTTAACGATACTAAAGAACTAAACATTGTATTTGTACCAGTCTAACATAGCGTAATTTTTATATATAGCAGCACTTTGATTTGCAAACGGTTAGCGATCCTTCGTTCACTTACACAGGATTTAAGACAAGGTATTACGACAAGGAATGGTGGCCATCAGTGGAAAAAGTTCCTACGGCTATTTAGAGAATCTCATAGCTCTGTTGAGTTAGATTTGTCCATAGATTTCACAGTAATGCATTGCAGTTAGTCTCTTTTGCTTAAAAACGTTTACCAACAATAGAAGAAATGTAATGATTTTTTCCCTTATATAAATAACACATGGAATACCAAAATCAGTTTGTAACCAGCCCAATAAACAATCATACTGAAAATATGCTCGTTCCCCAGTGGCTCAGCGGTATGTCTGCGGATTTACAACGCTAAAAACCGGATTTCGATACCCGTGGTGGGCAGAGCACAGATAGCCCATTGTGTAGCTTTGTGCTTAATTCGAAACAACAAGCATATATGCTCTGATTAAAGAAATTGGGTTGACTATATATTTTATGTTTATTTACAACTATTTTTAGGAAATTTACCACTGAATTGTCTCAACGAGCATCTGCTAGTTTAACATAATTTAAAAACCGGCTATGTTTAACTTAACATATTGAAAATAAATTCTGTATCATCATGATAAAAATAACAAACTATATTGGTTTTGTGTAGAAACTGTTCAGATATGTAGCTTTACAACATATTAATCACAAGTGTGCAGGAATACTTGTCAAAGCAAACTACCATGAACGAGTTATTTCAATGGTTGCATGTTGTTGGAAAAAATATTTTGAAATCTTACATTCTTCAATCGGTTAAGTCTCTACTCAGTAAATGTCGTTAATACATAACTTCTCACTAATGTCGTATGGTGTATATTTTACTTATTGTTATCGAATGTAAAGCTGTTTTCGGACATTTGCACAAAGCTACTCAAAAGCTATTTGTGCAAATCATCCTGAATTTTGAACTGATAGACTAAAGAGAAGGCATCGACACATTAACACCCACAGTCAACTCTTGGACTACTCTTGTTTGGTCAAATAGTGGAATTTTGCAATGTCTTTTATAATGCACCCGTAGTTCCAAATATGTCAGTGAGGAGCTAAGAAATGTACATACTGGATTAAGTCTAACACGTTTCACTGGAGTGCCGTTTGCTCTACATGTGACATATCACCATAATCTGGCACGTTAGAAATTAGTCAGGGGCCTTTCAGACTAGTAAAGCAAATAATTAAAAATATGTAACATGCTGAGATGTTCTAATATAGATTGATCCCAAGAATGTCACAGTTTTTAGAAGATGTGTATCCCCAAGCTTTTAGGAGTAGACAACAACTTTCATAAACGTGCAAGCCTCTTAGTTGTATAGTGACAGAGAAGCTGATAGCAAATTCCTATATGTACAAACATTTAAACCCACCACTATATTTAATGGGAGATCAAAAGAGTGAATAGACTACTTTCTTGAGCATTTCACATAAATTGGGCTTTTTAATCAGTGAATTCATAGAGACAGTGGTGCAACAACCTTTGCTGAGTATATATGTCCCAGGCTTGGCATGTCAGAGTATCTGAATGAAAAATAAACTCATTGTGTTCTACACAGTTGTCAGGTGGAATGTTGTCAGCCAGTTTTACTAGTGCAAACTAAAGACCCAGGAGAAACATCTATTCTAGAATACAATTGGCTCCATAACAGTGGACAACTCAAAAAGTGACCTGTTTGGGTTAAATAATGTATAAGTACTCGTCAGTAAGTACAAACATCTATTTATTCACATTGCATTGGATGTAAAGGTTTTGTGTAGCCTTCAGGTGAATGAATGCAATGATTTTGCCAGTGCCTTTCCTTTACCCAGAATATATTTTCTTAACCCAAAAGAGCCATTTTTGCATATACAATTCTCAACAAGTGGGTTTCTCGACATCACTGATATGTGTGTATTGTTCCAATGAAATATGCCCATCGGTTTAACACACTAAATACGGCTCGTTTGGGTTGAGAAAATATTTTACACAGAAGAGCGGACAACGTTTCGACCTTTATGAGCCTGACGATGACCGAAGAAGGTCGAAACGTTGTTCGCTCTTCTATTTAAAATATTTTCTGAACCCAAACGAGCCGTTTTTGCATATAAGGTTCTTCTGTCTGTGATGAACACATTGACTAGATACACTGTCAAACTGCAGCATGTAAAACTCTCTCAGATAATTTGGTTTCTCTTCAAAATAATAATTCGATATATTTCTGGTCCTTCACCTGAACATGAGAGAGGCAATTGTTCTGATAATTATTGATTATTTCATTAAAGGAAATGAAGCTGAAAAGATAGCATAGTTCATTGTGGATGTGTTAATACATATAATACGTTAGAATGTCTGGATAAACACACGTGGGTCAATAACCGAACTTTAACAGTTAGCTGCTTATCAAGCTAGTGGTTTTGAGTGCATGGATGGTACACACTATCTGCACATATTTGTTAGCCCTGACCAAACGTGTCATAGTAACTACCGTGTGTCACACAGTGAAAATGAGGAACAGCCAGCTGGTACTTCTCAGAATCTCCTAATGTTTGAGCGAGAATAGCTCCCTATGGACGTGGATCTGATCCGTGGTTCTTCACTGGTTCTTCTCAAACTCTCTTGATGTCTGAATAAGAACAGCTCCCTATGGACGTGGATCTGATCCATGGTTCTTCACTGGTTCTTCTCAAACTCTCTTGATGTCTGAATAAGAACATGTTGATCCATGTCATACAGTAATGTAATTTTAACATTTTCTCATGTTATGGTTGTTATAAGTATCTCTAGACGGTTCAGAAATGTTCATGTTATGATGACAGAAGGTTGAACTTACTCACAAAGTTTGGTGTGTTATATTAAAATTGTTTTGAATGTGTAACTCAGCAAGTCACATGAAAATCACAGCCAGAATAGAGTCGTGTCAATAGAATATCAGGTATTAAAACAACGTTTTGTTTGACATGTTTATATCTTATGATGGTACTTAAAAAAGTGTTTTAAAGGGTATGTTGTAGCACTTTCAGATCAAATATTTAATTTTCTGCAAAAAGAGGTCATCTCTTGTACCTCGTGACATAAAGGAAAATGTCGCTTTGATGAAATGTACATTTACCCATGGAATGGCACTAATATCTATTTTATGTCAAGACATACTGATCATGTTGCTAGATGCAGCTCTTATGGATTTTGTGTAATGAAACTTGAAACTTTCGTTAGAAAACTGTTATCCTCGTATAATAGACGGATTAAAAAAAGCTACAGAGAGGAATGGTGTGCCTTTGACCTGACAGACATACTAAAAAGGCTTTTGAAATAAAACTATGTTGCAAAACTAATGTCAAGATACACAAGCGTCAGTTAGCGCACGAGTTAAAGTGGCGACATAGACCTGTTTTTGTAATAACGATTTTCCTCTATAATCTGTGTCTGTTATGCCACAATAAAGCACGTCATAAGATGTGTTTCTCGAATGTTGCGAGAATGATTTAACCGCAGTGCACATGAACAATCCCGGGTCATGACTGAAGAAAATTCAAATCCTTTCAGGGTAGTTTATCTTCCAAAGCTTCAGTAACTTTCCTGTCGTTAATATAATATGACTTACAAGTTATTCTGCCAACAGGTGGTCTAAAAGCATCTATATTGTGAATTTTAGTGCTTATCTGTAATGTTATTCGTGTCTCTTCTGACCTATATTGGAGCTATGACAGCACATTGGCTCAGCATGGCCAAGCGCGTTAAGGCGTGCGACTCGTAATCTGAGGGTCGCGGGTTCGCATCCCCGTCGCGCCAAACATGTTCGCCCTTTCAGCCGTGGAGGCGTTATAATGTGACGGTCAATCCCACTATTCGTTGGTAAAAGAGTATCCTAAGAGTTGGCGGTGGGTGGTGATGACTAGCTGCCTTCCCTCCAGTCTTACAATGCTAAATTAGGGACGGCTAGCGCAGATAACCCTCGAGTAGCTTTGCACGAAATTCAAAACAAATCAAAACAAAGACAGCATATTAACATCAGCATTCAATAATATATCGTTATACTGTCTATTTATCTTCATAATTACTGAAAGTGTTTGATTCGTGATGAGCAGAATAGTATTAATACCACATGGGAATTTAAAATGTTGTGCCAATGGGAAGAAAGGGTATTTCTTATAGATTTCCGTAATTTCACTAGTGTCAAGATTTAGATAACGAATTAAATATTAAAAAACGTGTTTGTTTTGTTAATGTGGATAGTTAAAAACATTTTGTTGTTGTTTTGAATTAAGCACAAAGCTACACAATGGGCTATCTGTGCTCTGCCCACCACGGGTATCGAAACCCGGATTTTAGCGTGTAAGTCCGCAGACATACCGCTGAGTCACTGGGGGGCCGTTAAAAACAAACCAGGAAAACTGTTTCTCTTTTAAAAGTAGCAGTTAGTGTTAAGTGAATATGGCAGAAGATAACAAAGATGGAATATTCGAATAAAAACGCTGTAAGATACACTGAAAGAAATGTAATAAAAATATTACATGTGGAGTAGTGTACTAACGAAAAACACGTAAAAAGTTGAATAGTGAACTAAAGAAAAAACACACAACTGAAGCAGTGACTGAAATCCCGTTCATCGAACGCTAAAATCAGATGTTCGATTCCCCTTGGTGGGGAATAGATAGCCCGATGTTGTTTTGCTATAAGAAAATCACACACACAAACAGAAAGGTGAAGCCACAATGAAGCAAAATAATAAAAGTTAAACCACGTGCGTCTTGATTATGGAGTCAAATAGAAAATAAAATCAAACTATGAATTTGACTGTCAGTACCGTGTTGTAAATAAACTGAGTTTAGATGTGACTGTCAGTACCGTGTTGTAACTAAACTGAGTTTAGATGTGACTGTCAGTACCGTGTTGTAACTAAACTGAGTTTAGATGTGACTGTCAGTACCGTGTTGTAAATAAACTGAGTTTAGATGATATGACAGCAAATGAGGTTTATTTGTTTGTTTTGCATTTCGCGCAAACCAGTGAATAGTGGGATTAACCGTCACATTATAACGCCGCCACGGCTGAGAGGGCGAGCACGTTTGGTGTGACAGAGATTCCAATCCGCAACCCTCAAATTACTTCAACCACCTGGCCATGGCAGACCATCAAATGAGAATTTCAATTTACAAAAATACATAAGTTACACTGAACTGTGCTCTGGCCAAGCACGTAAGTAAATTGTTTGTTTTGAATTTCTCACAAAGCTACTCGAGGGCTATCTGTGCTAGTCGTCCCTAACTCAGCAGAATAAGACTAGAGGGCTCGAGGGCTATCTGTGCTAGTCGTCCCTAACTCAGCAGAATAAGACTAGAGGGAAGGCAGCTAGTCATCACCACCCACCGCCAACTCTTGGGCTACTCTTTTACCAACGAAAAGTGGGATTGACCGTCACATTATACACCCCATACGGGTGGAAGGGCGAGCATGTTTGGTGCGACGAGGATTCTTGTCCGCGACCCTCGGATTACGAGTCGAGTGCCTTGTCCCCTTGGCCATGCCGGGCCAGAAATAATGGTTTTGTTTGTTTGTTTTGGAATTTCGCACAAAGCTACTCGAGGTCTATCTGTGCTAGCCGTCCCTAATATAGCAGCGTAAGACTAGAGGAAGGCAGCTAGTCATCACCACCCACCGCCAACTCTTGGGCTACTCTTTCACCAACGAAAATTGGGATTGACCGTCACATTATACACCCCATACGGGTGGGAGGGCGAGCATGTTTTGCGCGACTCGGGCGCAAACCCGCGACCCTCAGATTACGAAGCGCACGCCTTAACGCGCTAGGCCATGCCGGGCCTATCAGAAACAATTGAGGCCAGAAGATGACCCTATACTGATCACTCATTTTGGGAAACGTTGGTCATATGTTTATTAAACTAATGGCAGGCTTAGTAATAATATCATTTTGGGTCACATAGAAGCAACAAGCTTACGCGTTTTATTTAGTTGTCTTCGCACTTACTGACCAGTGGCGGTGATAAGTGAAGGACAAGGTGGCGCCATTCTTTAGTTAAAAACCTAGCGAACTCTGAAGGAACTAAGATAATTCTCCTAGTAACTAAATCTTTAGACGAAGAATGTGTAGGCGAGAGCTGTGTGTCAAGAGGCAGTTGGATTTGAACAAAATGTCACTCTTTCCTTACATGGTAACTTTACATGTAAGAATGTTGTTACGGATATACTCCAGACGCACGTGGGCTCGTGTCCGTGACGCCTGAGGCTTGTCTCGCAGGGCCATTAGTTGTCGCAAACGACAGACAACGATTTACGATCATCCTTTCTATCAACGTTATTACACCAAAATACATAAAGGATGACAACGAAGGTGGAAACTAACCTTGAAAGAAACATTATTTACGACAGAACTTACAATTATTTTAGTTTTCATGTTTCCTACTTGATACATGTAGACTGCAATACGATTTCTACAAGAACCACACAGCGATTACAACCAGCTAATTAATCTAACACAGCTGCACTATTTTTAATTTTTAAACTCAATAAATTATATTTCTGTGACGATGACGTAAAACTTTTAGCAAATGCTCTTGGTTACACAATTAGTACGTTATTCAGTTTGGAAAATTTGGTAATTATAAATTTAAAAAGATCCTTTCTTTCATGTTCATAACTCATGCTAAACTTGAAATATGAAGAACCGTTTTGAAACACAGAAGAATCTAAGAATAATAATTAAATGTACGTGGAATGAAGAGTTTTCGCAGAATAGATAGTTTAAAAATGTTTCACCACAGATTAAACAGAGTCTGAAAATGTCATCTCATTAAAAACAGGTTTTGAAATATTCACAACTTTCCAAGGAATGTCACAATGCACGTGCGTACTTTGTTTTTATCACCATTAAACTCATATAACGTATTTAATCATTACCAATTAACAAGAGTTTCTAAAACTAATTATTTCATATAAAATGCTTTTCAACATAACTTGATTGCTTCTACGTGTATAGATTTAAGTAAACAGTGATAACTGTGGTTGTTACCCATACTAATAGAGCTAAATAACATTATATGCACCAGGTACGTTTGTTTTTAGTGTAAAGTTAAACAATGGATTATGTGCGATATGTCTATCGCCGGGATAGAACCCAGAACTTTATCGTTTGTAGCCCTGACGCTTGCCATGTATGTGTCTTGTTTCCAAGCTTAACTGCTCTGATGTTGTCAAGAAACTGCACAAATAAAACACAGGCAGAACGGAAAACAAAACCGAAGGGCGTGTTCGAATCTCAATCACACCAAACATGCTAGCCCTTTCAGCAGTGCGGGCATTATAATGTTCGGTCAATCCCACTATTCATTGTTTTTTTTTTTAATTTAGCACAAAGCTACACAATGGGCTATCTGTGCTCTGCCCACCACGGGTATCGAAACCCGGATTTTAGCGTCTAAGTCCGCAGACATACCGCTGAGCCACTGGGGGGCTTCATTGGTAAAATAGTAGACCAAGAGTTGGCGGCGGGCGGTAATGACTAGCTGCCTTCCCTCTAGTCTTACACTCCTAAATTAGAGAATGCTAGCGCAAATAGCCCTCGAGTAGCTTTGCACGAAATTCAAAACAAATCAAAACCCAAAGTATACAACAAATAAAATATTTATCTACGTATATAAACTAGATTTCAAAGAGAAAACTGCATTCCTTTAGACACGTGAACACTTGTTGCACAAATGTCATTGTAATATTTATATCACGGAGGCCCGGCATGGCCTAGCGCGTTAAGGCGTGCGCTTTGTAATATGAGAGTCGCGGGTTCGCGCCCGAGTCGCGCCAAACATGCTCGCCCTCCCAGCCACGGGGCCTTATAAAGTGACGGTCAATCCCACTTTTCGTTGGTCAAAGAGTAGCCCAAGAGTTAGAGGTGGGTGGTGATGAGTAGCTGCCTTCCCTCTAGTCTTACACTGCTAAATTAATGACGGCTAGCACAGATAGTCCTCGAGTAGCTTTGTGCGAATTAAAAAAAAAAAAACAAGTTAGGGCGCTTGACTCGTAATCTGATTGTCGCGCTTAACATGCTCACACTTTCAATCGTGGGAGCGTTATAATATGACGGCAAATCCCACTATTCGTTTGTAAAAGAGTTGGTGATGATGACTGACTGTTAAATTATGGACGGCTAGCGCAGATAGCCCTGGTGTAGCATAATTCAAAAACAAACAACGACATGCATCTGTGATAACTTCCATGGAAATTTTTAAATCGACAAATATAAATGCATAAACAGAATAAACTTCGTTAAAAATAGAGGTATGTAATAATAAACTAGTGAAAGGATCATAAATAAATCATTCCAGGTGTAGCCTGATACTAAGTTATTCAGTAAGGTCTTTGTAACACTGAATATTGCCGTCTGGTTGTTTCCACTGGCAAGCAGATCAAGATGGTTGATCACTCCTTTATACTTCTAGAAGATAAGGTGAATCTTTACTGATGAAACTCTAATAATGCTGTTTCTTCACTCCACTGCTCCATTCAAGCCACAATTGGTATAAAGTCTATTTTTCTGTTGTTGTTTTGTTTTCTCTTTTAAGCCACTAATGTGTACAATATCATATTTTTAGCTTTATAGAATGAACTAGGTAACAACTGACTCGTTTTATAATTTACTTCAAACGTGATAACAGGTAACTGACTTGTCATATATGCTGCTTCGTCCCTTCTTGTCTTCTGGTGGGACAACAGTAAGTAAATGGATTTACAACAGTAAAGTAATGGGGTCGATTTTTCTCGATGGACATGGAAAATAGCTCGATATGGCTTTCCAATAATACACACACCTCACTCCTCTGTTTCCAGGTGCGTGATAGAAGTAATTTGCTTTATGTATTTCTTCACTTATGCTTTTTTTGTTTGTTTCTGAGACCACGTTTTTTGGGTTCAACATGGAACCTGAAACTTCTGGTGAGTCGGAAAGAAAAACTCTAAAGTCCATAAACTAAGCCACTTTCAGATTAATGTAATTCCAAAACCAATTCTCATAGATAGCAGGTAATGTTTAATATTATAAATGCTTTGCCAACAAAAATTGTAATAATATCTACTTGTTGTCCGTCCTGAAAATGTGCGTGTACTTTACCGTCTAAGTGCATCTACACGCACTTTGTTCCAAAGGATGTAAACAACAACAAAAAAAAAGACATGGAATTATACTTTAGTAGGCATTTTGTACAACAACATATTAAAAGCGTGTCAAAGTTTTTAGGTCGTAAAATAACATTATAAATTTATTCATTGACAGAACGGTAAATGTTAACCCTAACTAAACTGAAGCAAAAAGAAAGAAAAAACGTACACAACGCACAGTGTTAATTTTATATTTTTCTTAAATATAAAACCAACTTAATAAATGCTTAAGTAATGTTCGGCCCGGGACAAATTGACTAATAGATTTCAGTGCTTGCGATTAGAATTGTTTTGGGAGCCCCTGTCAGTATAAGAATTACTTCCAAGTGGATTATTATTTTTATTTTTTTAAGCATAAAATTACACAATGGATTTGATGTCCACCACAGATATCAAAACCCAGTTTTAAGCCACTGATGAGTAACACGATTAGATTAGCCAAAAAATAAAACTGTTGATTTGTTTGTCGTGAACAGTTTCATTAAAATTATTTCTTGAACTTGTCTAAAAGATGATTATTTTACAAGAATAAAATATAAATATAATAATGATAAAATACTCAACAAGTGTTCTCAAGGAAGATTATACACAGGAAATGTGTGTTTTTTGCTTATAGAAAAACCACATAGGACTATCTACTGAGCCCACCGAGGGGAATCGAACCCCTGATTTCAGCGTTGTAAATCCGGAGACTTACCGCTGTACTAGCGGGGGGTTATATACCGGAAAAGCGGGAAATATGAATATAACAGTGATGAAATACTCAACAAGTGTTCTGAAGGAAGATTATACACAGGAAAATCATATTCTTTCACTTCTGGTTAACCCTTGCACAACAAAATGGTGTATGTATGATTATCTCTGGTTGCTTTTCAACATCGAAACTTATAAACAAACAAACAAAAACATTGCTACTATTCTAATACTAGCCCTTTTCCATCTGTTTCTCTCCAACTCTGAAACATTCACCGTGGCCAATTGTCTCTTCCACGCCCCTATATATATGGCAGTTAAAGCCTATCTCCCACCATCCCTGATACAAAAATCACTGACCAAGAAAAGCCAACTACGCACCTGTGTCTCACCACTTACCGTCTACGCTTAGGAATTCTCTTTTACTCTTATATCGTACCTTTCTTTCTGGCAGTTATTTTGATTAAAACTAATAATTTCTGAAGAAGTATTTCATGACCAGGGGTGCTCGAAGACTAACAAAGATTCCTTCACCCCCTCGAAGCTGGTGAATTTTGAAATCAGCACGAGGATCAGGGTTTCACAGACTGATCAAGGATATTTGATAATTAAAAAAATAATTATTTGGTAAAAATCGAACCGGATAAACGAGGCATGTAAATGGCAGACGATCTTGAGGCACGTAGTAGCGAAGTAGAAGAGTCAACCTAGACGATCTATATCAACAAACGGGCCTCGTTAGGGATAAAGTGCCATGACTGAGATCTACAGATCTAATGCCTAGAAAGTATGGCGAATATTTATTGATGTCACTAAGTTTCAAACTATGTAACAGTGAAGATAATAATATACTTAGACCATAAATAATTTGATATATCAGATCCTCTCTGATCCAAAAATGTTAATTATCTTTACATTTGCCCCCGCAGTAGCCCAGCGGTACATCTGTGGACTTGCAACACCAGCAATTGGGTTTTGATACCCGTGGTGGACAGAGTAGAGATTGCGCATTGTGTAACTTTGTGTGTAACTTCAAACAAACACACAAAATCTCTTAACATTAAACTCTTAACTTCAAAAAAAAAGTCTGAAAATTTCGCATGAATTGATGGTCTGTGTTAAATATCAGGTCTGTGGTATTTAACTCTTTGCATTAACTTGTAACCTTCTTTAATAGATAAACAGATCACGAAGTATATATTTTTATTTGTACTTGAAACTATCTTCAATTTCATTTCCTTAAAGAACACTTAATACACTCACATGCAAAGTATGTACGACTCAGCATAAATGTGGAACAAGTTGTGGAACATAACAAGAACAAGTGTGAGATAATTTAGTGTTTAGAGATGATGTTCAGGGTTTGCACTGGTATTTACTAATGGAATTTACTTTAAAAAGTATGTAATACTTAATGATGCATTAAGCAATGTGACAAAAGTCAATTAGTGGAAACTTTAAGTTCGTATATTGAACACATGTAGTTTAGGAAGATGTAAGCAAGCATTAACAGCCGGACTTGACCTCGTATTCAATGTCACGGACTATATTTTCGAGGATTCATGGTTTGTGTCTGTTGTCGCAAAATTACGCTCTACATTTCGAAACAGTAGCATTTTAATTATAACTGAAGCAAAATATAAAATGGGGGAAGATAAGAGACAAAAGTATTATTTGTGGTTGAATAAATACTTAAAGTATTATTTTGATTTAATCAAGATATCTATTTTTTATAGTTATGCTAGTAAAACTAGTTTTAAATTAAGTTGCATGTGTTTTTCTTTCGTTCTTAAGTTTATCAATAGCAAAGGATGCGACAAAACTAATTATTTTTAGGAGGTTAATTATTATTTTTAATATAGTAATACCGCACTTCTGACAGATGTCACTCTAATAGTTTTCTAAGTTGACAGAAATTATGAGACAACGTAGTCCTCATGTGTCAGCAAATGCATTTTGTTTGTTTGTTTTGGAATTTCGCACAAAGCTACTCGAGGGTTATCTGTGCTAGCCGTCCCTAATTTAGCAGTGTAAGACTAGAGGGAAGGCAGCTAGTCATCATCACCCACCGCCAACTCTTGGGCGGGGAGGGCGAGCATGTTTAGCGCGGCGCGACGCGGGCGCGAACCCGCGACCCTCGGATTACGAGCGCACGCCTTAACGCGCTCGGCCATGCCAGGCCTTATCAGCAACTCCAATTAAAACAAATCGTAAATCACATTTAAGATAACACACACTGAGAGGAAATGCTGATGGATGAAACGAAAAAATAATCCGTTTAACTTGAAAACATTTCATACGATGACAAAATGTGCGAATATTTCAGGCCATATATTTCACATTCTGCCTATTGGAAAATCGTATCAAGTATAATATCCGTGTGTTGTCTTATAGCAAAGTCACATGGGGCTATCTGCTGAGCCCATCGAGGGGAATCGAACCCCTGATTTTAGCGTTGTAAATCCGTAGACATACCGCTGTCCTAGCGGGGGCAGGAAATTGTTTGTTTGTTTGTTTTTTTAATTTCGCACAAAGCTGCTCGAGGGCTATCTGTGCTCAGGAAAATTGTATCAACAAGTATCATTTTGTATCATGCAATAGTACTTTTCTTGTCTTTTGAAATTTTAAAAATACGAAAATAGATAAGATGGAACACAAGCCACCCGATACCAGATAGTGAAAATTAAGAATGGTAGTTAATTACTACATCAAACTTAATTATATATTTTTCATAACTTTTCATTATAAATCACCAATAGTCACTGATAGACAGTTATACACATTATTGTGATACACTTATGTTTCGCACAGAGCAGCAGTCATGCATATGCAGAACTATCTGAGCTTCGATATTTCTGGAAGAACCAAGCAACCTATTGCTGTGGTAAAAGGAAGCGTGAAACACAACTGTTAACAAAACAGAAATAAGATTAAACACTTACAGGTAAACATGATCTGAATCCTGATTGTACTTTCAATCACAGTGAATAATGTTGTTTAATGTGATAATACATATATTGTTATTATATGTATTCTAGCAAAAAGTGTGGAAACACAACCGTGCATTGGAGACTTAAAACTCTCTATAGAGGGCCAGTTGACTCGCTTTTTGTTTTTAATTTTTAAGTAAAAATCATCTATGAACTTCAAGATAAGGAACGTAAACTAAACAACTTATTTTCCTATACTACAAAAACGAATCACTTATGTTTTGCTAATTATCTTAGAAATAAATATATTAGAAGAGTGCGCGGTGTGTCAACCTTCCCCGAGATAAGTTGCTGAATGAATTTTTAAAAATTCCAATAATGTTTCTCATCATAACGCCTACAAATACAGCTTGAAATTCAAAGTTTTAAAAATCACATCATAAGAACAAAAACAGACACAATGAGAAGTTCAGAAACATTTAAATTAAGTTCTGCCATTTTTAAATATTTAAATGTTGGTTAAAAGTTATTCAAATTTATTTAAATATTTGTTGCAAACAAAAGTGCCCGTTAATCTATCAATTTAAATTATTTTAAATGTTAATTATGTTGCTCTCTTGGTTTCACTCTGAGCTATTTATGCTGTTTAACGTGAAAAGTAACTTTTACATATTTCAGTCATGTGTAGGAAGAACCATAGAACAATAACTTTTATATGCAAAAACGGCTCTTCTGGGCCCAGAAAACACTTCAAATAGAAGAGCGAACAACGTTTCGACCTTCTTCGGTCATCGTCAGGTTCGACATCACTCATAGAACAATAACGTTCAATAAATCTACTTTTTTATTATTTAAGTTACGTCACGTTTTGATATGTAAATAATTGTGTGATTATTTCTTATTGTTTAGTATAGAATATTCTATAGGCGAAATAAAATTTCTCATCAACATTAATTATGACCGTTCTTTCGCTATTTCGAAAATGAATGTTGAGCTTTGTCTGCGTATGCAGCTTTATGAACGAGAGACAGACTGACGCTTGGAGAGACACCACGGTTCGTAGTATAAATAAAATAGCAATTTTGACACTTCTAGGAGATCTTTTAGATGATCTTTCCATTAAAAGCACAAAATAAAACCAGTTGATAGTACATCGTTGTAATGACATGAGTTAGTTATAGTACATCGTTGTAATGACATGAGTTAGTTATAGTACATCGTTTTAATGACATGAGTTAGTTATAGTACATCGTTGTAATGACATGAATTAGTTATAGTACATCGTTATAATGACATGAATTAGTTATAGTACATCGTTGTAATGACATGAGTTAGTTATAGTACATCGTTGTAATGACATAAGTTAGTTATAGTACATCGTTGTAATGACATGAGTTAGTTATAGTACATCGTTATAATGACATGAATTAGTTATAGTTCATTATTGTAATGACATGAGTTAGTTATAGTACATCGTTATAATGACATGAGTTAGTTATAGTACATCGTTATAATGACATGAGTTAGTTATAGTACATCGTTGTAATGACATGAGTTAGTTATAGTACATCGTTGTGATGACATGAGTTAGTTATAGTACATCGTTATAATGATATGAATTAGGTCTAAAACGAAAACAACAGTATGACTGAAAACATGAGTTTTTGCATTACATGAAATACCAATTTACGTCTAACAAAAAGTCACAATCTATTAGTCAGGCGGTTAAGGTAATAGACTCGTAATCTGAGGGTCGTGGATTTGAATCCCCGTCGCACCAAACATACTCACTCTTTCAGTTATGGGGGCGTAATAATGTGACGGTCATTCCCACTATTTGTCGGTAAAAGAGTAGCCCAAGAGTGGTGGTAGGTGGTGATTACTAGCTGTTTTCCTGTCTTACACTGCTGAATTAGGGTCGGCTCGTTGTAGCTTTGCATGGAATTCAAAAACAAACAAACAGAATGTATTAAGAATCTTATAGGGTCTAAGTCATTGATCTGGGTGTTTAAAGGAACTCCAGAATACGGATGAAAGTTCTTTATCATGGCCCATTATCCCCCGAGTTAAACAAGAACTTGTCGTTCTGGACAAAATCAAGCACAGTGAAGTGTACAATTAATATAAGAATTTTCACGAATAGTTCTGATAGCCATCAAATCATATTACGTAACCCCAACGTTACATCCATAAGCCTTCCAGATGGTGACATTAGATGGACGTATAATTAGAGTATATAAATTCTGAAAGTTATGCAATAACAGGTAAACCTAATGAATAATAAATTAATATGAAATGTGGAATAGGAAACCAATAGTTTTGGTAAGTCCTTAAGGATGATGCCCACGAGTGGAGTCAGTATAATATAATACTTCTGAATAAAAGTTTCTATTTAACCATGAATTTTTCTATTGACTAACGAAACCATCAGATGACTCAGTACTACATGTTTAATGTTATTTTGTTACTTTGAAACGAAGTTATATTTGGTGTAGTTAGTGACCTAGTTTTGATACCATTGATTATAATTATCGTTTAAAATGTAAATTTAACATAATTCGTTATCTTTTTCATGAAAGTTGCTTCCAAAGACCCCTTGCACCTTTAGGGTGAACTCTGTAACTTGGTAACCTTTAGCTCTTTGAAGAAAAATGTCAAAATTCAAGAGGAAATATATAAATATAATGTGTAATCTTGTTGACTCTTATATTTGTTCTTTTAAAATTTTAACTTTCCTCTGCCCTATTTTGGTATGCAAAATGAAAACATGTTTTATCTTATTTGCTTTCATCTTCCAATGTGTTTATTATTTTTTTTAGTTTTTGTAAAATGTTTCTGTT
The DNA here is from genome assembly GCA_011833715.1 of Carcinoscorpius rotundicauda. Classification (NCBI taxonomy): domain Eukaryota; kingdom Metazoa; phylum Arthropoda; class Merostomata; order Xiphosura; family Limulidae; genus Carcinoscorpius; species Carcinoscorpius rotundicauda. The sequence continues at coordinate 3,068,955 of CM022391.1, read as the reverse complement.
TATCTACTTTTGTTATAAAAACAGGCCAGCTTCAAACATGTTTAGTTTATCTACTGCGGTTCAAAATCAGGGATGTGAAGAAAAATAAAAAATTAGAACTTGTCCTCTGTCTCCCAAATGTAATTTTATTTTTGTTCAGAACCAAAACTCATAAGCGGAGCTGAAAGATGAAAGATTATAATATATGAAGTAAATATTGGATACAGTTTGAATGGGTGACGAATAAATCATTACTACAGCTATTCGACGAGGTTTTGTCATTATCACCGTGTAGAAACGTTGTATAATTGTTATTATTTAAACTTGTGACAAAGTTTGCCTCCTCACCCCTATTTTATTGATCAAAAAGCCTGCCTAGTTATTAAAGTTATATAGATGTAGTTTAACACTGAAAAGTTATGGTTCTTGATTCCGACATTTTCAGTTGTATGAATAACTTTTTACTTTTTATTATCATGACGTTATTTGCCTTCCAAATCCATATTCTTGCATAAAATTTCCCAATTTTTCGAAACACGTTATTTATTGTTGAGTTAACCAGAGTAATGCAACCGTTATGATCATAGTAAATAGCAGAGTGCTGAATAATTCGAGTTATATTTCAATACGTTACGCTAAGCCTAATATTTAACGCTTTTGTCAGTAGTGCCTAAGGGACAAATGTATATCGAGAAAAATAAGATAAAACGAAACATGTAAACGGATGGTCAATGAACTTTATTCTAACAAAATTAAAATTCAGTACATTTTCCAGGAGGTCGACGATCTCCCTTTACCCTTAAACTTCAATAATTTGTAATAGCTATTAGTGTTTTCGTTATAATTTGAACTTTACCTTTGCCGTACTGTATTGCTATTTAGTAAAATTAAAATGTCTTACCGCTGTTTAGTTTTAGCTTCCTAATATTCTAGTGTTTTTTTTCTTAACTTCTCATAATTTCTTTAAGTTTTGTGATATTAATATATTGTATACGTAGAAAATAGAATGTGTTCCCCACATCTTTCACTTCGCTTTAAATTATCTGTGTTAATTAAAATTTGAAGGACGTCTTAATAATGTATCTGCATGTTATTGTGAATTATCTGAGTTCCCGAACTGTAATCATTGTTAATTAAAATGTCTGCTTGCCTGGTGTGTGTACTTTCCGTGCTGAGAAGCGTGCTTCATAGGCCCGACGTTACGATACTATGGTTGTACGGCTCTCTGTTTGTTTGTTTGTTTTTTCTGGTTACGTGATTCGTTTTACTGTTTATGGTTAATATGAACAGGTTGGCCTCAAAATAAAGGAAAGAAGAGATTGGTAATTTTAAAATACCACGTTTTCTTCCTATTTCAGTTTAGAAAAATTAAACATTTCAATTCACCAATCATTTCAAGATTGTGTACATTTGCCGTTGTTTGAGGCATATTTGTTCAATGAGCGGTTCAAATGGCTGAAGTAGGTATTTTTCCAACACCATTCTCTTTGGTGTTACTAAAATTTCCCATGAAATGTGTCGTTAGAGAATTGTTTGGTCTTATATTAGTGTTCTCTGGTAATATTGGCTTTCTACGGATTCGAAGACACTTGATCTTTTATTATCACTAAGTGAATTCTGTGATGTAGGTTACAATGTCATTTTAGAATAATAGACCATTTTGTAACAACTATAGAGCGAATGTCTAGACCAGAACTTCATATTATCTTCTGGCTAGAACTCTCTTCTTTTATAATAGCATAAATTTAATGCACATGTTATATGCAAATAAAGATTGATTATTCACATTATTTTACAGTCACTTAAATCTTTACATTTCCTGTTATTCCTCCAGTTATTGGAGGATATAAATGTATGCTTAATAATACGGTATTGTTAACTTAAATCCCCTAGAACTTTAATTTACATGGAAAACATAGCTTCTTTTTTTAATTCCTGTATTACTTTACAAAATGTAACTTTATTATTTTATGTTTGGGTTGTTTTTTCTTTATTTTTATCTTGGAAAAGCTCAAAGGAGGATTACTGGAATGAATTAAGGGATAAAAATGTTACCTGTTACCTTATAGGGCTAATTTAGTATCCATTAGCTTATTTCCACTTAAGAAAAGAAGGCTAAGAGGTGATCTTCTTGAAGATTATAAGATTATCTTGATAATTGATAAGATAAGAGTAGTGTACTTTAGTATACTTGTTTCATGTACGAAGACAAAAGAACGAGAGAGCGCAAGTGTTAAGACAATTTGATTTTGCTAACATTATGATTGGCTTATGTTCTCACAAATAGTGGAAGGTACCACTTTACAGGGGGAGGGTAATTTGTTGCTTGAAGATTACACTTAAGTCTTCTTTCTCTCAAGGGAATGTGTTGAAGGACAGACAAATTGTGTCTTATTGTCGGTTTCTTATATTATGTTATGGTATAGATTGGGGCCCGGCATGGCCAAGCATGTTAAAGCGTGCGTCTCGTAATCCGAGGGTCGCGGGTTCGCGCCAAACATGCTCGCCCTTTCAGCCATGGTGGTGTTATAATGTGACAGTCAATCCCACTATTCGTTGGTAAAAGAGTAGCCCAATAGTTGGCGGTGGGTGGTGATGATTAGCTGCCTTCCCTCTAGTCTTACGCTGCTAAATTAGGGACGGCTACCACAGATAATCCTCGAGTAGCTTTGTGCAAAATTAAAAAACAAACAAACAAACAATGATATAGATTATTTCTATTATTTTTTGTGGACAAACAAGTGTACTTCATATTAATTTACAAGAAAATAATAGATTTGTAATAAATCTGAATAATCTTATATAAAAATGATATAAATATATAAAAGTATGAACAAGAAATTCGTTTAAGCAGAGCCTGGCATGGTCGAGCGCGTTAAGGCGTGCGCTCGTAATCCGAGGGTCGCGCCCGCGTCGTGCTAAACATGTTCGCCCTTCCAGCCGTGGGGGTGTATAATGTGACGGTCAATCCCATTATTTGCTGGTAAAAAAGTAGCTCAAGAGTTGGCGGTGGGTGGTAATGACTAGCTGCCTTCCCTCTAGTCTTACACTGCTAAATTAGGGACGGCTAGCACAGATAGCCCTCGAGTAGCTTTGTGCGAAATTCCAAAAACAAACAAAATCGTTTAAGCAATGCATTTTAATGTCGTTAGAAGACAGCAGGGTTGAAACTAATTTTTGTTTGTTATTAAACCCGGGCCTGGCATGGCCGAGCGCGTTAAGGCGTGCACTCGTAATCCGAGGGTCGCGGGTTCGCGCCCGCGTCGCGCTAAACATGCTCGCCCTCCCAGCCGTGGGGGTGTATAATGTGACGGTCAATCCCACTATTCGTTAATAAGAGTAGCCCAAGAGTTGGCGGTGGGTGGTGATGACTAGCTGCCTTCCCTCTAGTCTTACACTGCAAAATTAGGGACGGCTAGCACAGATAGCCCTCGAGTAGCTTTATGCGAATTTCCAAACAAACAAACAAACAAGTTATTAAACCCATTAATGGGATAGCTGTAATCTACTCACCGGGAATATTAAAACCATATTTTTAGTACTGTAAATCCCGAGACTTATCTGGGAATCACTGTGGGGGGGACTGTGACTTGAGTAAATATAAAACCATCATATTTTAACTAACTTCAAGATTACGTTAGGCTGCTGCATATGAAATGTTGGATTTTAAAGGAAATTTTGAAAGACATACTTTTTAAAATTTATTTTATTAAAATTAGCTCCTTTAGACTCAATACACTTTTGCTAACGGGTTGTAAGTTTATAAATGTTATCTTTAAAGAACTGGACGACCAGTGATGCAATGAAGGCACTTTAAATTTACCTTTAAAAGTGTCCAAATATTTTAAAAAGTCATAATCTGTATGGGAAAGACCTGGTGACTATGGTGGATGAGGTAAAACTTCATACGCTGAAGTCCATTTAGTTTTGGGATAGTAACGGTTGAGACACGAGGTCGAGCATTTCCATGAAGCGGTATGGATTTACTGTGATTGACCATTGATGGATGTTTTCGTGACAATTTTCGATGCATAGTTTCAAGTACACAACAGTATTTCTCTAATGCTGTTGTTTCTTGTTGGTTAAAGAATGAGCAATAGATCACACCGTTTGTTTTGCTTTAAGGAAAAAACGCTTGCAAACCAAGGTTCAATTGGAAGTACCTTTGAAGACTTCATTGCATCAAAGGATGTCCAGTTCTTTAAAGATGACATTTATAAACTTACAACTTGTTGGCAGAAGTTTATTTAGTCCAAAGGAATTTATCTTGATTAAATAAATTAAACAACAAAGAGATGTACTTGTTTCACATTTTCCATTAAAAAATCTCGCATTTCATGTACAACAAACGTAAGCTTTACCAATATATAATACTTACACTTTATTCATGTGTTTAATGCACTTAAGTTATTGTGGTTATGTTTTTCTTTCTGTGCATATTTCATATCCCCAAACATGGTCGTTCGTTTTTAGTTAAGGGCAAAGCTATACAATGGGCTACATGTGCTTTGCACACGACTAGCATCCAAACCTGATTTCTAGCGTTGTAAGTCTACAGACGTTCTGTTGTACCACTGGTGGGAAATGTGTTCGTTAAGTTATCATTCGCAGTTTATAAATCTTGCAGTGAGCATGACATCATCTTCAGTGTCTTCGAGCGCCATATTTGAAGTAAAGGTAATTATATTATTTTGATAGCCACTACTCGAAGCAATAAAAAACACAAAAAACAAAGCACCAGGTGAAGATGGAGTACAAGCTATCCTCCTACAAAACAGCACTCCGAAACTGTTTGACCACCTAAATTCACTTTTTAACCTATCTCTATCCTCAGGATACATCCCAGTTTCTTGGAAGCTTGCAAATATATTAATGTTCCATAAGGAAGGAAAACCAGCGAATAAATCTAATAGTTACCGACCAATCAGCCTGACCAGTTGTGTAGGCAAAATTTTTGAAAGAATAATCAGTAATAGACATTCCACATTCTTGGAGACAACATCCAAATTACCAAAAGAACAAAATGGATTCAGGAAATTCAGACAAACTACAGACCACCTAACCAGATTAACCGAAACCATAATAGATAGCTTCAATAAAAAAGAATGTACTGTCGCTTGCTTCCTTGATATCGTGAAAGCATTCGACACTGTATGGCACGATGATCTAAGGTTCCGAATGAATGAAGTGGAACTACCGCGAGGAATTATTCGCTGGTTATTTAACTTTTGGGTAAATAGAAAGTGCAGAGTAAATGTTGAAGGATCATTTTCTGAATACCTCACTCATGAAGCTGGTGTCCCTTAGGGAGGGGTGGTTAGCTCTATACTCTTCATCATGTATGTAAACAATATGCCACTGAGGGATCCAAATCATGGATTCTCTTCACAGTTCGCAGATGATGTGGTAATCTGGAAAAGTGCTGCAACACCCACGATAGCAGCCACGAACATACAACCACAATTAAATAGAATAAGTAAGTACTGTCAAAAATATAGAATCAAAATAAACACAGCAAAAACACAACTCGTAGTCTTTACGAAATTGACAAAACACAAAAAACAACAGCCAGAATTATATATGAATGGCACACTACTCCAGACTGCCCCATCGGCAAAATATTTAGGTCTGACCTATGATTCAAAACTAACTTGGATCAATCATGTGAACGAAATTAAAAATAAAGTCTGGCGAAGAACTAACTATGTTTGGAGTCTATCTGGTAAAAACAGTGAAGCATCTACAGATAACATACTAAAAATCTATAAAACATATATTAGACCTGTAATAGACTATGCAGCTCCAGCATGGATAACTGTAAGCAATAAAATAATTAAAACCAAACTACAAACAATCCAAAACACACTCCTCACAACTGCATACAGAGTTCCAAATACTCGAACATACCAACCATACCAGATAGACTCCTACATATTACAATAATGTACTTTAATAAGAATTGGATGAAAAACGAATTACTATGAGAACTAGACCGGTACCTCATACATGATGAAGCTAGTACTAAACATCTCTCCTCAGTTAACTTATGTCTTAAATATAAAAAAATATATATATTAAATAGTATATATATATATATATATATATATATGTATGTATGTATGTATGTATTAAACAATAAAAAAATGCCACCAACAAACTTGACATTCTGCTGATAGAATAAAATAATCACTATATTTCACAATACATGGACATTGCCCTGTAAAGGATCAAAAGAATATTCAGTTCTACAATTATAAATACCAATCCGAAAAGAACATAAGTACGGGGAGGAGGAAGAGGTCGTAGAGAACCTGACCCTTCAGGGTATGAACTTTTCTTACCCAAACACCGACAGAGATTTGATTTGATAGCAACGTTAGTTTTAAGTTAAGAAGACAGCACTGAAAGGGTTTACACACATACGTAAATAATCTCTAATTAGGGTAGGATTAATGAATGTGAAAAGTGCATTGCGAAGAGTAGGACTTTGTAATAACGAACAAAAGAAAAATATATTATTCGAATGAATATAGGTACCTACATGGACATTGCCCTGAAAGGGGACGGAGTAAATAGTATTCATATTAGTATTCGACAGAGAAAGATAACGTTTAACAGGAATGCATCTCATACTTCCAGGTTGTTAATACCTAAATCCCGATTGGTAGATTGATATACAAGTGTATCACTAAGACTAGATTGCCAAGAGTGCATTTTATGTCAAATACGTGTTCGTTAGTGATATTCCGGTGTGGAAGTGACGATTTGTCAGTGGAACTGTTTCCGAGCGTTTGCCAACCAAATGACGAGAAGTGACAAACTGAAATTAGCTCAAAATTATAAATAAATAAACGAGTAAATCAGTTAATGCTGTAGAAAATATAGTATAATATTCATGCTCGTGACCTTGATAAGAGGGAAGAAAGATTACGGTATTTATATGTGCTCGAATATCTGAATCATAATATAGCATTCGATTTTTGACAGTAAACACCCGAAACCATAAAGATGTCTGGACATTCCTTGACCCTCCAAATACTCACCCAGACTTCACTTTACCAAGTTTTTACTTATAGAGCAATACCATTGCATGTCTTATTAAGTATTTATAAAAATAAATAAAATATGTATTGCCCTTGGTTTAAATTGGTATTTAAACAATTCCAAATAAATCCCTCAATCATCTTAAATGCATGTGAAAGATTAACAAACCATATGACGATTATATTTTCATTATTTATCAATGGCAAAAGATCCAAGTAAGCTCAAATATATTCTTAGTAATAGTAATAGTATAAAGTACACAGTACTACTTATAAGAATGTTAACAGTGAAGTATTTATTTACTAGGCTAAACTGTACTATTTATTGCTGTTCCAAGTAAATTAAAACTCAAACTAGCTTGACCATGGAGTTAGGGTGCTCAACTTGTAATCCGAAGGTCATGGGTTTTAATCCCCGTTATACCAAAAATGCCTGACTGTTCAGTTGTGGGGGTGTTATAATGTGACAGTCAGTCCTACTATTTGTTGGTAAAAGAGTAGCCCAAGAATTGGCAGTGGGTGGTGATGACTAGCTGCCTTCCCTCTAGTCTTACACTGCAAAATTAGGTTCAGTTAGTGCAGATAGCCCTCGTGTAGCTTTGCCCAAAATTGAAAAACAAACAAACAAAGATTAATGCTAGCTGAGAAGATCTTAACTCTATCACTAGTGTAGTAACAGTAGTTGTACTAGACAAATAACATTAGTACTATTTATTACATACTGGTACTACTAGTAATATTGTTAACCAACCATCATTTTCTTATTGACATTGTAGCATTGTATGGAATATGATACTCAAAGAAAATTGGATTGGTTACATTGAGTATTTTAGTGATACTAATAGTGTGTGAATGGTATACAGTTACAAACTGCACAGGTAAGAATCTAGTAGGTTTGGTTTGGTTTAACAGTACTTTGATTTTGAAAAGAAAGGTGGTGGAGTAATTTATTTTTATTTTTAGAGTATACCGAGTTTTGTGTTTAACCTGAATCGTGCTTAGTTATTCCAACAAAACAATTGTTTATCAGAGTAAAGTGACTAATCTAATGTAATCATCAGTATACTATAAACAGACTTAGGAAATACAGACAAGGGTAAACATGTAAGTGATTGTACAATGTCAGTCACCACACAGTGGTAGAACAGTATATCTTTGGACTTACAGGGCTAGAAATCCGGTTTTGATACCTGTGGTGAGCAGAGCAAAGACAGCCCAGTGTGTATCTTTGAGCTAATTTCAAACAAAAAAGTCAATCAGAAAAGAAAAAAAAAGACAAAGAAAATTAAAACAGTTAAAAAATATTTTGGAAAACAGGCCCAGTAACAGCTAAGTCGAAGCTATCTGTTGAAACCATATAAACCAACTGAGTTAATAATTAAGCTGTTATTAATACAGTTTTGTAATCAGTGGCTTTTCATTATAGTTCAACACTTGCTATTAAACCCTTCTGTTCGGGTTATCTTTTCTTAAAATCTGTTTGTTAAACACGAGTGTGATAACAAAAATTAAAATTATTATTTTGAAAGTTGTCATTTTGTACTATTCTTAAATACAGGAGTTTTTTTTGTACATGTTTGTGAGATTTTCTTTGTTCATTTTTCCTGTTATATTTATTACTTCCACTTGCTGTGAACTGAAGAATACTAAAGCTTGAAATCACAGTACATGTATATATCTCAAGAATGCATACCTTATGCAGTTCATATTCATGGTCTCAAAATGTTAATTTACCAAGCACTATTTAGTACATTGTAAGTATAATTACCTATTAGTAAATTATAAGAACTGTACACTTTCTGTTAAGCTTTAATGCCATGTAAGAAACACATATACTCTACATAACTTTAAAAACTCAACCAGTACCAGTTAAAGAGTGTTGTAAAAATACATGAAATCAGTATCAATGTGGAGTTGTGAATGGGTGTAGTCCATGTTACAGACTGTGGGCCTTTGTGAACTTTATGTTACAGTTGACAGAGGAGAACTTTTGTTTGACTACAAAATGTTTCCTCTCTCTCAGGATGGTTCTTGATAAAGGAGATTCTCATTACTCTTTATATGATACCAATTGACCTTATGGATTGTATGAAGAGAGAAATTTAATGTAATATCTTTGAAAATGATGTTGTTTCTATGGTAACAGGACAGCTTTCTTGAAAGCTACTCCTTACTTTTCGATTTTGTTCAATTCCAGAGATAAGAAAGGAAATTTTATCCCATTTTATTAAAGAGTAACAATAATGATTCATATTTATTGTAGAATTGTTTTCATTCCTCGTTTGTGAGTCTGTAATAGATATTTCTTGTTGATGTCAAATACCCAGCTATGCTACCTTATGGATGTTTGTTGTGGAAAATGTGAACATTTCCATTGATTCCAAGTGTCGGAGATGTCTTAACATTGAGTAGTTTCTTTTACCTCGTACGTAACAGATTACCAAACCCTTTACCAGCTGTACTGTAATTGTTCTAAAATAGACTGTTGTTGTATTATCTGTGATTCAGCTCCTTCATCTTTCTTCAGTAAACTTACTTTCCTCACAATACTGTTCTAACTTTTGTTTGAGTACTCTCTGGGACTGTTTGTTAACTTGCTATTTTTTTAACTTCTCTTGAGTACCTTCCTTAGTTGGAGCCTCAAGAAAAAAATACTATTGTCTGTTGTATTGCTATACTGTGTTAACAGCTAACCATTAATTTCAGTTTGGATTCCTGGTTATATGAAAATTACTGGAATTGTCTTCCATGTGTACCTTTATTTTATTCTAGCTGTGATCAGAAAGCCTTTATCTTCTGGATCTGGGATTCATTTTTGGGCAACTTGTTTTTTCTACTGTTTAATCCTTCTGTTGTCAAGAAGAGTCAGAATGATGTTGTCACGTAATGATTATATTGTGGGATTCTCTGTATAAATTATGTACAAAGATGAGCCTTCTTTTGAAAACCTCTTCAATCTGTTGAATGGAACTTTAGTTATCTTGTCTGTGTGTTTGTTCTTTTAAATATTTTAGCTTGAGGCTTAATTTTGTGTCCTCTTGTTATGCAAAATGTTGCTGGTGTTGTCCTGCATTTTCTTAAAATGATCTGACTTCTTAAATGTCTAGCATTTCCTTTTGAGGAAAAGCTTTTGCCAATTCTTAATTGGTAACTGTTTTATTCTACACAAACATTCTAAGAAACAGTTTCTAGGTTATTCTTTTTATCTAACTCATAAGTAGTTTCTTCCATTTTGAGTTCATGATGAAGACAACAAGAAACTTCAAAGGCCATGAGTACATCTGTATATTATAAGGCAAGTATGTTCCTGTCAGTGAAAGCTTTTGATTTGATGGTATTGTAACTTAAGCATTTTCTGTACTCTTTCTTAGTAAAGATTAGGTTGTTTGAAGGTTGTCAGTAAAGGTCAGTTTCATGCATTTCTACAACTTAGACAGAAGTAATTTGATATTAAAATTGGAAAATCTCTGGAAGATAGAATTGATGGGAATAATATATAGCTTTAAAATTAAATGTAATTGTTCCCTGAATTGTTTTAGTAATATAAACCAGCAGAAGTTTCAGCAGCCACATGATGGAAAAGAATATTTAAATCAGTGAAGTACTGTGGTGTCAAATGAGTTCCTCGTTTTGTATTTAAAGGATACCTGTTATCATTAAAGCCTGGCTTTGAGTACTATTATTGTTGATTGAATTAACTTTAATACATATTGTTTTCATCAGTATCCAATTATAGTAAAATATTGTAGAATGTAGGAATGAGAAAAATCCTGAAGAATCAACCATGTCTTACATTTAAGTTGTCTTTTTAAATAAGGCTGCAACAAAATTCCTTACTTTATCCCATCTTAGGACTAATAAGAAGAAATGTTATTTTATAAATGTGCCTGATTTGTGAATTTGAACAAAGATTACAGTTTTAGTAAGTTAATATTTGAAAACTTGTATTTTATTCCCAGATGAACTTGAAGGGAAGCACAAGTGTTCAAGCTATTATGAACTGAAGTGTTACCTATTCTTAAAATATCAAGATATATTAGAACAACATTTCATCTGTAACTCTGCAATCACTGTCATTCTTCACCATAGAAAATGTTTTTATCTCTGATGTGATTTTTTCAGCCCAAGAAAGCAGCATCTACAATGGACCACAACTCCCAAAAGAAAGTTTTACTTGCTGCCTATTTGAGTGCTAACTATTAAACTCAAGCTCAGTCTCTCTCACTGGATACATCTCAAGGTATCAGTACTGAATCAGTCTGTCTCAGTGGATACATCTCATGGCATCAGTACTGAATCAGTCTGTCTCAGTGGATACATCTCAAGGTATCAATACTGAATCAGTCTGTCTCAATGGATACATCTCAAGGCATTAGTAGTGAATCAGTCTGTCTCAGTGGATACATCTCAAGGCATCAGTACTGAATCAGTCTGTCTCAGTGGATACATCTCAAGGTATCAATACTGAATCAGTCTGTCTCAATGGATACATCTCATGGCATCAGTACTTAATCAGTCTGTCTCAGTGGATACATCTCAAGGCATTAGTAGTGAATCAGTCTGTCTCAGTGGATACATCTCACAGCATTGGTACTGAATCAGTCTGTCTCAGTGGATACATCTCAAGGTATTAGTACTGAATCAGTCTGTCTCAGTGGATACATCTCATGGCATCAGTACTTAATCAGTCTGTCTCAGTGGATACATCTCAAGGTATCAGTACTTAATCAGTCTGTCTCAGTGGATACATCTCAAGGTATCAGTACTGAATCAGTCTGTCTCAATGGATACATCTCAAGGCATTAGTAGTGAATCAGTCTGTCTCAGTGGATACATCTCATGGCATCAGTACTGAATCAGTCTGTCTCAGTGGATACATCTCAAGGTATCAATACTGAATCAGTCTGTCTCAATGGATACATCTCATGGCATCAGTACTTAATCAGTCTGTCTCAGTGGATACATCTCAAGGCATTAGTAGTGAATCAGTCTGTCTCAGTGGATACTTCTCACAGCATTGGTACTGAATCAGTCTGTCTCAGTGGATACATCTCAAGGTATTAGTACTGAATCAGTCTGTCTCAGTGGATACATCTCAAGGTATCAGTACTGAATCAGTCTGTCTCAGTGGATACATCTCAAGGTATCAGTACTTAATCAGTCTGTCTCAGTGGATACATCTCAAGGTATCAGTACTGAATCAGTCTGTCTCAATGGATACATCTCACAGCATTGGTACTGAATCAGTCTGTCTCAGTGGATACATCTCAAGGTATTAGTACTTAATCAGTCTGTCTCAGTGGATACATCTCAAGGTATCAGTACTGAATCAGTCTGTCTCAATGGATACATCTCAAGGTATCAGTACTGAATCAGTCTGTCTCAATGGATACATCTCACAGCATTGGTACTGAATCAGTCTGTCTCAATGGATACATCTCACAGCATTGGTACTGAATCAGTCTGTCTCAGTGGATACATCTCAAGGTATTAGTACTGAATCAGTCTGTCTCAGTGGATACATCTCATGGCATCAGTACTGAATCAGTTTGTCTCAATGGATACATCTCACAGCATTGGTACTAAATCAGTTTATCTCAATGGATACATCTCATGGCATCAGTACTGAACATTACACTTCAGGTAAGTGGTGAAGTGCTTCCATACTGACACCCAAATTAGTCCTAACAAATGTTGAATATGCAAACTCTTTAGAAACCTGGATATAGATATTGCTGTCATAAATGGCATACTTTAAATTTTTCCAGTCATTTCAACTTATACCCTCTCTCTCTGTGCCTAATGCTTCAAGCAGTAGATGCATTATGATGCTATAACATTCCATAAGAACCACATAATTGATATTAATCAGAAATTCTTTGATATTGTCATCTTCCTAATATCCTAGTTACTTCATTCCATGCTGTATAGATGTTTTAACCTCTCTCAGTACAGGCATTGCCTTCTTTCAGTTGATTAACCAAAGTCCTCAAACTTTCATCCATGGAGACCTTAACTCAAAACATCAGTATCTCCACTGATTTACGTCTAATTAAATGGTACTATTTTACATCCATTCATTGAAAATAATAGCCATTTCATCTTGAATAAGAAAACTTCTGTATGCCAACTAGGATGGTTTGCAAGATATTCTATACCTCCTCAAAATTTCAGGATGGTGATTACATAGTAGGCATTACAGTTCATCTCCTTTCATCTTTCTGTTATTTGGATTAGAAATAATATTTCTTCTTTACACCAGTATATGATATGTTAAAGTTCACTTCGAAATCTTTAAAACTAATGCTGATAAGCTGCTGCTAAATATGTGGACTGGGAAACTTTTAAAACTAATGTTCATAAACTTCTGTTAAATATGTGGAATGGGAAACCTTTAAAACTAATGTTGATAAACTGCTGCCATGCAGATGGACTGGGAAACTTTAAAACTAATGTTAATAAATTGCTGTCATGTACAAGGACTGGGAAACCTTTAAAACTAATGGTGATAAACTGCTTCTAAATATGTGGACTGGGAAACCTATAAAACTAATGTTCATAAACTGCTGTTAAATATGTGGACTGGGGAACCTTTAAAACTAATGGTGATAAACTGCTGCTAAATATGTCAACTGGAAAACCTTTAAAACTAATGTTAATAGATTGCTGCCAAGTACCTGGAGTAGGAAACATTTCAAACTAATGTTGGTAAACTGTTTTCAAATATGTGTACTTTTCCTGAAGATCTAGAGAATGTTTTATTTTTTGCGCTATTTTAAAAGTTATTATCAGTGCTATCCCTACCCCTCCTAAAAACTGTAATATAAACTCCTGGAAATTAATACTAGAAATACACAATGTCATTTTTATAAACAGCATTTTTGATGATTGTTTATCGTTACTTGTGGCTCATAACTTAAACATCTTGTTTAGAGTAAAATAATGAATTACAGAAGCTAACCAGAGAACTGGGAGAGCCATATTGGAAGATTTTCTACTTCAATAGATAATTGAGAACAAAACTGTTCCATATTTGGCAGATGTTTAAATTCAAACTCTGACCATACTATGGAATATATTAAGTCAGTTACTGCAACTGACAGATAAAAAGCTAATGTTTTGTAGTTGTTGTTTTTGGTCATTATAAAGATTCCCTTACAATTTCTAAATTCAACACTCTTGATATAGGTAACTCAAACATATGTAACCACATTTCAAATTCTGATACGATTATGGCAGATGAACCTACAAGCCATTAAAGCATCTTTATTGATATTCCTTGCAACAAATTAGGTGTATGTACATCGTTGCATCATATGAGATGCTCATAGTGGGTTCCACCAGCATTCAAACAGTCATGACATGATCAACAGAATGCCTGACATGCTGTCATACAATCTTAAACTGTTATGATGGAAACCATTTGTGATCTGTTGCTTTAATTCATTAGTGGTCTTGGATATGCTGTTTGAAATAGAAATGCAATAGTTTTGATATCATATGCTGCAATCTAAGGTTTTTGTTTTTATATTTTACTTAAAAGTAAGTATTCAAACATGGAGAACATATTACAAGGGTTTTAACAAACTTCATAATAATTTAATTACCACGTGGATCTTATGATGACTTCAGGAGAACACATATATTTCATTTTACCGTGTGACTAGTTGAAGGCTAAAATGTTTTGAAACAGTTTAGTACAGCCTCGCATTGGAACAGCAGTATGTCTGTGGACGTATATAACACTAGAAACAGGATTTCAATACTTGTGGTGGGCAGAGCAAAGATAGCCCATTGTTTAGCTTTGTGTTTAATTACAAATAGTTGTTTGGTACAGTGCCCTATAATATAAATTATCAAACTACATTATATCTATGTCTTTAATCCATTACATTTATCAAACTACATTATACCTATGTCTTTAATCTATTCATATCAACTACATTATCTATGTCTTTAACTACATATACTACATTACTATGTCTTTAATCATTACATTTATCAAATACATTATATCTTGTCTTTAATCCATTACATTTTTCAAACTACTTATACTATCTATCCTTAATCTTTAACATTAATCATATATCTAGTCTTTAATCCATTACATTTATCAAACTACATTATATCTATGTCTTTAATCCATTACATTTATCAAACTACATTATATCTATGTCTTTAATCCATTACATTTATCAAACTACATTATACCTATGTCTTTAATCCATTACATTTATCAAACTACATTATATCTATGTCTTTAATCCATTACATTTATCAAACTACATTATACCTATGTCTTTAATCTATTACATTTATCAAACTACATTATATCTATGTCTTTAATCCATTACATTTATCAAACTACATTATATCTATGTCTTTAATCCATTACATTTATCAAACTACATTATATCTATGTCTTTAATCCATTACATTTATCAAACTACATTATACCTATGTCTTTAATCTATTACATTTCTAGTTTTCTCTCTAACTATTCCACCAAACTGAAAGTGATAACTATGTAATTATTCTCCCAACAAGTAAATGTGCCACAAAGTTCAGTGCTTAGCCTTTTTTCTGTATATTATCTTCATCAATGAAATTTTCAACTTTAGCATTAAGACATGTGCTGATGATATATCTATCTGGAGCATGTCATGTTGACCCTCTCATTTCTCTATCAGGAACTCTCAATTTTCTGGACCATGTCACCACTTGGTGCAGTTCTTGGAGAGTGCTTCTTAACTGACATAAAATGTAAGCAATCATTTTTATAAAAGTATTAACCAGAAATTTAGGAAAATTCCTTATGTAAAATTAAATCTTTAAACAATGCAGCTAAATTTCTAGGTATTACATTCAGTTGCTGACATGTATAGAATAATGACTTTAATAGCATTTCCAACAAAAACAAGATCACAGAATCAGTTATCTTCATAACATCGGGGAAATAGCATGATTGTAACTCTTACTCAGTTATACATAAGATAACTTTTAGCATATGATAATAATACAAGTTCCACTATGCCAGATCACATCTACATTAAATTTCAAGTCCAACAAAACTCATCCATTAGCATTATACATGCTTGTTTACACCTTAATTTATTAATTAAATAAGATTAGTGACGTTCCTACAAAAAAAGTGTATTTTTAGTTTAGCTTCCTCCTTTATACAAGACAGTTACCAAACATAACTGTGTATCTGCTCAACTACTGTTTCTAACTGCTACCATTCACATCCTGACAAGAGGTATGTGGTTTACCTGTGGCCTTTTTACCTCAGGAAAGACACTGAACTGTTGGAAAGAGCTCAGAGGAGGGGCCTAGATCTCCTTCCCCATTTGCAGACTTACTCACGCGACTAATTTAAATTATTTTTACAAATTTAAAATTATATGTAAGTATGAATTATATTAGAGTTTGATGCTTTCCATAAATTACGATCATACACATTCATTTTGCAATGTTATGTTCAAGTAATTAAGTGACTTTACATGTGTGGGATAATCCTAGGTTAAACTGATTTCCACAAAGCGTATAGGCAGGTCGACTTTATAACAGAAGGATCAACATGACACACTGAGAAGTGATACTGAAATTGACTGAACACACATCTACAGAAGCATAATGGAACATTCCTTCTTTAAATTTATTATTACCATCGAAATATAATATGTGTATAGGATAAAGGATAGCACCTTTACTATACGATTATGTTTTTAAACTCTTCTGAGAATTTGTTAACATGTTTATTAAGAATTGTTTATCTTTACTTATAAAAGTTTAAGAGAGCATAACAATGCTTTGGTGTCAGAGAACTAAGAAACCCTAGTGATGTGGACTACATTCTATTATGTTGCATTTTCAGGATAGGTGTACCACTTATATCATTGTCAATCAATCCAACTGAAGCATCAGGGATGTTGTAACTTCAAAGTACCACATAATTTATCATTGGAGAACCTTTGACACTCGTGACATCACAGGTTTGTTGATTCCAGTTTTACAGTATAACCTAACTATTTGTTCACCATTATTTGTGGTGGGTTGATTTTCAAAAAATGCTGATGGAGTGAGGAATACTTCTACTCTGCTGCAGTATTTGACAACACATTCAAAATGGGGAAGTCACTGTTTTGTAACATTTCAGTTCTGATTTTATTTCATTTCTAAAATATATGGTTGATTTGTTGTTGCACAGTTGTGATAGCAAAAAGAAACAAGCAGTATTAGTATACTCTTGTGGCATGTAGAAGCTACACTGTTATACTGTTGTTATCAATGGTTACATTGTGCAAGCTGATAAAAGGAATTTGTTGAAATCTTATTGTATAATATACAGTAAAATTTGATGAAATCTTATTGTATAATATACAGTAAAATTTGTTGAAATCTTATTGTATAATATACAGTAAAATTTGTTGAAATCTTATTGTATAATATACAGTAAAATTTGATGAAATCTTATTGTATAATATACAGTAAAATTTGATGAAATCTTATTGTATAATATACAGTAAAATTTGTTGAAATCTTATTGTATAATATACAGTAAAATTTGATGAAATCTTATTGTATAATATACAGTAAAATTTGATGAAATCTTATTGTATAATATACAGTAAAATTTGATGAAATCTTATTGTATAATATACAGTAAAATTTGATGAAATCTTATTGTATAATATACAGTAAAATTTGTTGAAATCTTATTGTATAATATACAGTAAAATTTGATGAAATCTTATTGTATAATATACAGTAAAATTTGATGAAATCTTATTGTATAATATACAGTAAAATTTGATGAAATCTTATTGTATAATATACAGTAAAATTTGATGAAATCTTATTGTATAATATACAGTAAAATTTGATGAAATCTTATTGTATAATATACAGTAAAATTTGATGAAATCTTATTGTATAATATACAGTAAAATTTGATGAAATCTTATTGTATAATATACAGTAAAATTTGATGAAATCTTATTGTATAATATACAGTAAAATTTGATGAAATCTTATTGTATAATATACAGTAAAATTTGATGAAAGGAATTTCTCTTTCATTGATCTATTTTCTGATTTTGATAACACAATATAACATAAATTTTGTTCCCAGATAGTATGTGTTATTTTTTAATCACTGATGTTGTAAAAGTAAAGAAAATGACCATTATTCCCTTCACACTTTGCTTTTGTGACCTGGATAATGAAATTTAGAAATTAATCTATTTTCTATGTACAAATGGGCAAATTTATACATTTTTGTTTACATAAGGTCTGAATAAAACAACATATGAATCACGATTTACATGTATTTATACTAAAGTTATGAACAATGAACAAAAATGTTTAGAAGTGAGTAGTTTTCCGAGATTCGCAATTGTAATGTAAATCACTTTCATGTATCAGCCCCCAAATATAGTCTCCCATCATGTTTTCGTTATACGCTCCCAGGTAACAAAAGCAAAGTTTGAAGAGAGAAATAAGTCTTTTCCATTTACTTTAGGCATAAGCAATTGGGAAATAACACTTTCTGTCCAGGAACAAGAAAATGTAAAATTTTTTTAAATAGTGTAATTTTACGTATTATCTTGATGGTGTGGACCAGGTTTAGTATAGTTTTATAAAATTCTTAGCCAAGAAAACCACACTGACAGGTATTGACAAAAAATGATAAGTTGGATGGGAAAAAACAAAATACAAGTTGTTATTAATGGAATCTATGCCTCAGGAATGTTAGCGAAATTTGTGGATGACATGAAAAACTGGATATTTCTAACTATATCACGAGCTTTGGAGTAGCACAGAATGTCTGATCAATGTATGTTGGACAGATACTTGGCAAATAGCATTTATTTATTAAAATTAGAATAAAACATTTCAATGTATTTGAAAATCCCTTCAGTAACATGACTGAAGGAAACTATCTGGGGACAGTGGTCAGTATTGGCACAGTAATCAATAAGTCATTGAACGACATATGTTGGTGCTCTGTTGCTTTTAGCAAATCTAATGGAATATTAGGGTTTATTAATAGACATTGGTTTCAATTCTAAAAGAGCTAATTAGCTTATTAAGAAGATCACTAATCAGGTCTTGTTTGGAATGTTCTGTACAGTGTTGGTCTCCTTATTTACGAAATTATTAGAAGGCTGAGGAGAGGGCTACAAGATTGATTTTAGTGACAGATAAGATGAGCTTTATATAACTAAACTTAGGGTAAGAGGTGATTTGTGGGCTTTAATAGTTTTGTGCTATATATTTTGAAGATAATATGATACAGAGAGGAGATATTGATTCAGGGCTCTGTAAAATGTACAATAATTTCTTGGTAATTCCATTGTTATTGCTTTGGTTTGTAGAAACGTATTTTAGCCCCCTAGCCTAGCACATACAGGTCTACAACGAAATTGATGCTATTAATAATGTTGAAAATAAACTGTGTAATAAGCTGATAATCAGTGATATTTATATTGTAACAAGTACTGTAATTTTCACTTGTGTTAGAGGAATATTGTTGTAATTGTTGAGAATAGTAAGAGTGTAATAATGGAGTGTGTAACTATGGTGATAAGAGTTACAAAGTTTGTTTGATCTATCTGTTGACATTTTAAATTAAAAGCTAAATTATTATTGTCACTTTTTGTGAGATCCATGATAACATTTTGGGTTCTGTGTTCAGACTGTCTCCCTACTGAAGTTTCCTTGGGTTCTGTGTTCAGACTGTCTCCCTACTGAAGTTTCCTGAACTCCAGGTAGTGATTTATCAATTCACACAAACTATTTTTAACTGTTGGATAGAAATGTGAAGGTGATTTCACTTACGTTTTGCAGACATGGTTAGGATGTAGAGAATAATTATTTTTTCTAATCTAAACAGCTAAGAAATAATGCTATGACTTGGTATTAAAACTTACAGATATGAACTTGTTTGTAGGAATTGTTTATTATTTTTTACTGTTTTGTTGATAGGTATTAGTGATTGTATACATGTAGATAGTTTTTTTGAGGATCTCAGTTTTATATTTTACATGTTATGTTTCGATTGTTACAGCATGTATAAAAATCATTTCTGAACTACTTATAGCCTTTCCTTTATCAACCAGAAATTCTACAATATTATATGTTTAATTAATTTTCATTTCAGTACCATTGTAGTTTAAGCAAAAGATGACTGGATAATTTACAGCAAACCATTTAGATCATAAATAGTGTTCTCTATATTAAACATAACCCAGATTATAGCCAATTAAAAAATTAAAAAGTATTTTGAAATGCTATCAGAACAACCTCTGTATGATTTCAGAGAGGAATAATTTTATCAAGGCTTACTACCAGCTTTCTGGTACCAGTGAACGTGTTCCATAATAATTCCTATTAAGAATTTACACATTTGAATCATTTCACACATAGTGTTTGTTATGCTTAACACAGAAAGCCCCAATCTTTAAGTGTCTATCTTCTGACCAAACAAATTAACTAGGTATTATTTGTGTAACGTATCTGTAATGATAAGATGAACACTTCTCATGGTAATGTAAATAAAGCCTCACCAGAGTCTGTTGGTAACTAACAAAAACATATTTTATACTTCAATTTTAAATTTATGTAAGTATACCACAGACTTCTAACAGTGCGTAATTTATTTAAGTATATCACAAAATTCTAACATAGTTTAATTTATTTAAGTATATCTCAGAATTCTAACAGCACTTAATTTATGTAGTTACATCACAGAATTCTAACAGCACTTAGTTAATGTAAGTATATCACATAATTTTAACAATGCTTAATTTATTTAAATATATCAAAGAATTCTAACAGTGCTTAATTTCTTTATGTGTATCATAGAATTCTAACAACACTTAATTTATGTAAGTATATTACAGAATTCTAAAAGTGCCTAATTTATTTAAGTGTATTACCGAATTCTAACAGCACTTAATTTATGTAATTATATCACTTAATTATAACAATTCTAAATTCATTTAAATATGTCATAGAATTCTAACAGTGCTTAATTTATTTATGTGTATCATAGAATTTGAACAGCACTTAATTTATGTAAGTATATCACAGAATTCTAACTATGCTTAATTTATTGAAGTATATCACAGAATTCTAACAGTGCCTAATTTATCTAAATATATCACATAATTCTAACAGTGCTTAGTTTATTTAAGTGTATCACAGAATTCTGACAGCACTTTATTTATGTAGTTACATCACAGAATTCAAACAGCACTTAATTTATTTAAATGTATCATAGAATTCTAACATCACTAAATTTTCACCACAACTTTCTGAAGATTTCAAGTTTGTATTGATTATCACTCTTTCTTTTCTTACAATGACCTAAAACTAACCCTTGTAGAAGTTCATACTCAAAATACACCATGTTATTCTTCCTACATCCACTGCCTTATCTTGTCATTATATCTACTTGAAAAGCTGTATGTGAGGAAATAATTATATACACGTTTTCTATTTTATAATAATACATAAAAAATATTTTGAATTATATAAGTTGCTCGGTATTAACAATTGTGTTAATGGCTCAGTATTTTAAGGCAATTAGTTAATGTTTTAAATGTTCTTTCAATTTATTTAAACTATTCAGATAATATTTATAAAGTCTGCAATCAATCTTTGTTTTCAGCCATTTTAAGACCTCAGATGTCCAGGTGCTTAGGGAGCTTCACTTGTAGTCCTAGGGCTCAAATCTTCATCCCACCAAACATTATCACACTTTCAGATGTGAAGGCATTATAATATGTTGGTTAACCCAACTTTTATTAGTAAAAGAGTATCCAAAGAATTGGTGTTGACTAGATGTCTTCCCTTTAGCCTTTCATTGCTAAATTAGCACTACCAGCACAGGTAACCCCATTTTTTTTGCATGAAACTTCAAACAAACCAAACTTCCAGCCATTTTAGTATTGTTAGCACCTTTGGATATGATTCAGCCTCAGTAGTAGAAATGTATGAGAAGAAGAAGTAAACAACAGTCCCAAAATAAACCTTCTAATATTTACCTTTTCACAATTAGGAAACTGTAGATGTTTATTTACACACTCCTTGTTGCTTTTCATAACAACCCTGTTTTCATCCATGTTTTTAACTTTTCCAACTCTTCCATAAGAGTCAAACTCTAGTTAATATTTTATTTTGCAGTATATCCTTAAAGACTTTCCAGAAGTCAAGACACACTGTGAGAGTCAGTAACAGTGAGAAGTTTATGGTGTAAATTCAAGGGTATGGTTCCTTGTGGTGAACACAACAGATAGTTCATTGTTTTTATTCTGAAATGAATAAACCCAACTGTAAGTAAAGACTAGTGTATTTTAACAATCACAACACTATTAATCACCTAACTCTGATTAATAATTAAGAAACAAGAAGACTAGAAATGTAAGCCTTACATTTTAAATATGCATTAAGGAAAGAGAAAAGCTTATTTTAATATATGTCTTCAGGAATAATATTTTTGTTTCTTAATTCATGATGTGCCAACATATTGTTTGACATACATTTATAAACTTTATTACATGTGGCCACAAATACTGTATTTAGTTATTTTTGTCTAACTTATCAGTAAACTAAATTATGTGTCATAATGAGCTTACTCAGAGGCCCGGCATGGCCAAGCATGTTAAGGAGTTTGATTCGTAATCCGAGTGTCATGGGTTCGAATCTCAGTCATACCAAACATGCTTGTCCTTTCAGCCATGGGAGCATTCTAATGTGACAGTCAATCCCACTATTCATTGGTATAAGAGTAGTTGGCAGTGGGTGGTGATGTCTATCTGCCTTCCCTCTAGTCTTATACACTGCTAAATTAGAGACAGCTAGTGCAGAGAGCCCTTGAGTAGCTTTGCACAAAATTCAAAACAAACAAACCGTTTACTCAGTGAATACCAGCAGGATATTGTTTTACTTTACATTTTTCAAACATTATGTTGACAATGCAGGGGTACAAGTGGACGCAGAATAAATCAGAAATCCTGTTGTTACATTATTTGAAACTTTTAATAAACTTATAAATAATGTGACAGAAAAACCTGTAACATGATTTTTATTATGAATATTAGACCTGACCGATTATTTTGTCAACTGTTACTTTTGGTGACGTGCTAATACTTTTGTTTTTGGTGCTGTGTTGCTACAGGTTATTCACTTTTTGTTGGACTAGTGATAGACAATATCTTCATTAACTGAAAAAGAACTGTTAGTAGTTTTGGGATATACAAGATTGTTAAGTATAGCTGTTATTATTTAATTTATTTTATGAGTTTATATTTAATAATTGTCTAGTTTTGTACAGGAGTATTAAAAAATTAATAATTCCAGTGGAGTTAGTTATGACAGGTTTGGCTTATTGAAGAGTGTGCAGTTACGTTGTTGTTGAGGCTTTACCAATATTGTTGATGTCACGTAACTCAAACCTTTGTTAATTTTCTTGTTACCTTAAGTGAGTATTGTTAGAAGAGCACCATTTACATACTTTACAGAAAGTTCATGTAACCAACATATAAATATAGGCAACCAAGTGAGTACAAATTAAAAATTAAGTGAATTCAAGTGCAGTTCAGTTAGAAAAATAGTTATTGAAAGAAAATGTGGTTAGCCAGGGTGTGAAGGATTAACCATAAGGGGTGATATTTTAAAGTGAGTTTCACAGTTTAACAGAAATAAGGAGAATAATTTGTCTTGTCAAAGGATATTCTAAAGTAACTGAATCCGTCTGTATGGAACGTGACAGAAGAAGACAATTGTTTTAAGTATTAAAATGTGATAACCTCATAGTGACATAAGTGAATTATTTATTGTTACTATTGTGGTAAGAGCATAGAAAAATAATTTGTTTTGTTGGTTGGATTCTGAAGTAACTGAATCAATGTAAGTGTACTTTTGACAAGAAAAGAGAATTATGTAGAATTTGACATACAACTGTAATATCTATAGGGCAAAGAATTTCTGTACATACATTTACCTTGGTTTGAATATATTATTTGAAAACAAGTGAAGTGTGTACTGTCTGTTTATTGTTTAATTTATCACCAGCAAGTCACAGACACATACTGAAAAAGAATCCTCAGCCTAATCACATTTAAAACAGTAGTCTAAAAGTTTTAAATATAATAACATATTTTGTTTATGCATGCCAAATTTCTAAAAAATTGTAAATTTTATCAGAAAGGGTGAGAAGGAATGAATAAACAGAACATTGACAACTTGTCCATCATGGCCAACTTTATGTGAACTACATGAGATTATAAAAAGTGAGGTTTTAAGCCCATTTTCACAACTTTATCCTGGTGATTTTTTCATATTGCAAATAGGTATGAGGATGTTAATTTGTTTGTACCACACCAACCCTTGTCAAAATGTTGCTGCCCAACTGAAAGCAGATTTAAGTGACTCCTCTTTTCTTACTAATTTTTACCACCCAGAATTTTTTATGATTTGAAGAGGTGCTCATCACTGATTTGTTTTGCAACTTTGCAGCATGAAGTAGAAGGTGAGTACGATCCAGATGTTTAACCTGTTTTAAATAAAAATTTTAAATGCAACTCAGAATATTTTAAATAATTTCTTTTCATTTCACGGTAAATGTCCATTTTGTGATTTTATTTTTAGAACAAACATAACTGTAAGAGTGGTTGTAATGATGCCCTGTTTTTGTAAATTTGGCACTCTTGTTTCTAAGATGTGCCAGGCAATGGTCAGTTGCAAACTCTGTTTGTTTACCTGAAGATGACCTTAGAAGGTCGAAACGTTGTTCTGTACTTTGTTTTAATCAAGATGCTGATACCCATACCAGCCATCTTGAGAATAACGTGTCTTACATTACTACACTTTGTAATGAGAGACAAAGATTTATACACTAGGCTTTTGGATATCACTTGCTATGGAACACCCCTCACTCCTTCCATAATAATTCATTAGCAGTTTCAAAACCAAATACTGAATATGTTTAAAGAGAGCCCCAGTTTTATTTTAAATCAAAACTCTAACAAGAAGACATTAGGATGATTACACTCATTGGGTTCAATTAGTTCTTTTCACAATAAGAAAATGGCTTCTATGAAAAGTATCACTCAATCATGACAAAGAGTAAGCTGTGACCTCCATTCCAATATCTTCCCAAAGTTTTGATCAGTTATATTTCTAAACTTAATTATATTTAACTTTTACAGGGAACTCATATGATATTCTTCTCCAAATGTTTGTAAGTTTACGAACATATTTCATAACACATAATCAGGAGAAAAACCAAGTACAACTGAAGAAATGAACAGATGGACTAGTAACATGAATTTACAATACCGTTTTGTGTACAGATGGACTAGTAACATGAATTTACAATACCGTTCTGTGTACAGATGGACTAGTAACATGAATTTACAATACCGTTTTGTGTACAGATGGACTAGTAACATGAATTTACAATATCGTTTTGTGTACAGATGGACTAGTAACATGAATTTACAATACCGTTTTGTGTACAGATGGACTAGTAACATGAATTTACAATACCGTTTTGTGTACAGATGGACTAGTAACATGAATTTACAATACCGTTTTGTGTACAGATGGACTAGTAACATGAATTTACAATACCGTTTTGTGTACAGATGGACTAGTAACATGAATTTACAATGCTGTTTTTGTGCACAGATGGACTATTAAACCATTGACAGTACTGTTTTTTGTCAGGGATTGCTCCATATTTCAATAATGTTTATCATGTGTTTTGTCAATAAAGCCCCCTGGTGGCTCAAAGGTAAATTTTGCAGCTGTCAATGATAACATTTGTGCTTTGATACTCACAATGAGCAGATCACAGAGAGCTTCACGCTTAATAACAAACACTATCAAAATTAACTTCTTGCTTACTCTATATTTTACAGAATTATTAACCATTTCCCTTAGATCAGTGGTTCCCAAACTGGGGGTAATTTAACAATTTATCGGGGGTAATGGAGGGGTGACAGAAAAAAAGTTAAAATTCTGAAAATGAAGAAAACATTGAGGTAGCTGGTATTAGGATTAATGTTAACTTTGTTTGTAAAGTTGTAAATTAAACCTATTTTAAGTATGTAATAAAGTTAAACCAAATAACAGTAAACATCAAAAACTAATATACAGTAGTAGAAAAGAAAAAATATATATCTAAGTGTTGTTTCCATCTTACGTCATAGCAAGGACAAAAAGTATGCCATATTCACCATATGTTGAATAAATATTCATTAACTTTTGTTAAAGCTAATAGATGGCACTACAAACTACAGGGTGTTCGGAAAGTCACTGTGCAGTTATGTATGTTATAAAGATATGAGTGCACAGTGACTTTCCAAACATCATGTAAATTGCTTGCCAGGCAGGTGATACAGTCAGTCGTTTTGGAGAATCAATCTTAAGGAACCACTCTTTTTGAAATGTTTCATATAGAGAGCCATTGTCACCTGCTATATTTGTGATTTAGCCCAATGGGCTGTTTGCTGTCTGCCCACTGCGGGTAATAAAACCTCAAATTTTTGTCCATAAACTTATTATTGGTCCACCAGAGGACGGGAACCTGTTTTTGTTCAGGATGTTTCAGATTATTGATGCGTCGTACAAATTGTGTTCAAGAGATATCAATATGGATGTATTTGTCAACGCAAAAAATCAAGAGGCTTATTTTATATTTTAATTTTTTTAAACCAGGTAAAAATACAATACACTGCTGGCCAAAATCTTGAGGCCAATGAACATAAAACAAAATATATGCATTTTCCGTTGTTTGACTCAACCACTTATTTGAGTAGAGCTTCGAAAGATGAAAATAAAATAAAAAACATTTTATAGGGAAAATGTGAACACTATGAAATTAGCTTAAATACTAGATGGTCAAAAGTTTAAGTCCATGTCAAAAATAAGTCCTAAACACGGTAGGAAATGCCCAACAAGAGGTCTCGGTAATGAGTTGCACAGCCGTCATGCGAATAACTTCAAACATCCGCTTTGGAATGGTCGATATGAGCGTCTCCAGAAGGCTGGCTGGAATGTTGTTCCAAGTGGTGAAGATGGCTTCACAAAGATCATGCACTGTTTGGAATTGACGTCCATTTCTATAGACTTCCCTTGCCATCCACCCACAAACATTTTCAATGGGGTTCAGTTCGGGCGAACACGCTGGATGGTCCAAAAGAATCACGTTATTTGCCATGAAAAAGTCCTTTGTCCTGCGGGCATTGTGGATTGCAGCGTTGTCCTACTGAAAGATCCAGCCATATTTGTTACACGCCCGTGTTTTTGAGCCGGAGTGGGGAAACTAATAAATAAATGTGCTAAAAAAAAAAAATACTAGGGCCTGGCATGGCCGAGCGCGTTAAGGTGTGCACTCGTAATCCGAGGGTCGCGGGTTCGCGCCCGAGTCGCGCTAAAACATGCTCGCCCTCCCAGCCGTGGGGGTGTATAATGTGACGGTCAATCCCACTATTCGTTTGTAAAAGAGTAGCCCAAGAGTTGGCGGTGGGTGGTGATGACTAGCTGCCTTCCCTCTAGTCTTACACTGCTAAATTAGGGACGGCTAGCACAGATAGCCCTCGAGTAGCTTTGTGCGAAATTCCAAAACAAACAAACAAACAAACAAACAAAAAATACTACAAAATACTTCCCACTAGTTGGTTTCTACAACAGTGTTTTAAATGGCAATATTTCATAAATATGAAAGTCACATGTAAAACCTAGTTATAAGATTGCGTTATAAAGAAATGTTTCTCATAGTTGAAAATTATGTAATATTCAGGTAAGTTTCAAAATAAGAAGTTTTTTTGTGGATGAAAATAGTCCATGTTTTTGGAAAATAATGTTTATTGTTTAGTAAGTCGTAAAGCTTGTGACTCTAAAAAACGGGCTTCGAAAACCCCAAGAAAATCAACTTTTATCAAAAACATTTATAATAATTGAAACATTAATTTACGTTGTAAGTCTAACTTATAATTACGAATATTGGATACCACGTGGGTAGTTTGTCTGTTTAAAGTTAACGTCAAATGCTGTTTTTATCCGAGTTGGAATAACTAAATGTAAATGGAAAGAAATACATCTGGGCTTATCGTGTGTTTCTCATATACAATGTATGCAAAGAAACTGCATTTGGTGCATAGTTCTTGTCTAGAAAAATTTCAGTAACCATATGTGAACATCCCGAAAATAACAATTAAGCTAATGAACATATTTACAAACCAAAGAATTGTAAATTGCATTCAGGAACTGATAAAAAAAATTTTTACCAAATGTGCAGTGAAAAATTACCTGATTCTCTTTCGGTAATGAGATATCTGGGAAGTTTTACACCATTGACCTAATTGGTGTTGTCGTTTCTGTTTCTTGAAAGCGTCGTAAGTTAAGTCTTTTATCTGAGAGAAAACATTATAGGTTGTTAGAGGTCAATGAAATGTTTAGTGTTCTTCGATGTGTCAACCTATTAGTCGTAAAAAGTAGTTTGAAAGTCAGACATTAAAAACCGTTTTAGAATCGTTTAACTGTTACACACATCGACGTGTTTGTTAGCTAGTGCGGTTTTCCGTATGTACTCGTAATTTTGGACGATTTGAGACGTAACACACTTGATACTGTTTTATTGTGCACTAGATAAGAATGAAATATTTTTACTCCCACACAAATTCTCTGAAGCAGTAAAAGCCATTTTACTAAATTGTAAAATGACGTTCAAAGATGGACCTGAAGCTTTGCAGTTGAACAGTAAAAATGTGATGTTTTACTGTAGATTGTAGACTGTATTGTATATAGTGTATGGGAGACTTAACCGTGAAGTATTACGGTAGGTTGTAGACTGTATTCTATATAGTGTATGGGAGACTTAACTGTGATGTATTACGGTAGGTTGTAGACTGTATTGTATATAGTGTATGGGAGACTTAACTGTGATGTATTACGGTAGATTGTAGACTGTATTGTATATAGTGTATGGGAGACTTAACCGTGAAGTATTACGGTAGGTTGTAGACTGTATTGTATATAGTGTATGGGAGACTTAACCGTGAAGTATTACGGTAGGTTGTAGACTGTATTGTATATAGTGTATGGGAGACTTAACCGTGAAGTATTACGGTAGGTTGTAGACTGTATTGTATATAGTGTATGGGAGACTTAACCGTGAAGTATTACGGTAGGTTGTAGACTGTATTGTATATAGTGTATGGGAGACTTAACTGTGATGTATTACGGTAGATTGTAAACTGTATTGTATATAGTGTATGGGAGACTTAACCGTGAAGTATTACGGTAGGTTGTAGACTGTATTGTATATAGTGTATGGGAGACTTAACTGTGATGTATTACGGTAGATTGTAAACTGTATTGTATATAGTGTATGGGAGACTTAACCGTGATGTATTACGGTAGGTTGTAGACTGTATTGTATATAGTGTATGGGAGACTTAACCGTGATGTATTACGGTAGGTTGTAGACTGTATTGTATATAGTGTATGGGAGACTTAACTGTGATGTATTACGGTAGAATGTAGACTGTATTGTATATAGTGTATGGGAGACTTAACTGTGATGTATTACGGTAGATTGTAGACTGTATTGTATATAGTGTATGGGAGACTGAACTGTGATGTATTACGGTAGAATGTAGACTGTATTGTATATAGTGTATGGGAGACTTAACCGTGATGTATTACGGTAGATTGTAAACTGTATTGTATATAGTGTATGGGAGACTTAACCGTGATGTATTACGGTAGATTGTAAACTGTATTGTATATAGTGTATGGGAGACTTAACCGTGATGTATTACGGTAGATTGTAAACTGTATTGTATATAGTGTATGGGAGACTTAACTGTGAAGTATTACGGTAGAATGTAGACTGTATTGTATATAGTGTATGGGAGACTTAACTGTGATGTATTACGGTAGAATGTAGACTGTATTGTATATAGTGTATGGGAGACTTAACTGTGATGTATTACGGTAGAATGTAGACTGTATTGTATATAGTGTATGGGAGACTTAACTGTGATGTATTACGGTAGAATGTAGACTGTATTGTATATAGTGTATGGGAGAGTTAACTGTGATGTATTACGGTAGAATGTAGACTGTATTGTATATAGTGTATGGGAGACTTAACTGTGATGTATTATTGTATTGTTACAATATGTACTGTGTTCTATATGGTGTGTGGGAGACTTAACTGTGATGTATTGTTGTAGTGTTATAATGTCGACTGTATTGTGTATGGTGTGTGTGAGAGTTAACTGTGAAGTTACTCTAGTATTACAGTTTATACTGTATCGTATATGGTGCGTGAGGTACTTAACTGTGAAGTATTATTACATATACTGTATTGTATATGGTGTGTTAGAGAATTAACTATGAAATATTATTGTATTGTATGTGGGAGACTTGACTGTGAAGTATTATTGTATTGTATGTAATATATGGGAGACTTGACTTCAAGTATTGCTGTGTTACAATGTAGACTGTATTGTATATGATAGTTGAAGACATAACTGTGAAGTGTTAGTATAGTGTTACGATGTAGACTCTATTGTATATGGTGTGTGGGAGACTTAACTTTGAAATATTTCTGTAGTGTTACAATGTATCCTGTATGGTATATTGTGTCCAGTTGTCACATGTTTTAGATGTAACACTCATCCAGTAAACTTAATAATCCAATTCGTTTTTCTCTGATGTAGGTTTAATTGACCCATCGGTCTACCATCTGGTTTTGTAAATCCTTTTTTGTTTTAACTTAAATATTTATCCAAAATAAGTTGCCACAAAGAAGAAAAGTGGGAAAACCCTTCCTGGTTTGTTAGCATTAATATGTTTGGGTTGTTGTTGTAGAATTTTCAAGATAGTTGGCTTGCTTGTTTCTCAAATTTGCTTCTTGGTCTATGTTTACAGATGTCTTAAGCAAACGTTTTTATGGTATAAATGACAGGGTGTAAAGGTGAGAATATTAAGTAGGCCTTTAAACAGCCCACTTATGACTTACATGATCTGATATTAAGTAGGCCTTCAAACAGCCCCTTATGACTTACATGATCTGATATTAAGTAGGCCTTCAAACAGCCCCTTATGACTTACATGATCTGATGTTAAGTAGGCCTTCAAACAGCCCACTTATGACTTACATGATCTGATATTAAGTAGGCCTTCAAACAGCCCACTTATGACTTACATGATCTGATATTAAGTAGGCCTTCATGGAGTCCCTTTGCGACCTACATGATCTGTTACCAAAGTCATTATATTAACACTGAAAACTTAGACCTTATACTCACTTATTTAGTTGTTAATTTGTTGGGCATGAAACAAACTGGTTCATGAATTAGAGATAATAAATCAATAAAATGCTTTCCCTTCACACCATGACTTAGCCATCTTGTTGTATATGAATCGTATATAGTTCTCTGATTTTATTTTTTTGTTTTTCTTTATTGTTACGTATAAGGTTCTTTTCGAGTTGAAAATTCCAATTAACTTAATTATTTATTTTATTTTACAAGTTTTACTTTTATGGGTTTGAGTTCATTGCAGCCCTGTGTGTGAACTTCAGTTTATCGAACATCTGTTTTATCTTCAGTTTTTATATTCGTTTTTAAATATTAAATATTTTAACCTTTGTTTAATTTTGGTATTCTAAGATTTAAAATACCTCAACCTGAAATGACATCTGGTGTTTCCTTTTATTAATATATAAATTTACATTTTACGAAATTTAAATGTAATTAATTAAAATGGTTTGCTCCATCTCTAAGATGACACAGATATTGAACGTCGGGTGCATTCCACGTGCCAATTTGACTTTAGATGTTTAGAGACATATTTCTATGAAGAGTTCCAAACTCTCAGTTGTGCATAACGTTAGGCCTTTCATCTCTATGTAGTGAAACATGCGCGTATGGCATTTAATGGTGTTTAACTTTGATTTTGGTTTTCCTTTATTTGAGTGACTAGTACTTTAAATTAACTTCTAGGCCTGATTTCAGTTCACTTTTGAACGTAGCGTTGAAAGAGGCATAGGTTTCAGTTTTAGGCTTAACTTTTGGATTTTACTTGACGTTAACTATAGTGTGTAGTTTTTACTTTAGGTTTATGGATTACACCAAACTGATAAGAGCTTTTAAATATAATCTTTATTTTACTCCTGTCAGTTTTACGTCGATAAACACTTACCCATATTGTTGTAATTGTGTGTTTGTAAAAAAACGTTAGTTGCTTTTTTGTACTTCTAACTATCGCAGTCCAGGATTGTTCGTAAGTGATTCTGGTTAGAGAAATCTTTGTTCTTCCTAGTTCCATATTCCTTGATTCTCCGTTTAGTGGGACGGCCTGGCATGGCCGAGCGCGTTAAGGCGTGCACTCGTAATCCGAGGGTCGCGGGTTCGCGCCCGCGTCGCGCTAAACATGCTCGCCCTCCCAGCCGTGGGGGCGTATAATGTGACGGTCAATCCCACTATTCGCTGATAAAAGAGTAGCCCAAGAGTTGGCGGTGGGTGGTGATGACTAGCTGCCTTCCCTCTAGTCTTACACTGCAAAATTAGGGACGGCTAGCACAGATAGCCCTCGAGTAGCTTTGTGCGAATTTTCAAAACAAAACAAACCGTTTAGTGGGCCTAAATGACTTCTCTGTTGAGAAACCGTTTTATTACACCGAAGCATTGGTATAGCAGTTTAAAACTGATTTTTTTTACCATTTTATAAATTTAAAAAAGTATATAACTTTATGTACTGTTTTTATATTTAGGTAAAACGTTTTGTTCGTGTGAACAGCATCTGGACGTCCGCGAACTTTCCATAATTATAACCTAAGACTAAAATTACATCTTCTGTGCTTCCCTGTAATCGTTCCTCTGGTGTGAGTCTGTTTTATTTTCTTATATCAAAGCCACGTTGGGCTATCTGCTAAGCCCACCGAGAGGGAATCAAACCCCTGATTTTAGCGTTGTAAATTCGTAGACATACCGCTGTACTAGCGGGGGGCTGGTGTGATTCAAACCCAATTGTATGGGTGTAAAGGGTTTGCACTAGTCTTGTTTTTGGAATTTCGCACAAAGCTACTCGAGGGCTATCTGTGCCACCCACCGCCAACTCTTGGGCTACTCTTTTACCAACGAATAGTGGGATTGACCGTCACATTATACGCCCTCACGGCTGGGAGGACGAGCATGTTTAGCGCGAAGCGGGCGCGAACCCGTGACCCTCGGATTACGAGTCGCACGCCTTACGCGCTTGGCCATGCCAGGCCTTGCACTAGTCAGCGTGTGTTGTGGTTATTCTTTACTTAGATTTATGTAATGAGGAGTGTCAAGAATTTAAGTAATTTAAGATTGTGGGGTATTGTACTGAGCTTTATCTTTGGCCAAACATAGTAGTATGTTATAGACACACTCTGTAATTGTCCTTTTACATTGCAGAAGTCTTGACCAAACATAGTAGTATGTTATAGACACACTCTGTAATTGTTCTTTGTACATTGCAGAGGTCTTGACCAAACATAGTAGTATGTTATAGACACAGTCTGTAATTGTCCTTTGTACATTGCAGAGGTCATGACCCTCTCTCATTCAACAACCAGTTGATTTCCAACATTGAAAATAGTGAGTGTCGGTAAGCTCTCAGTACGTGTAATGTATACAATAAGAATATTGTAAAATACCCAGTCTACAATGTTTCATCAATAAGAATCTTGTCTCATGTTTTATACGAGCACTGGAAACGTGTTTATTATATTTTTACAAAATGTTTCTTTGAAATTTGCTGTTTTTTGCAGAGCTTAGTACTACTGTAGGTTATTTGTTTTGTTTTGTTTTCGCATTTTACTCTAGAGGAAATTTCGTGTCACGTGATGAACACGTAAGCTAATGATCAGAGCCTCCTTGAAAGTGTAGGAAACGACAAGAGTTAGTTTAGCGTTTATTATTGGTTTTGTGAACCTGTTACAACAGCAGACTGGTTGTCGAGTTAGTAACTTTGGTAGTTTAGCTGCTAGTTTTCTCTCGTGGAAAATTAGCAATGATGTGATAGTGGGAATGACTCAGTGTTATAGTCAAACGAATCAATGATGTAGTTAGTAGAATCCAGGAGGTTCCAACAAAAGGTCATCCACCATGATCGTTCATGGAAGTATGTTGGTACAGCCTCTTGTTGAGACCACTTCATTGAGAGGAATCACCAT
Organism: Carcinoscorpius rotundicauda; assembly: GCA_011833715.1. NCBI lineage: Eukaryota > Metazoa > Arthropoda > Merostomata > Xiphosura > Limulidae > Carcinoscorpius > Carcinoscorpius rotundicauda. The sequence continues at coordinate 3,034,701 of CM022391.1, read as the reverse complement.
TGGATTTCTCTGACCATCTATCTACCTCAAGAGAACTCTCGCTGTAACAAGAGGTCATCACATCTTCGTACCATAAACCAAAAATAAGAAAACCACCAAAATCATTTGTTGACTGGCTACAACACGACTAAAGAAGGCAAAACCACCAAAATCATTTGGTGATTGGCCACTACAAGTCTAAGGAAGGCAAAACCACCAAAATCATTTGGTGATTGTCCACTACACGACTAAAGAAGACAAAATCATTTGGTGACTGGCCACTACATGACTAAAGAAGGCAAAACCACCAAAATCATTTAGTGACTGGCCACTACACGACTAAAGAAGGCAAAACCACCAAAATCATTTGGTGACTGGCCACTACACGTCTAAAGAAGGCAAAACCACTAAAATCATTTGGTGACTGGCTACTACATGACTAAAGAGGGCAAATTTTGTTGTAATTAAAATGTTGATGGTAGTTTGATTCACACAGTTAATGATTGTAATATTTATCAATAGTAAGGTTGTTGATTTTTGAAAATGAAAATTTAACTTTAATGTAACATTTTCTTTTTCTTGAGTAATACGATTGACCAACATATTTTACAAACTACGGATAATTAGTGTTGTAGTCTATGTTTTTGTTGTTTCTCAAGACGAGTGTGTGTGTGTTTATAAATATATATTGTTAGATGAATTTTTTACGTTACAAAGCAGATTTCATGGTCAGTCTGTATGTTACTTCAAGGCTCTATACGGCCAGATATGAGGGCGTTCGACTCGTAATCTGAGGGTCGTAGGTTCGAATCCTCATTACACCAAATATGCTAGTTTTTTCAGCCGTGGGGGCGTTAAAATGTAACGGTTAATCCCACTGTTCGTTGGTAAAAGAGTTGGCGGTGTGTGGTGATGACTAGCTATCTTCCCTCTAGTCTTACAGTGCTAAATTAGAGACGGCTAGCACAGATAGCTCTGGTGTTGTTTTGCGCAAAATTCAAAACAAACAAAAATAAACCGTAAGTTTTTATTACTATAACTGTTACGTTTTAATTTCATAACATGGGTTAACTAATTATAAATTAACATTCATGTTAAACAGTTAACATGATTTTAATTCTTATCTTTAAATACCAAAAAGAAACACCACATAAGCGCCATATTTATTATTATACTAAATACAAGCTTTCGGGAACGTACAGCACACAGCGGAGAGTAGTTTGTACTTAAAAACGACAAAAAGCCCCCTAGTGACAGAACAGTACTTTTTAGAATTACATTATTAAAAACTGGGTTTCAATACCAGTGCTGGGCAGAACAAGATAGCCCTTTATGTAACTTTGTGCTTAATGCTGGGGCAGAACACGGATAGCCCTTTGTGTGGCTTTATGCTCAATTACAAACGAAACGCGCCTTGTAAGTTTTGTCTGCATCACCGCTTATTACGTCACGAGCCTAAAACAACAAATCGTATTGATTTGTCTCTGTAAGTAAACAGTTTGGTCGAAAACATGATATAATGTATTTCTTAATTGTAATTGTGTGTCACTCCTGTTACCATGGCAAATGATATAAACACGTTATTCCCGTGTATTCATTACATGATTTACTTTAAATTTCGTTTTAATATACAACCAGCTTATAAACGGCTTTAAAAATACCTAAAAAGCTAAATACGTATAGAAAGTGGACACAAATATCCTGCTTTGCTATCATTGTTTGTTTGTTTTTGAATTTCGCACAAAACTACTCGAGGGCTATCTGTGCTAGCCGTCCCTAATTTAGTAGTGTAAGACTAGAGAGAAGGCAGCTAGTCATCACCACCCACCACCAGCTCTTGGGCTACTCTTTTATCAACGAATAGTGGGATTAACCGTCACATTATAACGCCCCCACGGCTGGGAGGGCGAACATGTTTGGCACGACGCGGATGTGAACCCGCGACTCTCAGATAACGAGTCGTATGCCTTAACGCGCTTGGCCACGCCGGGCCATTATTTTTAGCATTGTCCAATTTTATTTTAGTGTTTTTTGTTTTGTTTTTTTAACACTCTCCAATTTTATTTTAGTGCTTTTTAGCACTGTCCAATTTTATTTTAGTGTTTTTTGTTTTGTTTTTTAACACTCCAATTTTATTTTAGTGTTTTTAACACTCCAATTTTATTTTAGTGTTTTTTAGCATTGTCCAATTTTGTTTTACTGTTTTTTAGCACTGTCCAATTTTATTTTCGTGTTTTTAGCATTGTCCAATTTTGTTTTACTGTTTTTTAGCACTGTCCAATTTTATTTTACTGTTTTTTCTGTAATTTTCCCTTTCATTCCCCCTTTCTATAGAACGTGTTTATATTTTTTGATGGGGTCCTGTGTGTTTGGAATCTCGTGTAGTTAACCCACTTGTTACAGTGGAACTGTAACCACCAGTTATGTAGTGTTCTAATAATTCTTGTTGTTGGACAGCTTCCTGTAAACCATTCGGTAAAACAAAGAATATAAAGTCCTGTTCACCAAATGACAGGAAAGTTTTGTTTCACCGTGAACTTCAGGTTTGTCCGATAGGGATAGGGTTAGGTTCACAGTACCGCACTAACGAAATGATTTTACTTTCTAATTTTTTTCGAACTTATGGTACCTCGCTCGGTTCTGTCCTTTGTTGAAACACACGACATTTAAAAAAGTAATGTAATGTTTGTTTTGAATATCGCGCAAAGCTACTCCAGGGCAATCTGCGCTAGACGTCCCTAGTTTAGCAGTGTAAGAGTAGAGGGAAGGCAGCTAGTCATCACCACCCACCGCCAACTCTTGAGCTACTCGTTTACCAACGAATAGTGGGATTGATCGTAACATTATAACGCTCCCTTGGCTGAAAGGGCGAGTATGTTTGTTGTGACGGGGATTCGAATCCGCGAGTCGAGTGCCTTAACCACCTGGCCATGCCGGGGCCTTATTACCAATGGAAAAGTAAGAATTTTTTTCCCCAAACATATACATATATTGTCGTTTCTTTTCTAATGTTGGTCAGTAATTTGTGTGTTTTGTTTTCGATATCAATGTATACCACTCGAATTAGAATAAAAGTGAAAAAATACATACGTATATTAGTTTTATGATTGTGTAATACTTTTGAAACTTTATCTGGGTTCGTATACTGTACGACTTATAATTTCATAGTATGGAATGAATTAGGCATGTTGGCCTGAAATATTCAGGACTTGACAACAGAGATATATTAATCATCTCATTGTGATGTCTATTTTTTGACGTATTATTATTATGTTCCGGCCTCACCTAGAAATGGGAAGGCAACTGTTACCTTTGTGTATGTATATATATATCTCCAGTTCTAAAACTGTGTATGCATTACCTTAGGCTCCTGCCGTGGGAATTCTTTCTCTGTATTATATGTCAATTGTCTGCTTGCCAAATTGAAATGTTAGTTGACAATATATATCTTTTAATCTTCTGACTCCTTGCCGCGCTAGCGCGTGCTCCTCAGTATTTGGTCTCTGTGTACACAGAGTGTACGCCACGAAGAATGCCACGAATATAACTGCGTTGACGGTAATTTAATGACAGTCGTAAAGAGAAGGTAAATATTATCACAGAGAGCTACTAAGCCCTTGCAATTACCATCTAATCCTTCGCGAACACCTCAACTATACGGGAAACAACACTTAACACCTGGTGAAACGATATGTTCCAGAAGTCTCGTGGGAGAAGTGACGTCTTCATAACACGTTCTACACGTCAAGCATCACCAGAATAAGAGACTTGTATGCGGTAATTTAAAAATCTATTGTTAACTTTCTAACGCTCGCACTCGCCGATTGCTTTGAGTGCCAACGTGTTATTAAGTCTGATAATACGTCATATTTTTAGACCTGTTGTTTCTTGCGTGTCTCTCTATCATCAGCTTCGGCCCTAGTTCGCTGTTGTGAACGTTGGATTTTATATTCAGTTTTTGTTACTCGTTCAAATATAAAATAAATGTCTTCGTTCATCTTCGTATAAAATTAACAACAGCGTTTTCAACAGTTTGATTTAACTTTTTAGTTATCTTTAAACAAGATGTTAAATTTAACGTCAGAAAACAGAACTTATTGTTACATGTTTTCTCGTGTCTTACGTACAACACATTTCTGTCATGAAGTCATGCCGTACTATGTACTATTTCATGATTGTATTAAGGTGAGTCCTGACATTGTTCCATGATTGTGTTACGCCTGAGTCCTAACATATTGTTCTGTGATTGTGTTAAGCCTGGGTTTTGACATATTGTTTTGTGATTGTGTTACGCCTGAGTTTTGACATATTGTTTTGTGATTGTGTTACGCCTGAGTTTTGACATATTGTTCTGTGATTGTGTTAAGCCTGGATTTTGACATATTGTTCTGTGATTGTGTTACGCCTGAGTCCTGACATATTGTTCTGTGATTGTGTTACGCCTGAGTCCTGACATATTGTTCTGTGATTGTGTTACGCCTGAGTCCTAACATATTGTTCTGTGATTGTGTTACGCCTGAGTCCTAATATATTGTTCTGTGATTGTGTTAAGCCTGAGTTTTGACATATTGTTTTGTGATTGTGTTAAGCCTGAGTTTTGACATATTGTTCTGTGATTGTGTTACGCCTGAGTCCTGACATATTGTTCTGTGATTGTGTTAAGCCTGGGTTTTGACATATTGTTCTGTGATTGTGTTAAGCCTGAGTCCTGACATATTGTTCTGTGATTGTGTTACGCCTGAGTCCTGACATATTGTTCTGTGATTGTGTTACGCCTGAGTCCTAATATATTGTTCTGTGATTGTGTTAAGCCTGAGTTTTGACATATTGTTTTGTGATTGTGTTACGCCTGAGTCCTGACATATTGTTCTGTGATTGTGTTAAGCCTGAGTTTTGACATATTGTTCTGTGATTGTGTTACGCCTGAGTCCTGACATATTGTTCTGTGATTGTGTTAAGCCTGGGTTTTGACATATTGTTCTGTGATTGTGTTACGCCTGAGTCCTAATATATTGTTCTGTGATTGTGTTAAGCCTGAGTTTTGACATATTGTTTTGTGATTGTGTTACGCCTGAGTCCTGACATATTGTTCTGTGATTGTGTAACGCCTGAGTCCTGACATATTGTTCTGTGATTGTGTTAAGCCTGGGTTTTGACATATTGTTCTGTGATTGTGTTAAGCCTAAATTTCGACCAAACCGTGCGTATCGTTTTGAGAAGTTCTGACTATTCTTCTGTATTTTTCAGTTTTTACGTTGTAACAAATTTTGTAACCGAACTAAATTATTGTCCAAACCACCCCTGTCATTTTTCTCTGTGTGGAGATGATTGATGAAAGAGGGGATGGGTTTTGGATGAACAGTTGTGTACTGAAAGGGGGTAAAACCCATTACATACTCTCTCTCTCTCTTTTCGATTTTTTTACTGAAAATCTTTATCGGGACCAACTTTTCTTTTAATGGAACATTTAATTCTTAGGTACTAGGGTGTGTCCTCAGTTTTTATTTATATTTCTGTAAACATATCGTATATATTATACGCACAATAATCAATACTTGATGCTATCTTTGTCCATAACTACATAAGTTAACGTCTTCTATATATCAAAAATAGAGACTGCTAATCTATAGCATAAAGACTTCTCGTTACTTTGTAGACCACCCTCAAGTGGCCCAGCAGTAAGTTCGCGAATTTATAATTCTAGAAACCTTATTTCAATACCTGTAGTGGGCACAGTGAAGGTGGCCCCTTGTGTAACTTTATACTTAAGTATAAATAAACAAAACAAATGTAAAATCTTATTATGGTGTTTAATTTACAAAATATATCGAAATCTAGAATAATACTCTTGTAATTTAACTAAAAGCCTGGGTGTAAGAACTCGCTCTCACATTTAACTTGTTTTGTAGAAGTGTTATCTGGATAAAAAAAAGGAAATTCAGTTTTAAAAGAGTTGAGTAAATCTTATTAGTATAATAATCTTCGTACAGTATGTGCCACTAGAGATTTAGTACTCAGTTATTTTGTAAGTTAATCTGATTTAGAATATGTAAATGAAATATCAGTTCATTCTACAACTTCAGGATTTTCGTAGCAACTGAAAATACCTTCTTGTGATGATTTATTGTTATAAAACTCTGAGAGTGCCATCAATCTCTTTTTATTGCATTTTCTGATCTCATGGATATGTCTGCAGGTTTACAGCCCTAGAAACCAGGTTTAGATACCCGTGATGGACAGAGCACGGACAGCCCATTCTGTAATTTTCTGCTGAGCTACAAAACAAGCAAATACATAATCTCTACTCGGCTTGGCATGAGCTGGCGATTAGGGGCGTTCAACTCGCTGGATTATGGGTTCCAGTCCCGTCACTGAATACTCTCGCTCTTTCAGTCGTTAAATATGAGATGGTCAACGCACTTTTCGACTAGAATAGCCTATGAACTGGTGGTGGGTGATATTGACTATGTACCTTCCCTCAACTCTATTACTTTTAAATTAGAGACGGATAGAGAAGACTTGTTTTTGTTTTTGGGAATTCGCACAAAGCTACTCGAGGGCTATCTGAGCTAGCCGTCCCTAATTTTGCAGTGTAAGACTAGAGGGAAGGCAGCTAGTCATCACCACCCACCGCCACCTCTTGGGCTACTCTTTTACCAACGAATTGTGGGATTGACCGTCACATTATACACCCCCACGGCTGGGAGGGCGAGCATGTTTAGCGCGACGCGGGCGCGAACCCGCGACCCTCGGATTACGAGTGCACGCCTTAACGCGCTCGGCCATGCCAGGCCTAATAGAGAAGACAGCCCTGGAGTAAATGTATGCAAACATCCAAGCAGGTAGTTTTGGTATAATGTAAACTGATACATGAAATCTCTTTGACCTAACACCTTTAAATACTGAAGAATTATCGACTCAGGAAGATGGTGTAATTAGAGATAAAGACTCCTCCTACGTCCTTTGGTGACTGTATTATTGTCTAGTTGGTATTGGTTGAAATGAAGCTGTTTCCAAAGAGGAATATCATATATATCCTAATCTATCAGATACTTACATGTAGGATTTAATTTGTTTCCCCAAATCATTGATACTGATTTCGAAGTTCTCTTTTATTTAAACTTCATTCTCAGCTTCTGCTCTGTAGAGAATAGTGAAACAGCCAGTTCGATCAGCTATTTTAAATTCTCTAGAGACGTGATGGCTCACGAGCGTTTACAAATGTGGAGTTATACTTCGGATATGTGAACTTGTGGGGGGAGGGGGTAGTATGAAGTGATGGAACAATAAACAATATTTTTTATTTGTTTTGTATATAAGAAATTTGTTCGCCATGATAGACTTAATTGTGGAACTAATAACATTTATATGGATATTTTAATTTTTTTATAATAACACTTAACACGTTCCAGTTCGAAATGCAGTAATCAGTGTTACTAACACTTAAGATTGTATTAACAAGAATTTCTATTTAATTACTTTTAAAGTGAAAATATATTAAAATCAGAGTATAAATCAGGGTTAGTACTTTAACTAAAACTAGTAACAACTCAGATTTCCTATCCGTAAGTTTCATTTTCTGTTATTATAGATGGTCCACTGGGTTATCACTTTGTTTATTACTGAATTCCTCTTGGTTATAGCCAGCTCGGCCCAGACTTGGCAAAACACTTGTGCTGCCTGTCCTGGTCAGAGTTTCCATTTACCATTTCTCATCTCATCAGTGAAGAACCTATAGCTACATTAACTTAGCTGTCTAGGCCTGAAAACGTTTTAATGCAGTGGTCTTCTGGAGGGTGTAGTTGGGAGGTCCGAGTGACAGAGCAGTGTCTTTGATTCATTGTGGTTTTGATGTCTGGTATCCTTCTAGAGAATATTGACGACACTGACCATTTCTGCCTGGATCGGAACTCAGGGCAAGACAACCCTCAGGGAACACTGTGAAATACATCAGATCCACAGACCCTCTTATAGTGTTGCTTTGAGCAAGCTCGTAAAATATTAGGAGAAGAAGTTACGGTTTGTACAAGCAGATCGCTGATGCTTAACATTGAGATCAGCCATTTCATAGTAGAACAACCCAGAAAATAGGGACATTATGTTTGGTGCCCGGTGTTTGGATTGACTCATTTCAACTGTTTCTAAGCCTCTTCGTGTTTCCTTATAATCCGCATCATGTTCAAGCAATGAAAGAGATTTTATATCTGATGTATTGATTTGTTTTTATTGGTAAGACAAATGAAGTGTCATTATCTTATGGACTGATTTAGTATTTTAACTCTTATTGTAACTGTCAACAATATTTTAACTCTTATTGTAACTGTCAACAATATTTTAACTCTTATTGTAACTGTTAACAATACAATTCAGGTTCTTCACTCAGGGGGTTGGGACGGGGGGCAGAAAGTTTTAAAAGGTAGGCACTAAATACAAATAATGAAATTCGTTAGTTTTTTAATAAAATAGTCATTAAAATAAACCAAATGTAATTGTTTTTATAGAAGTTTTATTTATCTTTATTAAATGATGCTAAACGAGTTTAATACGTATAAATATTGAAAAATAATCTATGATCAACATGCCTAGGTTTTTCAGGGGGAGGGCCCTCTTTGCATCTCTTCCCCCTCGTTAAGATTGCAACAACGCAAGTACATTATTCGGTTGGAAATCTGATCCACGTGTAACATTTCTTATTCACTTCAATAATGCTCAGATAACAGTGTGGTGTGGATTTATTATTGGACACACACCGTTTTTGAATGATCATCAGAATATGGACTGCAAACCTGCACAATCAATGCTACACGGTACCACAAAATTCTAACAATGAATGGTAATTCGCATGTCACAACATTGAAATGTGAGTTACACATGGTTCATGGTACTAGCAACATGCTTTATGTAATGGACAAATTCATCTGTGTCTCTTGGGTCACCATGTTCATCCCTTAGTGCTTGATATCTCTATTTGTGGTGAAATAACTCTGGCTGGAGGACATCATGAACTATCAGCACTTTAAGCCACTTCTTTGGCTAGCCACGAATGACATCAATTACAATTGGAAGTGAACTATACAGATGAGTGATAGCCCTGGCGTCGTGTAAAGGACTTTATAGCCACTTGTATGCAAGTCACTTAATTAACCTTCAGGGTTAACTGCAGAGGTAGAACTTTCCTTACCTTCAGGGTTAACTGCAGAGAGGTAGAACTTTCCTCAGCTTTGGAAGTTTCCTCAGTTTGAAACTGTAACAAGATTTAAACCATGTCTCTTTAAAATATTTGCAAAATATCACGTGCCGAATCTTACTTATGCTAAAAAAATAATTCCAAAAAGTGCAAAAAATGCATCCTTTAAAGAAAATAGAAAAATCCACAGTAACAAATTCTGTGGTTGTGGCAAGAACACCTTACCTAACTCTGTGATATTCTCAGGTGTGCTCTAGTTACTTTCCATAATCCATCTAGTGTACATAGATGACGATTTCCCAGTACCAGTTCCAGCTGCATAGTAATCCATAGATGTTGCATCTGGTGACTTGATCAGCATGTCTTCTTTCTCCAGCTTCTTGAGGTATGTGAAGGTTGAACTGATATACCATGGAAACAGCTTGTGTCACTTTTCCAGACAGAGATCCTTCCTGATTATTTTACTTTTGTTTAGATCACGTGGATGACATTTGTAACCGGTTTTTTATTCGTGGATTCTCACCTGTTACAGAACGCCGTTCTTTGCTCAACGTATATGGAGTACGTACGACTGGTCTAGGTCTCTTTTTGAATGGCCCTCAATTGACCCTACCTTCTCTTGTTTTCCAATGCCCTCAATTGACCCTACCTTCTCTTGTTTTCCAATGCCCTCAGATGACCCTACCTTCTCTTGTTTTCCAATGCCCTCAATTGACCCTACCTTCTCTTGTTTTCCAATGCCCTCAATTGACCCTACCTTCTCTTGTTTTCCAATGCCCTCAAATGACCCTACCTTCTCTTGTTTTCCAATGCTCTAAATACAAACCGTTCCCCATGTTGGAAATTCTAAATCTCTAAGTCTTGATGATATGATTGTATGAACATTTTGTCGCGGAGAGACTAAACACGATCAACTCCACGTGAAATCACATTACCTACGTAACGACAAGCAACCTCAGATGCAGGGCTCATACATTCGTCATGATTATCACGTGATTTACTGATATGCAAGATATTTTTATGTAACGCACTCATCTCTTTGTACACTGTGAAATTAACGTGAACTGACGCCTCGGTGTCAAACTTAGAGATGGATAAAAACGTTCGTGTTTCGTAGGTATCAAGTGTTTTTAAAACACACGAAATGATTGCTTGAGACATGAATGGCGTCTTAAAGAAAGACAGACTGATTGTCAAACATTGGAACATTAAATACATTTTATAATAAATGTTTTGAATGTCTAAACTCTTAAAAACCTAAAATATTTTAAAATAAGACTTTTTTTTAAATTCATGAAAATCACATTTAGCCCAGTTTGAGGTTATTTCAATTTACAATGTATTGTTGTTAACATAATATTTATCCTTTTACATCTCAGTCTCTGTAATAAAACTTCACCTGCTTACTATAACACAGAATGAAAAACATTATGACCATTTGGAATGCGGTTATAGAAGAACGTAAAATGGCATTCCGTATTCTTATTTCTGGTGGTAACTATTAATATCTTCATTTCTGTGTAACTTTACGTTTTGCTCAGGCGTATTGGTATAGCTGTTTCTAATTCCATAGCATTTATTTATGTACTATGATACTGAGAAGTATTTTTTATGTATACATGCGTAAAGTACAAGTCCGAGCCAGGTAAACCTCAACACGAGTTAACGATGTATTTTTGTTGTTGTTGTTTTGAATTAAGCACAAAGCTACACAATGGGCTATCTGTACTCTGCCCACCACAGGTATCGAAACCCGGATTTTAGCGTGTAAGTCCGCAGACATACCGCTGAGCCACTGGGGGGCAACGATGTATTTCAGTGTACAGGAAAATACTTGACTTTTTTCTATTACCATACATATAATATGGTAATTTAGTTTACCATATTTTATGTGGTGATTTAGATGTGGTGAATTAACGAAAACCTTTTCATACCGTCAATATAGGTCTCGACTGAATTAATTTAAATAACTATTGGAAGACGATAATTTAACTGGATAACCTCGAGGATCGTCTTGATAGAGTTCGAATTTATTGCAACCTTCTGTCCTAGAAAATTACCTTGAGACTTATCTCGACATTTTATTTTGATTTTTCTTTGGAACATGTCCAAACAGATTTAATTTGACACGTGTCTTTTAGCGGAATCGATGCACAAACTACGAGACTCCATCACCAACACCTCAACATTTTCGTAAGTACACGAACAAATAAACCTAGAAGGTCATTGGTTCTTACATTTATTTAGGACTTCTAGAACTTAATGTTTTGGTTAGACCAGCAGATTCCTCGAAAAGTTAGTACACGGGAATGAATATTTTCTCATGTTGTTTTGCTTCAAGAGTAACGAGAGTGTGGCCAGTTGATTGTTGAGTTTCTCGTCCGGGGGCAAAAGGATTGAACATAAATAAGACTTGAACAGGGACTTATATTCATATCCACAGTGTACTTCGTACACACAAATGACTTTACAACTAATTTATTTCACATCTAGAGAAGTGTTGGTACAGTTACTTTCATTAGCCCTTCTTTACATCTACATACTTAACATGGCCAGGTGGTTAAAGCACTCGACTCGTAATCTGAGGGTCGCGGGTTCGAATCCCCGTCACACCAAATATGCTCGTCCTTTCAGCCGTTGGGGGCGTTTTAGTTTATTCGATCACTCCCACTATTTCTTGGTAAAAGAGTAGCCCAAGATTTGGCGGTGGGTGGTGATAACTAGCTGCCTTCCCTCTAGTCTTACACTGCCAAATTAGGGACGACTAGCGCAGATATCCCTCGAGTAGCTTTGCGCAAAATTCAAAACAAACCAAACCACACTTATTGGTATGAACAATTTAATGTAATAAATACTTATTTTCACCAAGTAAACGATACACTTTTAGTTTTTACAGTTGACCCCCGCTAGTACAGCGGTAAGTCTACGGATTCACAACACTAAAATCAGGGGTTCGATTCCCCTCGGTGGGCTCAGCAGATAGCCAGTTGTGGCTTTGTTAAAATAAAAGCACTTTCTTGGTTGAAATGTCCCCGGTCGGACAGTGTTAAGCTTGCAGACTTGAAAAGATACAATCGGGGTTCGATGCCCCATGGTGAACACGACAGATAGTTCAATGTGGCTTTGCTATAAAATAAACAAACATAATTTAAATATTGTCAGTTGGCACGTGTCGTTATTGAATCCTAGATACATGACATAATAGACTTTATAAAGTTTGAATTCTCTAAGATTTAGGAGAAGTGGTATCTGAAACACTCGCAAAAGGCGACGTCTGGAACGGATATGATTTAAGATCTTGAAATATTTCTGTACAATGAACCTATTTATACACTTTTTTAAAGTGTGGCGCTCAACGAAAATTGACTTTCTAAGCGTTTTTTTTTTTTAATCGGTGAGGTGAAAGATTCTTACTTGGAGAGTGTTTAATCAGGAAAATAGAGTTTTCTAATTTGTTTTACTGCACTTATTAAACGAAGATGTTTGAAACTACTGAGACTTATTCTTTAGAAAACTGAATACTTTGCACATTTTACAAATGGCAATTGGCCAATGTTGATACGACATATTATAAAGAGCCAAATAACATAACACGAAAAACAAACGTTAGTTTAAACAGAATGGACACGAATTAACTACTGCGTGTCTAATACTCTTATCCGCTTTACTACGTTTCTAGTGTAAACATCCAACGTGCGCAATTTCTGATTTTGATAGAGAAATAAACTTCGAGTTTGCGCTCTAGGTACTTTCTGCAGACGCCAAAAACATCTAACTTAAAAACAAACTGTGATTACAGCCAATGATGTTGTATGTGAAAAATAAACTACACATTTTTAGTTACGTATGCGGACGCGTGATGTGCCACCAAAATTATCCATAGTGTCAGTATGGCGAAGGGATTGAAGCACATTGAATGCTCTTTTCCTTCAGAGGTCTTGCTTTGAATTTCAAATTGTTCTCCTTAATAACGCGTATGAAGAAATACAAACAGCTTGTTGCTGAAAGTCGAACAAATTAGAAGACTGTGTAATCAAGCACGTGTTTTCCTGTTCTGTTTAACAACGTGAAGTCACGCCATCTAGACATCCAGAGGTTACAAGCAGATGTTCTTTGTTGGTGGTCCTTGTCTTGTATCTCGGTTGTGGTTTCTAAATTAGCACCATACTTGAGTTTCTGACGTCACTATGACTGGAGCTTCTAGTGGAAAGAATAATAAATGTTAACCAGGGATATATATATATATGCTTACCTCTTTCTTCGTTATGTAAAGTAAAATGTTTTAAATATTTTCTCGTTTCTATTCTCCCAAAATCTCGAATAATTTTTCATATAACTTTTTCAAAATATTTCTATAGGTATAAACATACGTTATACTGAAAACTTTGCTTTCATTGTCAAGGTAGAGCTGTGATATTTTCCGATAAAACGGTAGGTAACAACTGATTCGACCAAGAAATAAGGCGAGCGTTCTGCAGTTGATAACTTGAGTGAAATTTGAATTGCGCGAGAAATAAATAGCTTGGACACGTTTAAATTACAGTTATAGCAGTCTTTATATAAAGACAACAGTGTGAGTACTGTATCGAAGTAGTCATGACGAAAGAACTGATAAAAAGAACGTGTGCTTGGATTTATAGTGTCACCTCGCTTTCTTTGAGTAGTGGACAAAACTATAGCAGTGTCAAAATCACGGTTACTGACTTCTCTACAGATTGTCAATGTGTGCAACATTGCGTTTAGGTAACCACAATAACCATGAATCGTGGCGCCCTCTCTTATATTTTTTTTCTTTTTTGAGGAAAAATAAAAAAATATTAACAAGGTCTGTAATGCTTAACGATTTATTCACGAATCCGAACCGAATATACAAGTAAAGTTCAAGTTTTGCATTTATCGATTTCTATAAAACTTGTTTTCGCAGGTTTTCCTTCATAATTGTGTGATGGAACAACTGTTAACATATCTCTACGTTACTGATTTGAAACTAGGGTTAAGAATGAATAGTGTTATGAAACTAGGGTTAAGAATGAATAGTGTCAGACCTTTACCGTGAGACTTTAAAAGTAAATTATGTATTCATAAAATCAACAAATTATGTAAATTAAAGTCTCCCTACTTGTACTTTGAACATATTCCTCAGTTCCCACTACATTTATGTTTTTACTTATTTATTCGGAGCATCAAATATAACAATTATTGTTTGAAATACAAAAGCTAAAAAAAAAATATTGAAAATGCCAATTGAGCGTTCCAAAATGGTTAATGTGCGAGCTTATAAAAATCGAACTGTGATTTGTACAGGTAAAGAAAAATCCATTGCAGTCGATGTATTATTACCGTTTAAATGTATTTAACATTTTTTATAACTAAATACATGTACATTTCACGGATTGACCCATATCTATAAATCTTATCCGTGTACATTTCACTAATATAACAGTATTTACAGAATGTTGCTCATGTACATTTCACTAATATAACAGTATTTACAGAATGTTGCCCATGTACATTTCACTAATATAACAGTATTTACAGAATGTTGCCCATGTACATTTCACTAATATAACAGTATTTACAGAATGTTGCCCATGTTCCACTGATTTACTGGTATTTATAGAATGTTATTCGCGTACGTTCTACGGATTCACCAGTGTTTATGGAGGGTTACCCATGAACGAGTCCCTCTGTTCTGAATTGGTTGTCTGAGGCTTAGTAATTATGTGTAGTGCAGGCTTGGGCTATGAAGATATTGCTTGTCATAATCTATCTGTAAAGTCTTTAGAGCCGAAATTCACGCAAAAGTTTTGTAAACATTTCTCTAAAAGTAGCATGCACGTGTTTCAAGATTATAAATTAGGATAGCCACAATATGTTAAGATGTATGCACAAAAATGATTTAAATATTGTATCGGTAACATAGAAAAAGGTAACATAATAACTTTCTTTACTGTTGTCCACGTGGACTACATTAATACCATTTACTAAATGTAAAAGTTATCTGTTTCGCCGTTTTTCAATTCCATAATTCTATCATATCTGTTCTTGCGGGCAGTTATTATCTGTTCACTTAAGAACAAACTGTAATCCTAAAGTACATTTAAACCTAGTTTGATTTTTAATTTCGATAATATTTGTTGGTTGTTTTTTTCAATGAGATTCAAGTAAAAAGTATATTTATTTTTTTTTTTTACGTCACTTTAGGAATTGGATAAAAAACGAAAATATCTGAGAGCGGGAAGTTCCCAATCGAATAGCACAAACAAATCATTGAAGTAAATAAATTTCATCTAAGAACACTTTACCGATCCTGGTTTTATATCAAAAAATATTTATATTGATTTCTTCATCGATAAAACTTTATCTATCGTTCGTTTCACTATTCTAGATAAAATTGAAAATATTTTTGCTTAGAATCTCATACAACTTCACAAGGAGAATAATGAAAAAGGACATAGTCTTAACTCGAGAATTGTAATAACACTTTAATTAGTTGTTGTTTTCGTTTAGTTATAGTCAGCTAATTATGGAAGGATTTCATTGACCCGAGGACTGAAAAGATCGTTACCTAAATGACTCTATTGAAAACCCATTACGTGGAAATTTTCAGTTCATATTCGTGTAAGAACAGACAGGAAATTTAATGAACATTTGTTGTTGTTTTTTAACTTCACTTTGCTGTATGGTGTTTAAAATCCTGCTGTATGTTTAAATAGTCTGATATCTTCTCTGATAAAATGATACCTGGAAGATAGAACCAAGAAGAATTCGTTGCTCAGGAATTTGCGCAAAGCCACACAGGATCTTTTTGCATATAGCGGCCTTTAACCTTGAACCAACAGACTAAAAGTAAATCACTCAGTTAACAGCACCCTCTACCAGCTTTTAGGCTACTTTTATTTTTTTCGAGCAGTGTCATGCTTTTGCGCCAATGGTCGCAAGCCGCGAGTTCGTGGTTTCACAAGCAGTCCGAGCTATTTGGCCAAGTCTGCCTCCTCCCCAAAGATAAACTGTTAAAAACAAGACTGTTTTTTGTATTTTCAGTGTAAGTTGACTTTGAAAAACATTCTTAGTCCGTTTGACACTGTGGTGAAGTCAAGAGTTTCACTAATATACCTGAAATCGAATATTAGACCAAGTAATAAGTTGAAGTTTCTAAATCTTAATGCCAAACCTGTTCGGTGGAACATTCCATTGCAAATTTACGGTTTGAAAGTTAGAATCTTGTTAACAAATATGCACGCTTTTCAACCGTGGAAACATTATTACCCGACGGTCAGTTCGACGTTTCAATGGTACAAGAGTAGCCCAAGAATTGTGGGTTTATAGTGTTCACTAGCTTCCTTCCCTCTGGTCTATCTCTTAAAATCTAGGACAACTAGTACATCTAAATCCTGGAGTAACTTTGTGCAAAGTTCAGAAACAAACAGGCAAAAGTGAGGGGGGTCTGAAGAGTAAAGTTGTCGATTTAACATGTTATAGTAATCACAATAATGCAAATATTCATTTTGAAAGATGAAACGTATGGTTTATTATCAACAGCCATGGTAATAAATAACACAGGCCTGGGAATGTAAACTTAACAGAAGTTGTTTTGGTTTTAATAGCAGATTTTTTCCATAATTCGGTTATCCAGATTTCGAAAATAATATTCATTTTTTTCTGTCACGTAAGGAATTTTATAAATCGGGAAGAAAAGTGATACACTTACTTAGATGAAATTATTATTTAATTTACAACAATGAACACTTTTTTTATTATTACATATGTTTCTCGTGCGATTTAGAACAATCGATAAGACTGACGTCGCGATTGCTCTAGAGAAATTTATAGCCAGTGGCTGTAAACATTTCAAGCACAAAAAAATGTGATCTGATTTCAATGAAAATGATTTAATTGTGCAAAAATACGTGACATTTTGTGAAAAAATTTGTACACGAAGGAGAAAAATGGACTTCGGTTTCATCGTACGTGAATTAGTATTGAACAAATAATATTTTCAACACAGTAAAACCATCGCAAGTATGTGTTTGTTTGTTTTTCAATCTTGCGCAAAGCAATACAAGGTCTCTTTGTGCTAGCCGTCCCGAATTTAGCAGTGTAAGACTAGAGGGAAGGCATCTAGTCATCACCACCCATCGCCATCTCTTGGGCTACTATTTCACCAACGAATAGTGAGATTGACCATCACGTTATAACGCCCCCACTGCTGAAAGTGCGAGTATGTTTGGTGGGACGGGGATTCGAACCCGCGACCCTCAGATTACGAGACGAATACATTTACCCACCTGGCCTCACAGGCATAATCACGTTAAGCCTAATTTGTAAATACAAAACATTTTTTCCACTTTTTATTCATTTTATTTAAAAACTGAAAACCACGCATTTGACACTACCTCAGTCAATAACTAGAATTTTTATTTTTATGATCGAAATGAAACTAGTACTTAAAATAATTTGCACAGAATTGTTAATTGAATTTTTTGCTCTTGTTCCAAGAATTATCACACATTACATTAATGTTCATCTCAGTGATACCATAGTAATATTGTAATCACCAATGTCATTACATTAATGTTCATCTCAGTGATACTATAGGAATACTGTAATCACCAGTGTCATTACATTAATGTTCATCTCAGTGATACTATAGGAATACTGTAATCACCAATGTCATTACATTAATGTTCATCTCAGTGATACTATAGTAATATTGTAATCACCAATGTCATTACATTAATGTTCATCTCAGTGATACTATAGGAATACTGTAATCACCAGTGTCATTACATTAATGTTCATCTCAGTGATACTATAGGAATACTGTAATCACCAATGTCATTACATTAATGTTCATCTCAGTGATACCATAGTAATATTGTAATCACCAATGTCATTACATTAATGTTCATCTCAGTGATACTATAGGAATACTGTAATCACCAATGTCATTACATTAATGTTCATCTCAGTGATACTATAGGAATATTGTAATCACCAGTGTCATTACACTCTATTTATTCAATGCAAATAAACGTACTGTGTTGATAAGTTTTATACTTATGTGGATAATGAAATATATATAACAACGAAGGTTGATTCAGAGAGTTAATGTCTCTTTAGCAAGTAATTTGTAGTAGATGAAATGTTTGCCTGAAACGTTATTTTACACACGTATGATTAGAAATTCACATTGAACCAATAAGAAAGAAGTTGTCATTGTAAAACATGATTTAAATTATTCTATCATATAAAGGCTTTCTGTAGCTAGTTTTTAAAACGGTTAATTCGTATCCGTGGTTTGAAATACCAGCTAGATGCAGATATAATGTTACTTTAGCAAATTTTTCAAATTATACTGTGAAAACAGTTGTTGTTTTTATTTATGAGCTAAATAATTTTGTAGTTAAAACAAATATGTGATAATGAAAACAATTAATGTTGCAAAATGATTATCGAAGTAACGTTATTTCGAACGATCACTTGAAAATATCTTTTTGGCATAAAAATCAGATTTATATAGAATGATCATAAAATTAACTTTTAAGTTATTTTTATGACTAATTATACGAATAACCCTTTATTTTTCCTTTAAATGTTTTAATGTATGCGAAACATTATTTTTTTTCGTAGATGTAAATTTAAAAACATGTAGCTCGTCAGTATCGTGTGTGACTTTATGTACAATATTCCTCATGTTTGTTGACAGTGTGTAGATATTAGGGTTTAGCTGTCTTTCCCTCGGATGTTTCTTAATTTTTTGGAAAGTAGATGTTAGGGTTAGCCGTATTTCCTTCGGATTTTTTCTCATCTTTGTGGAAAGCGGATGTTAGGATTAACCGTTTTTGTTTTTTTTCCTGGAACTCTCCTCATATTTGTAAAAAAGTAGATATTAAGGTTAGCTGTCTTTTCTCGGAAGTTTTCTCATCTTTGTTAAGATTTCTCTCTGTGTGTGATATGAACTTTGGTATTTATGTTCTCAATTCTTCCTCGAGCATTTCATGTTAACACCACAGCTGTTGGTTGGACCAGGTGCATCACGTAGAGAATGTATTGTCATGGTTGAAAAAGATAAACAAAGAGTTTTCTTGTTCTGAGATTATTTGCATGTAAATGAAACATTCTGGTGCGATTCCTTCTTCCTTTAACTAACCAGGTCCCTCTAACCTAGATAAAAATCCAAGGCTAATCGAATTAGAAAACGGAAGATTGCCTCTGGGATGTGGACTTTAGGGTTAATGATTGATTATATAGCTGTCAGTGTAATAATTATTTTCCTGCTCATGCTGTCTGTCCACGTCACCTAAGATTGCATTTGGTGGGTACTTTTTATTTTTAACAACACTAAAGATAGACTTTAAGCTTTTCTGTCTAATTGAGAAAATGACTTCTCATGAGGAGCTACAACCACCTTTCTATATACAGACATTCTGTTCTGATGTCTTTCCATTCCAACTGAGACAAGGCTGCTGTTAAATTTGAGTTTCGGATGTTTGTCTTCACCACTGTAACTAATAAGTACACGCACAGAAACATTCACATGTACAAAATACAAACATACATAGATACACAGAGATGTAGCGATAAATATACTCAGGAATGATTTCTTGGTAACTCTGAAACAGTGTCGAATAGTTGCATATTATTTACAGTAGGTGACTCTATGCGTCCCCTAGTGGCACAGCGGTACGTCTGCTGACTTGAAATGCAATAAACCAGCTTTCGATACCCCTTGGGGGCACAACACGGATATCCCATTGTGTAGCTTTGTACTTAACTACAAACAGCAATAAGAACACGACGTTATGTCTCATTACTTCCACGTTTATACTGTTACACAGAAAGTAAACAAAGTTCACTTTCGTGGACAACTCTGGTATTGTAATTAAAAATTACTCAAAGTCCGAAATGTGATAATGTAGTTAAGAATAATGGAAAACAGAAAATATCGAACCTCCTGTTTCACAAACACAGTAAGAATGTGTTTTCAATACACAATGACATACCATACAAAAAGCGCTATAAACTCATGGAATGCTTATCAAAACATCTATCTTCCCGGCTGGACCGGGCGTGGTATAGTGCGCCCTGACTGTGAATCTATACTCTAAAGCTGCCCTTGTTATTATGAGATTTTTTTAAACAAATATTCTTCTTAAAACATCGATGGGACTTCGCCAACTTTTAATCTGCCTTGAAATGTCCATTATTAAAGTGTATTTGACACATCTTATTTCTATGTGTTTTAGAATTTTACTTAACAAAACCTGAAAATTTGTTGACATATTCTTGCTTTTGTGATGCTCATTTAATTTTCATCGTGTTCCACCTATGACCCCCCGACCTCATTCCATACTGGCTTCTGACTGTGAAGATTTCTGAAGATGCAATTCTGTTACAACAGTTTATCATCCATAGGATGTCACTGTGTCATATGTTCAGATAGTTTCTTAGTTCAATTCTGTTACAACAGTTTATCACCCATAGGATGTCACTGTGTCATATGTTCAGATAGTTTTTTGGTTCAATTCTGTTACAACAGTTTATCATCCATAGGATGTCACTGTGTCACATGTTCAGATAGTTTCTTAATTCAATTCTGTTACAAGAGTTTATCATACATAGGATGACGCTGTGTCATATGTTCAGATAGTTTCTTGGTTCAATTCTGTTACAACAGTTTATCACCCATAGGATGTCACTGTGTCATATGTTCAGATAGTTTCTTGGTTCAATTCTGTTACAACAGTTTATCATCCATAGGATGTTACTGTGTCATATGTTCAGATAGTTTCTTGGTTCAATTCTGTTACAACAGTTTATCATCCATAGGATGTTACTGTGTCATATGTTCAGATAGTTTCTTGGTTCAATTCTGTTACAACAGTTTATCACCCATAGGATGTCACTGTGTCACATGTTCAGATAGTTTCTTAATTCAATTCTGTTACAACAGTTTATCACCCATAGGATGTCACTGTGTCATATGTTCAGATAGTTTCTTGGTTCAATTCTGTTACAACAGTTTATCATCCATAGGATGTCACTGTGTCACATGTTCAGATAGTTTCTTGGTTCAATTCTTTTACAAGAGTTTATCATCCACAGGATGTCACTGTGTCACATGTTCAGACAGTTTCTTGGTTCAATTCTGTTACAAGAGTTTATCATACATAGGATGACGCTGTGTCATATGTTCAGATAGTTTCTTGGTTCAATTCTGTTACAACAGTTTATCATCCATAGGATGTTACTGTGTCATATGTTCAGATAGTTTCTTGGTTCAATTCTGTTACAACAGTTTATCATCCATAGGATGTTACTGTGTCATATGTTCAGATAGTTTCTTTGTTCAATTCTGTTAAAATATGTTCTAATCGATAGGATGTCATTATGTAAGATTTTTAGATAGATAAACGATTACTTTGTTCCGTGTGTAGTTTCTTACTTCGTTGTAACCAGGTCAAAATAAATAAATCGGTGAAAAGACACGGTGTAACAGGATGAGATTGAAGTTAACAAGTTTATAATAATTTAAAGTGTTTGAAACAAAATATAAGATGGTATTTGAAAAAACCTGTAGAAGAAATAATATCCATATATTATACCATTATCGTACAGTTTTGTTTACATAAAAATAAAAAAGTCATATCGTCAACCAGATGTTGTTACCTCCGGGTGGGGGTTAGAGAAGTGTGTATCAAACACTAACCTGCCTGGTGGGGGTTAGAGAAGTGTGTATCAAAGACTAACCTGCCTGATGGGGGTTAGAGAAGTGTGTATCAAAG
Organism: Carcinoscorpius rotundicauda; assembly: GCA_011833715.1. Taxonomy (NCBI): domain Eukaryota; kingdom Metazoa; phylum Arthropoda; class Merostomata; order Xiphosura; family Limulidae; genus Carcinoscorpius; species Carcinoscorpius rotundicauda. The sequence goes on along the minus strand of CM022391.1, from coordinate 3,012,747 downwards.
ACTAACCTGCCTGGTGGGGGTTAGAGAAGTGTGTATCAAAGACTAACCTGCCTGGTGGGGGTTAGAGAAGTGTGTATCAAACATTAACCTGCCTGGTGGGGGTTAGAGAAGTGTGTATCAAAGACTAACCTGCCTGGTGGGGGTTAGAGAAGTGTGTATCAAAGACTAACCTGCCTGGTGGGGGTTAATGAAGTGTGTATCAAACATTAACCTGCCTGGTGGGGGTTAGAGAAGTGTGTATCAAACACTAACCTTCCTGGTGGGGGTTAGAGAAGTTTGTATCAAACACTAACCTGCCTGGTGGAGTTAGAGAAGTGTGTATCAAACAGTAACCTCCCTGGTGGGGGTTAGAGAAGTGTGTATCAAACACTAACCTGCCTGGTGGGGGTTAGAGAAGTGTGTATCAAACACTAACCTGCCTGGTGGGGGTTAGAGAAGTGTGTATCAAACAGTAACCTGCCTGGTGGGGGTTAGAGAAGTGTGTATCAAACACTAACCTGCCTGGTGGGGGTTAGAGAAGTGTGTATCAAACACTAACCTGCCTGCTCCTACTCAGTTGAAGGTTTTGACACTGAAACGTGGCCCCGGCATGGCCAGGTGGGTTAAGGCGTTCGACTCGTAATTTGAGGGTCGTGGGTTGGAATTCCCGTCGCACCAAACACGCTCGCCCTTTCCACCTTAGGAGCGTCACAATGTAACGGTCAATCCCATTATTCGTTGGTAAAAGAGTAGCCCAATAGTTGGCGGTGGATGGTGATGACTAGCTGCATTTCCTCTAGTCTTACACTGATAAATTAGGGACGGCTAGTGCAGATGGCGCTCGTGTAGCTTTGGACGAAATTCAAGAAACAAATACTAAAACGTTGCTACTAATTATTTATACGGCTCTCAGAGAAGATGTTTGTTGTAGCACAAAACTACACCAAGGGCTATTTTGTGCTCTCCCCACCACGTGTATTGAAACCCGGTTTCTTTTAGTGAAGGTCCGCAGACATTCTGCTGTACCATTGGGGGGCGTTATGAGAAGAAAAATATTTTTGCGTGAATATATATACACACACACACACATTAGTGGTACAACGGTAGACTCGTGATGCTAGAAACCAGGTTTCGATACCCGTAGTTGGCCATTGTGTATATTTGTGCTTAACTTCAAAGACAAACTCTTCTGTATGCCACGTTCCGATACTCTTAGCAAATTATTTTCCGTTAATTTTGCCAGAAACAAAACCAAAACTAATTTAATTCAGACTCAGAGTGGTGAGACAAAAACATTATTGAAGTTTATCTGACAAAATTAGATAGCGGTATTTAGTTTACCCACAGTTCTCTGGGTTATGCCTTTAACGCTTACATATATTGATATACGTAATATTATGTGGCCTTGGTAATGTTAAACAGTTACTTAATGGTATGTAGTACATATAATTATGTTAACAACTGTGTTCTGTGTATACTGATATTAGTCTGTTAATGTATATAGAACACACAAACGTAAGGCTGGAGTTCCACGTGCACGTAGAATGCTGTACGTATTTCTGTCATGTTATCAGTATTCAACAAAGCATTGCTGAGAGCGACACGTGCGTAAAATTTCATTATATGTACATTAGTCTTTATTGATAGCACGTTCGTTCCGCGTTATCGCTGGTAAGGCATGGTTATTGTTTTGGCTAAGGCCACACAGTAATTCCGCGAAGTTTAGAAGTAACGTATTTTTAACTCAGATGTTGTTAGAATATTTCACCACATGGTGGTCAGTTTCTTGCACCCAAAACCACACACGTCATAACATGAACGTGCAAGTAAGAAAATACTTTAAAACAGTATATAGCGCCATGCCGTTCTTTTTAAACACGAAACAGTTGTAAAGTATCTAACGTTACACGTTCAGTGTGTTTCCTTATTGCAAAGCCACGTCGGTCTATCTGCTGTGTCCACCGAGGATAATCAATCCCCTGATTTTATTTAGAATTGTTGTTGTTGTTGTTTTGAATTAAGCACAAAGCTACACAATGGGCTATCTGTGCTCTGCCCACCACGGGTATCGAAACCCGGATTTTAGCGTGTAAGTCATCAGACATACCGCTGAGCCACTGGGGGCTTTTAGAATTGTAAATTCGAGAGCTCACCGCTATCCCACCAGGGGCATACACGTAGAGACTGATTGATTGATTGTTTGGAATTAAGCACAAAGATATAAAATGGGCTATCTGTGCTTTTTTCCACCACGATTATCGAACCCCGGTTTTTAGCATTGTGATTCGGCACTGGAAGGCATACAGAGACAAAACAATAACGAAATGTTTGTTATACAGTTATTAAGTTTTAACAATATTTTTTCTGGTATTATATCATAAATATTATACACAACTACGTCATCCCCACACACACTAAAATCAAAAATCGGTTTTTAATATCCGCGTTGTGCTTAACAACAAATATAAAAACGTGATATTTTAGTGAAGAACTGATAAACCGTTTTGTAAGCGTGACTAGATATTTTTATATACATATAAAACAAATCAATGCTTATTCAAAGACGTAAATTAAAATCATCTTTCGTGAGTAACATTTTTGAATTCAACATTTTTACGTATGCTATATTAAAACGATACCCGTCACGTGGCCACCACAGCCGATATCAGAAACTCGATATTGATATTCCTATCTTACAATTACTCGAGTAATTTTTCTATTATAAACATAATTTGTTATTTGATATGTGTTTTGAATTTCGCGCAAAGCTACTCGAGGGCTATCTGTGCTAGCCGTTCCTAATTTTGCAGTGTAAGACTAGAGGGAAGGCAGTTAGTCATCACCAACTCTTAGGCTACTCTTTTACCAACGAATAGTGGGATTGACTGTAACATTAGAACGCCCCCACGGCTGAAAGGGCGAGCATGTTTGGCGAACCCGCGACTCTCGGATTACGAGTCGCACGCTTAACGCGCTTGGCCATGCCTGGGCCTTGCAATTTGAATAGCACATAGTTACCGTTTTATGTAGTAATGCTAGACAATACTATTACTTGAGTTATGTATTTTTGTCCTATCCAAACTCGTATGAGAATGTCATAATATTTTGTTTGTTTACTATTATGCACAAAGTTGCTTACACAACGGACTGTTTGTGCTTTGCTCACCGATGCTTAGAAGTGGCCAAGTCGTTGGGTCGCTGACTTGTAATATGAGGGTCATGGGTTCGAACCGTCGTCCCAGCAGACATGCTCGCCTTTGCAGCAGTGGTAATGTTATATATATATTTTAACGACCAATCACACTTTTCGATCGTAAAAGAATAGCTTACAAGATGGCGGTAGGTGGTAATGACTAGTCCCTCTGGTCTTAGATTAGGGACGGCAAGCATAAATTGTAGTTTTTTGCAAAATTCAAAACAAACAAAGCGTTGGAAGTAGGCCTGGCATGGCCAAGCGCGTAAGGCGTGCGACTCGTGATTCGAGGGTCGCGGGTTCGCGCCCGCGTCGCGCTAAACATGCTCGCCTTCCCAGCCGTGGGGGTGTATAATGTGACAGTCAATCCCACTATTCGTTGGTAAAAGAGTAGCCCAAGAGTTGGCGGTGGGTGATGATGACTAGCTGCCTTCCATCTAGTCTTACACTGCTAGATTAGGGACCGCTAGCACAGATAGCCCTCGAGTAGCTTTGTGCGAAAGTCCAAAAAACAAAACAAGCGTTGGAAGTCTTATCACGCAAGTTGATAAAACAGAGGCCAAAAGTACCTGACCCTCGCAGATTCTCAAAAACCAAATCACGACAGTAGACAGACTTTCCATTGAGCCGTCACAGGGCCGATTTAATATAATTTGTTATAATACTATAGTAAATGAACTTGTTTTAACCTTAAATGTTTTTGAATACTGTGAGATAGTCTCGCTGTGTTGGATTTGAATATGTAACTATTCCATTCTAAAGTCATTATCTACAGATATTGTCCAACATTAAACCACATTTTGTTGTAGTAGTTGAATAATGTATTTTAACTAGTTTTAAAGTACATTTGATCCATGGTTGCTGTTTTTGGAATTTCGCACAAAGCTACTCGAGGGCTATCTGTGCTAGCCGTCCCTAATTTTGCAGTGTAAGACTAGAGGGAAGGCAGCTAGTCATCACCACCCACCGCCAACTCTTGGGCTACTCTTTTACCAACGAATAGTGGGATTGACCGTCACATTATACACCCCCACGGCTGGGAGGGCGAGCATGTTTTAGCGCGACCCTCGGATTACGAGTGCACGCCTTAACGCGCTCGGCCATGCCAGGCCCACATTTGATCCAATTGCTAGTTAACTGTTAATATGAAGTAATTTCTTTGCGATATTATATTATTCAAGGTTTCAATGGCTCTCATTGCTGATAGAACGTTTCTAATTGCTTTGTGTAACATGCAGATCTGTTTGTTTATTTGAAGATGTCGCGCAACGCGACACAAAAAGCTGTCACCACATGTATTTTGCATTGATATGCGAGAGCAAAGCTGACTAATCAACAGCTTCTGCCGTCAACTAGTCTCGTCTTAATAAGACCCGAAGTGCACAGTTCATTCTTACCGTAGTATGTTGTGATTCATTAACCCTAAAATTAAACCACGAATGTCCCTATGGCAATACTGTACGTCTTACGAGTTTCACATTTTGGATGTGGGGAAAAAAAATCATCTATCTTTCTTGCATACAGTATGGAAAAAAATTAATTCATTTTACAAATAAAAAACAAAATGAATAATATCATTAAATTCCAATTTTTAAATATTATTTCTTAGAAGAGTGAATTGGTTTGTTAAAGTTGTAGGGAAAGACGTAATACTGACACTTTCTGTTGACGTTCGTCAGCAATGAATGAGAAACAAGTGAATTAATATAATTATGTTTCCTCGTTACCTTTCTGATAATGAATAACTCTATTCACTTTAGTTCAGAATTTAAATTTCAAATTTTATCCGTTAAACACTTTCAGTTACCATACAGAATCTGTTATGTAAATTAGGCTTTAAATAGTGTGGTATTGCTTTACTGATAATTAAAATGTATTCTTAAAGTAAATCTCGACGAACAAGTATGGCTGTGATTGACTGATTCCACAGAGGTCGCTTCTGTCTGCTGTAGTTTAGTGAACAGCTCTTCAAATTCTAACACAATGGAAAGTATTGTTGTGTAGCGAAAACAGGAAAAGTGAAAAAGAATTATTGGCCCTTTTTATGGCACGCTCCTCGAATAATTATTTAAAATGAGTGAGGGTCGCTCTTGAGACAGTATTTGGGAATATTACATTATGCCATTTAAAATAAATGTTTTTTTTCTTTTAGTTTTTATTTTGTGCAAATCTACATAAGGTCTATTTTTGCCACCCGTTTCAAATTTAACAGTGACAGACGAGAGGAAATATCTTCTGCCATTTGTTCGACTACTCTTTTATCCATGAATAGTTTGATTTAGTGTCACATTATAACGCTCCTTCGGCTAAAAGGGGAGCTTTATATTTTGTTTGTTTTTTGGAATTTCGCACAAAGCTACTCGAGGGCTATCTGTGCTAGCCGTCCCTAATTTAGCAGTGTAAGACTAGAGGGAAGGCAGCTAGTCATCACCACCCACTATTGGGCTACTCTTTTACCAACGAATAGTGGTATTGACCGTAACATTATAACGCCCCCACAGCTGGGAGGGCGAGCATGTTTGGCGCGACTCGGGCGCGAACCCACGGCCCTCAGATTGCGAAGCGCACGCCTTAACGCGCTAGGCCATACCAGGCCAAAAGGGGGGAGCACGTACATTGAACGGGATTCAAACCATCAATTCATAAATTACGGATTCAGTATTTTAACCAGAAGACCAGCCGTTTATAACAATAATTGTTGTTATTGATCGATTATTCACACTATGATTTTTAATATTATGCTTCAGGTTTTAAGTTGACGTGATAAGCACGTTTTAAAATTTCAAACAAATATAATTTTTTGTGTGTTTTGCATCACGTTACTGTCTAAAAGGGAACATACGCTTGTATTAACGTAAAATTATATATCTAAGAAAGGTTTCTAATTTCACTTTAAGTCTTTCCGCCCATGTAATTTTCATCAACTAAATTTGTTTATGTTTTACAAGTAATACGTTTATTAGTAGCGTAGCTTCGTTGTGAAGGGGCGCTAAAACCATAATACATAAGTCGCGAGCTAGAATTTCCTTAACGAAGGTGAAAGTTAGGCCAACAGTTGGTAGTGGATGGTGTTTACCGGCTACCTTTGTTTAAACCTATCACTTCTAATTTAAAACTGCTGGCGTTAATAGCTTTCGAGAGCTCGTAAGGCGTGGGACTCGTAATCCGAGGGTCGCGGGTTCGCACCCGCAACGCGCTAAACATGCTCACCCTCCCAGCCGTGGGGGTATATAATGTGACGGTCAATCCCACTATTCGTTGGTAAAAGAGTAGCCCAAGAGTTGGCGGTGGGTGGTGATGACTAGCTGCCTTCCCTCTAGTCTTACACTGCAAAATTAGGGACGGCTAGCACAGATAGCCCTCGAGTAGCTTTGTGCGAAATTCAAAAACAAACAAACAATGATAGCTTTCGAGCTGATTTGCGAGACATTCATCACACAAACATTAAATACAAGAATTACAATGACAATCTGTCATTATCAGGAACGTGTTAATTGTTAGTTTGGGTTTATCAAGTACAATCTTTTAGTTCATAGTTTGATCTCTTGTCTGATTTGAGATCTAATTACAGCCTCGGCTATCGAAAGTTTCTTCGTGATTAATACTCACGAAAGTCACAACAAACAATTAAGATATGTATTTTCAGATTTTAAAAATTAAAAAAACGGTTTTAGATTTTTTTTCTTTGATATGGTTATCCTTGTTCAAACCTCTAATAAAAAGATAATTTATACCGTTCCACATTCGATGACACAGACACACACATGTTCTCTGGAGAACTTCATATAATATCAGAAATAAAAAAAATGTTATTATTAGGTCACTTTTACTATTTTTATTTTTGTGTCTGTGTGTAAAAAGATGCCAAAACCACTTCAAAATCTGCTTATATTGCAAAGATCTGGTGTTAGATTCCCGCTACGGACAGAGTACAGATAATCCGTTGTATAGATTTCAATTAAAATAACAATATTTTATATTTTAGCTGTTATTTTTATTTATCCGTCGATTTTTTTTTTCATGAGACAATCTTTTATAGTTTCCTAGATATTTTAGAGAAAGAGTGGCAAAATTGTAACTGTAACTTCTGAGATCTCAAGTATTTTTAAGTATCTGGTCAGTTTCTACGATCTTATTTTCTCAACATTAGACATTTGGATATTTGTTCTTCAGTTGTTTTGTTCGTTAAAATTATTTAAAAAATTTACAAAACAAATAATGTTAGAGCTCAACAATTAACTTCATATAAGTAAATATCGTGCTTTGTTTTAAATTTCATCACAAGGAAAATATATGATATCACATTTTCATATATTAATTTAATTCCAATCTGAGACCCCTACTTCATAAATGAAACGAGACAAAATTATAATTAGCACAGACGCCAGTGCTCAGCGTAAGTCTTGTCTTAAGTGGAATGCTAAGCCTAATTTTACTTTTACGGTTCTAAATTGAACAGTGTGGCATGGTTCATTCATTTCCAAGAAAGCCTTATGTGCCCCCTAAAATACTCAAATATGAGTACACACTTACAATTATAGAACACCATTTGCAGAAGAAGAAAAGACATCGTTTCTAATATTAAGGTGTTGTTACGTTTAAATCTCTTTAACGCTATGGTAGGCTTATCCACAATTTGTAAACATTCAGATGCAGCACGGTATAACTTACGATTTATGTTTGTTTACTATTATTAGCACCCTGAAAGCGAAACATTCATACACCAAGGATATTTCCTTATGGTTAAAAAAACAAACAAACAAAAAACATTCGCTCAGTGACCTTCGCATTTTCGACCTTCGCAGGATGTAAGTTATTTCCAGGGTGGGGTACTTCAAACAGGTTGGTGAATAGACTTCTTTGTAAGAGCCACGGTGCGTAAAATCTGTAAACTATTAAGTAATACGATTAAAGTTTTAAATCTTTCAGATCGGAAGAGAAACGAGAGAATTCGTAACATGATAATCAAAGTCCAGAGACAAAACTTGCATTAAACACGTAAAGTTTACAGTAGAATTCCTATTATTAAAACAACAATGCTAATCTTTTTAGAATTTCAAAGTGTATTAAATAATACAGCTTTTTTTAACACATTATTATGTACTGTCCCATATGTCTTGGGAAATATATCTTCTACGTAGTTGGTAAATATTGGATATATTTATCATTCTAATTAAGCACATTTTCCAAAGTTTTTCGAGCAATAATTCGGTAGGTAATGGAAACTTGATATCAGTGACATTTATGTTGTTAAAGGTAACATAGTTGTACATGGTAGATTATAAGGTAGAATTCCTTTATTTGATATCGTGTGGTCTAATGAAGTGTACATCAGTGTGTATTATGATAACATGTATGTTGGACTGCCACTCACTCTGTGGTGTGTGTGTGTCAGGTTTACCTACTAGTGGTGTTGATATGATATTTTTTGTAAACACTGTAACCAACATTATACTGTTTGTCTGTGTATTACAACGACATCTCCAATGTGTATACAATTTTTATGTATGTTTTAAGTTCCACTGTTTCATACGTAAGATATTTTATCTGTGTTGTCACTTATTATAGTTTATCTCCGGTTTATTATGTTACATTACGCTTTGCAGTTTCAAATAGCCGGAAATTTGATTTGCATTTAGAAGTTAATTAAATGTCTATATGTAAAAGAAATTATGATATTTGCCAGCAAGAATGATATACACAATTTTTTTTAACACGAACATATTTTGATATACAAAAAGACAATACAATTTATAACAATGATTATTACAAATGATTATTTATATACAAGTTTACAAACTCACAAACAATATTCAGTTCTCTATCTGGTCTGGAACTGAATATTTTATCAACGGTTCAGATCCATGAGGTAAATGTTACTTTAATATTGATACACAGATAGATACACTTCACTTAAAAGGAGGGCTTGCATGGCCAGGTGGTTAAGGCGTGCAACTCGTAATTTGAGGATCGCGGGTTCGCACCCCAGTCGCATCAAACATGCTCGTCTTTTCAGCCGTGGGGGTGTTATATGTGACGGTCAATCCCACTATTCGTTGGTAAAAGAGTAGCTCAAGAGTTGGCGGTGGGTGGTGATGACTAGCTGCCTTCCCTCTAGTCTTACACTACTAAATTAGGGACGGCTAGCACAGATAGCCCTCGAGTAGCTTTGCGCGAAGTAAAAAAAAACAAGAAAAAAGCGGCGGGAATGCTAGGACTAGCTCTTTGTTCTTGGCTGGCTTCACGCCGCTTACAAGCTGACTTTTAACGATAAAGATATTCAATATTCACGTAGATATATTAAGATCCAAAGTTAATTTTCTGAAGTTGAATGGTTTGTGATGTTTGAAATCTGTAAACGTTCCTGGTCCAATTCTGCACTTTTCTGATTAATAAACGTTACTCTCAGTTATAGCTTTCAGCTTTATAGTATACTCACTGTCGCTGACAAAGCAATATTCTGTTACTCTCCCCCAGATATGTGTGTTTTCATATCGCAAAGCCACCTCGAGCTATTTGCAGGGTCCATCGAGGGGAATTGAACCCCTGATTTTAGCACTGTAAATTCGTAGACTTTCCGCTGCGCCAGGGGAGTACTGCTTCTCGGTTAGCTGCTTTTTTCGATTCATGCGAGATTCTCGAACGCTCAACAATGTTCAAAACACGCTAGTATTTTTGTGAACCACATGTTTTTTTATGCTTGCTATCGAAAATGTACAAATTTATAGAACAGGCGGGACTTGCGCAGTACACATCAAACAGCATATGTCACACGCATAAAAGCAAATGTGGGTATTAAAATAAATGTATAACATTAAATCTCTCACACTCTGTACTTTGAAACTTCCACACTATTGTACGTAATATTTCTGTATGTCAGAACTTCTACATTATTTGCGGAATAGCTTGGTAGATATTATAAGAATGACCGTAGTTAGTATATTATATAACCACTGATGAAACTGATATTTATTCTATATTACGGTAATTATTAAATTGTATTGAACAATTAAAGCGACATTTTTATGATTTAAATAATTTTGAATAAATCTTGGAATACATGTTAAACAAGTCCTGTTAAACTGTATTAACATATATGACACGAAATGCACTCAACCATTAAACTTGAATCTTATGAAAAGTACAATATTTTCTTGTACTGTACGTGCATCAGATATTTCGACGTCGTAGTTTGGCTATTGCTGTAAAAAGTCCATGTCCTGTGACGTAACGAACTATAATAGGCGAAAGAAAGACCTGTATTTGTGTGTGCGTGTTGTTATTGTTTTTATGTTGTAACCGCGTGAAACGAGTTATTAACACAAGCCTTTGATAATTGACATTCTACTGAACCGTGAAGACCGATGGTAGATAGGTCTGAATTTGTGTGTGAGAGAGAGGAAACGAAAACAGCATACTCTCGTTTTCAGGGCACGACTCTAAGCCATCACTTTGTTCGAGTTAAACTGTTATCAAACTTTTTTTTCCTACTGCTGAAATACGAAATAAAAGTGTAATTTTAAACATAAAATATGCTGTTAAAGTGTAACGTTTATATGTACGTTTTACTGATTTTTTTGGGGAAAATAATTATGTGAAAAAATAGTTTTCATTAATTCATATTACACGTGAAAAGTAAGGACGAATGAACTGCAGTTATGAAAAATATATAAATAACAGTTATGAAACGTTATGGGAAATAATACTGTTAAGAATTACACGAAACAGAAAAGAATTGTGAAAAATTACATGAGAAAAGTAACAATTGTGAAAAGAATGGGGAAATAAATAACTTTTTCCGAATATTTCTATTTTAAACGAATGTTTAACTTCTCTTGTCATGTAAATCCATAGTGTGATCCTGAAAGCCCCTATAAAATCCCCTTGATCCTTCAATAGAGGGCCCGGCATGGCCACATGGGTTAAGGCGTTCTACTCGTAATCTGAGTGTCGCGGGTTCGAATCTCCGTCGCATCAAATATACTCGCCCTTTCAGCCATGTAGGCGTTATAATGTGACAGTCAATCCCATTATTTGTTGGTAAGAGAGTAGCTTAAGAGTTGGCAGTGTGTTGTGATGACTACCTGTCTGCGCGAAATGAAAAAAACAAAGCAAAAAATCAAAACCTTCAATAGAACCCTTTTTAAAATTTAAAGGTAACTACGTTTTTGATTGGCCAGGTGTTTAAGGTGCTTGATTCGCAATTCGAAGGTCGCGGGCTCGAATCTGCGTACCACTAAACATGTTCTCCATTTCAGTCGGGGGGGCGTTATAATGTTACGATCAATACCGCTATTCGTTGGTAAAAGAGTAGCTCAAGAATAGGCCGTGGGTGGTGATGACTAACTGCCTTCCATCTGATCTGTCACTGATAAAATAGAAATGGCTGGCGCAGATAGCTCCCGTGCAACTTTCTTAAAAATTCACAACTAACTAAACTAATTGTTCGAGTAAGAATCAACTATTGAATATTCACAATGAGTACATGAAGTTTGTTTGTTTTTGTTGAATTTCGCACAAAGCTACTTGAACGCTATCTGCACTAGCCATCCCTGATTTAGCAGTGTAAGACTAGAGGGAAGGCAGCTAGTCATCATTACCCACCGCCAACTCTTGTGCTATTCTTTTACCAACGAATAGTGGAATTGACTGTAACATTATAACGCTCTCACGGCTGAAAAGGTGAGCATGTTTGGTACGACGGAGATGTGAACCCGTGACCCTCAGATCACGAGTCACACGCCTTAAACCACCTGGCCATGCCGGGCCGACTACATAAAGAGTGGTCATGTTTAACAATGTCGATTACATTCATATTATTATAACATACTTTATGGGTATTATTTACAAATGTGTTAGATTAAAAATTGATATTACTTTTACGTACACCCACTCGAGTAAAACGCATTAATTAACAAACTTTATTAATGGCTGTTTGTAAATTTTCTCATATATTTTGAAGCGACCCCAAATGTAGATAGATTCTTACGCCCTCTATGTATCATTCATTCAGTATACTCGATAATAACGGGGTTATTTTTACTTTTTGAAAGTTTCGTTTTCTCTATAACGTATTTAAATTAATTATCGTTGCTTGGTGTTGTTCTTAAGTGTTGATTTGCTACGTACACGATTACTACATGCATGTGTGTGTGTAGTTATTGGTGTAGTGAAACATTCGCATTCTGCTATTCGCTGTAATGCATACAGAAGTATCCCTCGTTGTTAAGTTGCGTGATTTCATCAAAAGGAAACTGTAATACTGTAATACATTTGATTTTTGATTTATCTTATTTGCTGTTCAGTCATTAACTCATCCATTTTTCTCTCTACCAGTCAATGAATTTATCAATGTCTGGAAACGTTTTCATCTCTTTTTCTCCATATATCTATCACTCTATCTGTTGTTTTAATTATTCATTCATCCTTTTTCTGTCTCTCAAGTGAGGCGTGGTGCGTGTCCTTATCATTAGCCTGCTCCAAACTATGAATTTACGAATTCATGGTTCCATCTTTTGGGGCCATATGTGTAAGGTTTGTTTGTTTGTTTTGAATTTCGCACAAAGCTACTCGAGGGCTATCTGCGCTAGCCGTCCCTGATTTAGCAGTGTAAGACTAGATGGAAGGCAGTTAGTCATCACCAACTCTTGGGCTACTCTTTTACCAACGAATAGTGGGATTGACCGTCACGTTATAATGCCCCCATGGCTGAAAGGGCGAGCATATTTGGCGCAACTGGAATGCGAACCCGCGACCCTCAGATTACGAGTCACACGCCTTAACACGCTTGGCCATGCCGGGCCATACGTGTAAGGATGGTGGTTATTCCCACTGTTCTGCCATACAGGGGTTGGCAGCTGATAGCGCCCTCCCGACACATGACTGTGTGAAGATAGTTTTTGTACAGCTTTGTGTGAAATTCTCAAGCAAACGTTGTCCTTCTCTAGTTCTGCCCCTATCCCCACGTGGCACTGGAAACTGGGTTTCGATACCCGTGGTGGATAGAACACAGATGGCCATTTGTATCGTTTTGTGTTTAACTACAAAACAAATTCCTTAGACCCATCCATGCCACTCATCTTCCGTTTACTCTCTCGACCAACTGCATTTTGTGTTTTTATTTTGAACCATCTAAATCATCCTAATTACATAACCGTGTTCATCTCTCGCACTTTATTTGTGAATACGTTTAAAATTGTAACTCGAGCGTATATTTTTTGGTAGCAACTCCGAACAAAATAAAATTCACTAAAGCAGTTCGTCTTTCAAAACTTTATATAAGTAAATGTAACAAAACCCCCAAATTGTTGGTTTGGTATTGTTTTTATATAAACCGTTTTGTAAAATACTAACTATCCGTCTGTATAGGTATGAAAAAAATGTTATAAAAATATACAGCCATAGTTTGAGTTTGTGTTTGTATATATATATATATATATATATGTACTATATAACAAACTTTGCCAACCACGGTTACACTAAATTTGACTGCACTTTATGATAAGTGTTCCAGGTCCGTGTTTTCTTGGAAATTTGCCAACTACAGTTACACGACTCTACACTAGAGGGACACTCGGTTGACTGCAAATGTGTTTGTCGTGTGTGTGTTTTTTCATAGCAAAATCATATCAGCTACTGCCGAGTCCTCCGAGGGGAATTAGACTTCTGATTTTAACGTTGTAAGTGTGTGTCGTTATCTACGTACACGGATAATTTCTGACAGACAAAGAAGGATGATATTACATCTGTCTCCACCACGTTTAGTCAAAATTCGATCATTTTTGACTGAGTTGTATTATGAAAATTCGGTCATGTGTTAACAGATTGGGATATTTTTATTTTCGTAACCTTGACCCTCATAAACTAACCTCTTCTAAGTTGGTTCATAGTTCAATTGTATACATACTTTTGATCAAATCCATTCATCTGTTTACGAAAAAATTTACTGACAAACACACATAAAGGGATAAAAAACACCTCCGTCCATTCAACGGCGAAGGCAGTAAGGATGTTCTTGTGTTCTCTTCGAACAACTTGCCCCATTTTGTATCGTTCTAGGTTTGACAGTCCTAATTACAGACTGTTGCTCAACACAATTACCCTAAGATTCACACCTGGACCGCATGTCTTAACAAAACATACTCTCCACTGTGTGTGTGGACGTGGGCTTGTAATACCATGGTAAATAACGCCAAAGGCACAAAAGTCCGGAGGGCTGTCAGGGCTTTGACGAGCGTTTTCTACTTCCTTAGCTGTCCCTCCAATGAAAAACAGTCTCGAATTTGAAGCGTGTCTGGACGGATGTTTGTGAGTCCTTCAACCTTAAACCATTTGTAGCATTATTTCAATAGCAGTACCAGGAGATTTGGTAATTTCATCACATTTTGTGTGTCTGTGTCCCCGGGGATATTTCTTTCTTTTGAGAACTTGGAATATAGCTGACTTTTTAACCCGTTGTTGCTAAATGCTCTCATCTTTCAGGTTTTCCGTTTCCACAGAAAACACTAAATTCGCCCTATTTTGTTGAAATATTTCCTCTTTGGTTCTACATCATCTAACAATTTTGCACTGCAAATACGTTTCGTCAGAAATGGCTATGACGAGGATATTATAAGACATACTTTGTAGGAAGATGTCGTCACAGAATCTTAAGTTAATGTATAATATTATAAATTGACAAGTGCGTGTTAATCTCTGTCACGTGACAACAAGAGTAGTAAAAAGTAATAGAAGCCTATAAACTACTGACTGTAAAATTTTTGTTATATATCCAAATCGATTCAATTACACGAAGAAAATAAGTGATAAATTGTGTATCTACGAGATGAGTTGGGAAACGGACGATCAATTAAAAAACAGAAAAGGGGATTTGGTGAACATCACTGGTCAGCAGGTGACCTCACGAACACCAATGGAACTCTCGTCATCAAGTGACGTAATAACACAGGTGAACATCACTGTAACACTGTTGAACTAGTGACGTCACGAACACATATATATATATAATAAGCGTAAATATAGTATATATATATTCAGGGGTAGACAAAAAAGTGGTCTTGAAAATGTTTTTAATTTGTTATAATTTTTATCAGATAATAAAAAAATACATACAACTACATGTTTTTAGAGTATACTCGATGAGATTTATTTAAGACATCAAATTCCAATTTTAACGCTTTTTAACATCTGAACTTTTCATGATTTTACCACAAAACGTGTTGTGCATCTACTGTAGTTTCTTAGATCATTTTATTACAGTAAACTTACAAAATGATCAAACACGTTTATCTACAAGACATCTCAGACATTACAGAATTTATGTTACAGAATGGTCAGGTCAATCACCTGATATAAATCTGATTGAGAATTTATGGGTCGAGTTAAATCGATTAACGAAAGATCGCAAAACAAACATAGATAGTGAACTTTTTCAAGTACTCGAAGAAGGATGGTAGTCAACCATTGAGAAATATTGAGTTTGTTTTTAAGTTTGCGCTAACCCACTCGAGGGCTGTCTGCGCTAGCCATCCCCAATTTAACAGTGTAAGACTAGAGGGAAGGCAGCTAGTCATTACTACCCATCGCCAAATCTGAGGGTCGCGAGTTCAAATCCCCATTACTCTTCCCTTCCCTCTAGTCTTATACTGCTAAATTACGGACGGCTAGCGCAGATAGCCCTCGAGTAACTTTGCACGAAATTAAGAAAAATCTTCTAATCTCACTCGTTGAACCAGAACAACCAGTTCATGAACATAAAATAAATATCAGTTAATAGTAGGATACTTTACGTCTGATGGAGGATATGGTAAAATATTTAATTGTTAGTTTCAAGATTACTGGCATTAGACAAAAGAATGTTGAATCAGCAAATTATACTGTCATTCGTGTAATCAACGAATTTTGAATAAGACCGAAAAAATTAACGAGCCGTAAAGACATTTCAAGCTTTTATGTAATACCAAAAAAGTGGGATTTGGTTAAAGCCCTTTTTACACACCCAAGGCCATAAAGAGCAACGCATGTTATGGCTACGTAGTACTTAATATTTCACAAAAGAGAATCTGTCAAACTGTAATAACGACGAACTGAGAGACAGATAGAAGCAAACCTCTTTCATTTAATATTCACTTTGATATAGTTGAGACAATATTGACAGGATGGTTAAATAAACAAATTTATATTTCCATATCTGTGTTAAAATGCAGGTTTTGGAATAACCCTGCTGTTATGGCCGTACAAGAAAACTATAAATCAATGTGTGGTTATTACAGTATTATCCATCTGTGGTTATTACAGTATCATCCATCTGTGGTTATTACAGTACCATCCATTTGTAGTTATTACAGTATCATCCATCTGTGGTTATTACAGTGTCATCGATCTGTGGTTATTACAGTATCATCAATCTGAGGTTCTTACAGTATCATCAATCTGTGGTTATTACAGTATCATCAATCTGTGGTTATTACAGTATCATCAATATGTGGTCTTTACAGTGTCATCCATCTCTATTTATTACAGTATCATCAATTTGTGGTTATTACGGTATCATCCATCTGTTGTTAGTACAGTATCATCTATCTGTGATTATTACAGTATTATCCATCTGTGGTTATTACAGTATCATCCATCTGTGGTTATTACAGTACCATCCATTTGTAGTTATTACAGTATCATCCATCTGTGGTTATTACAGTACCATCCATTTGTAGTTATTACAGTATCATCCATCTGTGGTTATTACAGTGTCATCGATCTGTGGTTATTACAGTATCTTCAATCTGAGGTTATTACAGTATCATCAATCTGTGGTTATAACAGTGTCATCAATCTGAGGTTATTACAGTATCATCAATCTGTGGTTATTACAGTATCATCAATCTGTGGTTATTACAGTATCATCTATCTGTGATTATTACAGTATCATCCATTTGTGGTTATTACAGTATCATCAATCTGTGGTTATGACAGTATCATCAATTTGTGATTATTACAATAACATCAATCTGTAGTTATTACAGTATCATCAATCTGTGGTTATTACAGTATTATCCATCTTTGGTTATTATAGTGTCATCAATCTGTGGTCATTACAGTATCATCCATCTGTAGTTATTACAGTATAATCCATCGGTATTTGTTACAGTATCATCCTTCTATAGTTATTACAGTATCATCAATCTGTGGTTATTACTGTGATATTCATCACTGGTTATTACAGTATTATCAGTCTGTAGTTATTACAGTATCATTCATCTGTGGTTATTATAGTGTCATCCATGTATGGTTATTATAGTATTATCAATCTGTAGTTATTACAGTATCATACATCTGAGGTTATTACAGTATCATCAATCTGTGGTTATTACAGTATCATCAATCTGTGGTTATTACAGTATCATAAATCTGTGGTTTTTACAGTATGATCAATCTGTGGTTATTACAGTGTTATCCATCTGTAGTTATTAAAGTATCATCCATCTGTGGTTATTATAGTATCATCAATCTGTGTTTATTACAGTATCATCAATCTGTGGTTATGACAGTATCATCAATCTGTGATTATTACAATAACATCAATCTGTTGTTATTACAGTGTCATCAATCTGTGGTCATAACAGTGTCATCCATCTGTAGTTATTACAGTATCATCCATCTGTATTTGTTACAGTATCATCAATCTGTAGTTATTATAGAATCATCCATCTGTGGTTATTACACTATCATCAATCTGTGATTATTACTGTAATATTCATCAGTGGTTATTACAGTATTATCAATCTGCAGTTATTACAGTATCATTCATCTGTGGTTATTACAGTATCATCAATCTGTAGTTATTACAGTATCATCAATCTGTGGTCATTACAGTTTGATCCTTCTTTGGTTATTACAGTATGATCAATCTGTGGTTATTACAGTATTATCCATCTTTGGTTATTATAGTGTCATCA
This sequence comes from Carcinoscorpius rotundicauda, assembly GCA_011833715.1. Lineage (NCBI taxonomy): Eukaryota > Metazoa > Arthropoda > Merostomata > Xiphosura > Limulidae > Carcinoscorpius > Carcinoscorpius rotundicauda. The sequence goes on along the minus strand of CM022391.1, from coordinate 2,994,621 downwards.
ATCTGTGGTCATTACAGTATCATCCATCTGTAGTTATTACAGTATAATCCATCGGTATTTGTTACAGTATCATCCTTCTATAGTTATTACAGTATCATCAATCTGTGGTTATTACTGTGATATTCATCACTGGTTATTACAGTATTATGAGTTTGTAGTTATTACAGTATCATTCATCTGTGGTTATTATAGTGTCATCCATGTATGGTTATTATAGTATTATCAATCTGTAGTTATTACAGTATCATACATCTGAGGTTATTACAGTATCATGAATCTGTGATTATTACAGTATCATCAATCTGTGGTTATTACAGTATCATCAATCTGTGGTTATTACAGTATCATAAATCTGTGGTTTTTACAGTATGATCAATCTGTGGTTATTACAGTGTTATCCATCTGTAGTTATTATAGTATCATCCATCTGGGGTAATTACAGTGTCATCAATCTGTGGTTATTGCAGTATGATCAAACTATGGTCATTACAGTATCATCCATCTGTGGTTATTACAGTTTCATCAATCTGTTATTATTGCAGTATGACCCATCTGTGGCTATTACAGTGTCATCGATCTGTTGTTATTACAATATCATCCATCTGTGGTTATTACAGTACCATCAATCTGTGGTTATTACAGTGTCATCAATCTGTGGTCATTACAGTATCATCCATCTGTAGTTATTACAGTATCATCAATCTGTTGTTATTACAGTAACATCAATCTGTGGTTATTACAGTATAATTCATCTGTAGTTATTAAAGTATCATCCATCTGTGGTTATTATAGTATCATCAATCTGTGGTTATTACAATAACATCAATCTGTGGTTATTACAGTATCATAAATCTGTGGTTTTTACAGTATGATCAATCTTTGTTATTACAGTGTTATCCATCTGTAGTTATTATAGTATTATCCATCTGTAGTAATTACAGTGTCATCAATCTGTGGTTATTGCAGTATGATCAAACTATGGTCATTACAGTATCATCCATCTGTGGTTATTACAGTTTCATCAATCTGTTATTATTGCAGTATGACCCATCTGTGGCTATTACAGTGTCATCGATCTGTTGTTATTACAATATCATCCATCTGTAGTTATTACAGTATCATCCATCTGTGGTTATTATAGTATCATCAATCTGTGATTATTATAGTATTATCCATCTGTGGTTATTTCAGTATCATCCATCTGTAGTTATTACAGTATCATAAAATCTGTGGTTATTGCACTGTCATCAATCTGTGGTTATTGCAGTATTTTCCATCTGTTGTTGATACAGTAACATCAATCTGTGGTTATTGCGGTGTCATCAATCTGTAGCTATTACAGTATCATCAATATGTGGTTATTACTGTATAATCCATCTTTGGTTATTACAGTGTCATCAATCTGTGGTCATTACAGTATCATCAATCTGTAGTTATTACAGTATCATCCATCTGTATTTGTTACAGTATCATCAATATGTGGTTATAACAGTATCATCCATCTGTAGTTATTACAGTATCATCAATCTGTGGTTATTGCACTATCATCAATCTGTGGTTATTGCAGTATTATCCATCTGTGGTTATTGCGGTATCATCAATCTTTAGTTATTACAGTATAATTTTTCTGTATTTGTTAGAGTTCATCCATCTGTCGTTATTACAGTATCATCAATCTGTGGTTATTTCTGTAAAATTCATCAGTGGTTATTACAGTATTATCAATCTGTAGTTATTACAGTGTCATTCATCTGTGGTTATTACAGTGTCATCAATCTGTGGTTATTACAGTATCATCAATCTGTAGTTATTACAGTATCATACATCTGAGGTTATCACAGTATCATCCATCTGTGGTTATTACAGTATCATCAATCTGTGATTATTACAGTATCATCAATATGTGGTCATTTTAGTATGATCCATTTCTAGTTATTACAGTATCTTCAATTAGTGGTTATTACAGTAACATCAATCTGTGGTTATTACAGTATCATCCATCTGTAGTTATTATAGTATCATCCATCTGTGGTTATTACAGTACCATCAATCTGTGGTTATTACAGTGTCATCAATCTGTGGTTATTACAGTATCATCCATCTGTAGTTATTACAGTATTATCAATCTGTTGTTATTACAGTAGCATCAATCTGTGGTTATTACAGTATAATTCATCTGTAGTTATTAAAGTATCATCCATCTGTGGTTATTATAGTATCATCAATCTGTGGTTATTACAGTATCATCAATTTGTGGTTATGACAGTATCATCAATCTGTGGTTATTACAATAACATCAATCTGTGGTTATTACAGTGTTATCCATCTGTGGGTATTGCAGTATCATCAATCTCTGGTTATTGCGGTATCATCAATCTGTAGTTATTACAGTATAATCCATCTGTATTTGTTAGAGTTCATCCATCTGTAGTTATTACGGTATCATCAATCTGTGGTTATTACAGTGTTATCCATCTGTGGTTATTACAGTAAAATCCATCTGTGGTTGTACAGTATCATCCATCTGTAGTTATTACAGTATCATCCATCTGTGGTTATTATAGTATCATCAATCTGTGATTATTATAGTATTATCCATCTGTGGTTGTTTCAGTATCATCCATCTGTGGTTATTACAGTATCATCAATTTTTGGTTATTACAGTATCATCAATTTGTGGTTATTACAGTATCATCGATGTGTTGTCCTTTTTCAATGGACTATGTCTCAGTTCCTTTCTTTTTTACTCTTTTTGTTGTTTTTTAGTAATTTTCTTCCTCAATAAACTTTAAATTAATTTTGATAGAATATAATCGAAAGATTAATTTCCTATTCAGCCAAACATTAAACGGTTTTGCTTGTTTAAAGTACATCAAATATTGGACGATGGACGCCTAACGACGTTGTCTATTATATACTTTAATACACATATATTAGTAGCTAAAAGTTTACTTGCAAATTGTCGTCGAATTTCAATCTCTTTAAAGTCTTGGAGGTGTTCTTTATATTTTGCTTTACAATTTATTAATGCTCTCGATATGGGTTTCCAGTGCCCTCTATTGCGTGTAGAGTTATATAAACACATAATTTCATTCTTTTCAGAAATCCACTAGTTAGTGATTCGTTATGCCTCACGTGAACTTGTAAAAGTCTCTGACATCTTAATTCTTGATTTTTAAAATACTTTTCCTCGGATAATTTTTTTACAGACTGGATTTTAACGGATACTTTAAACCGCTAGATTCAAAAGAATCCCGACTGCTGATTTCTTTATATTCTTCTTGCTCTCGCTGGCCCACACAGCGGTATGTCTGCGTTCTTACAACGATGGAAACTGGATATCGATACTCGTTGTGAGCAGAGCATAGATAGCCCATTGTGTGGCTTTGTACCGAACTTCAAACAAAATCATCTCGTCACTAGAAACTTTGAATTACAGCGAATGAGAATTGTCCATTATTCGTCACTTGTCACTGAGTTAGATCATTTCAGATGGTTTTACCCCTCCTCAGTGATCCGCTCCAAACTTCACAACGGAAATAATTACTGTCCTTTGATGTAGATGAGGAATCAGTGACCTAAAGATGATATACTTATATATTAAGGTTAACTGGAGTGGGTAAAGGACCATAAATTAATGATTTCCTCATTCCAACACTTAAGAATGTTGTTTTCATAGAAGAGTCCCGAAAAGCTTCTAAAGCAATGATAGTTCTTATTTTGATTGTAAAGTGTGTATGTGTGTGGGGAGGGGTCACCGACCTCTCAAGTGGTAATAATAGGGTGCATCTGACGATAGTTTGTTTTCAGTGAGTTGCGCAAAGCTTCTTAAAGACCATTTATATTAGTCTAACTTTAAGAGCTCATATCGCTAACTCTAGGGTTACACTTTTCTGACAGATAGTGGAGTTTGACTGTTACCATTTTAACGCACCCACAGCTACAAACTATGAAGCGTGTTTTTGTTGTTGTTGTTGTATTTTTCGGTAACGGGAAGAAACCTGTAGTCCATCATAAATCACTAGATTAATATTTACCAGTAAAAATACAGAACCGTTGAACCAGAAAGATATCTAACAGGTTCATGTTTTAATAGAGAACCGTTGAACCAGTAAGATATCTAACAGGTTCATGCTTTTGTAAATTAAATTAAAATGTTTGTTTAATCTTTTTATTAAATGAACGCTCCTCGATATTTTTAGTGTGGGTTCAATTTTAATATTTTCTTTCACTTTATTAACTTTAACGTTTTATATTTCCCGGCTGTTCAACTAACTTTCATTCTCTTGTGCAGATAAAAAAGAATAATGAGTAAATTGGTTTAGTTTTTTTCGTTAAAGATGGGAAAACAAAGTACAATCACTTTTAATTTTAGCGTTCGTTGTGTTGTTTCGTTATTCATGACGCTATTATGTACGTTACGTATATTATTACTCTGATTGGTCCAGAGGAACAGAAAAGGCGGGGTTTAGTTACGGGATCGATGCACGCGAGAGAGCGCTTGAACTCACTCAACGGTGTAGTGCTCTCGAGCGAGGGTCGTGCTTCGCTGTCGAGTTCTCATTAAGTACATGTGTGGTAAGTTTATAGCATCACGAGTTAATTGATATTGAGTGCTAGTTTAAATGCACACTCATGGAGTAAGATGAACCAGGGACCAGTGGTTTGACGAATGACACTGGACTTAAATCGTATAGACAATCTAAAAAACAACAACGATCAATGAGAAATTTGTAGACATAAAGTTAATCTGATGACACTTGTGCGGACGTTATATGCCCTTGGAAACACGTAAAGTACAACTTTTCTTACGAGTATCATTAGTTGAAAATATAATACAAAAAAAATGTTGGAAGCGAAGGTCGTAACCCTTCTACTTCTACTGACAGCAGCGCAAGGCCTGACAAACGGAGACGATCTTCGCCGGCACCAGGGCCAGCGGAAAAGACGCTCGGAGAGTGATGAGCAATCCTACGGGCACCGTCATCACAAAGGTAGGGTTGCAATACAAGACTTTGCTTGAAGTTAATTTCCTTAATGAGTCCTCAATTTGTATTTATTTTTTTCAGGTTTACAAAGTTAGGGTTAACTTATACGTGAACGAACTGCCTTGAGAAAATAAATTCAGTGTTTCGCCTGTTGATATACCAATTTTGATAAATTTGTAGAATCTTAAACGTCAATTTTAACACCAACAGGACTGCTGTTCACCGAAGCTCGGTGTGGAAACGAATAAACGTTCTTTGAGGGGAGGGAGGGGATGAGGCCACAGACCACCAAATCGAAAAGTGAAATTATTTAAGTAATTAAACTGTGTATGTACATTACTCCAAAGCTCACGTGCTTACACACTAGTTTTTCTTGCCTCTCACGAATGATTACCTGGAACGTGATTGGTTAAACAAATCGCTGATAACATGAGAACTCGTACAGCTGAGAAAGCTCTGCTCCAAGATGGATGCTACTAAATGTTAATGCATTTCTTTCTTAGTCACTGGCCCACTTACTGTAGTGTATAGAAAATCTAATTGCTAAGGGATCACCTAATTAGTGTAATCAGTTCGAATATTTTGCTGTCATGTTCCGAGAAGTTTTTTTTTAATAAACAGACTAATAGTAAATTAAAGTGTTGTAAGTAGTGCACGCGAAAAACATCCCAACAAAAGACATTCAGTTTTAAGATGTTTGTGACGCAAGCAGTGAGTGCTCTTGTCTCGAAGTGACCCTCTCCGTGGCACGTGATTTAGGGTTAAAGTTGTAAGAAAAGTAGTTATCACTGTGTTTATTTATTGCATTCACATGATAATTATTGATTAAAATACACATACCATTACGTAGACGATTATACAAAGATAATTTGTTTCTTTAAAACGGCTGCAAGGGCAAATTCGTCAAGTGAACCGCGTTAAGAAAATATTTAGTATGTTGTGGTTACGTCACCAGCAGATAGGAACGGCTTCGTTTCTTGTAAGTAAAGGGGTGGGACGGTGCGCATTAAATGTGAACTAGGGAGTTATCTGAAATCTGCAACTCATGGTTATTCAGGAAAACAGATACTTATAATATAAACAAAGTCTAGTATATTTGTTAAGTATAGAGACTGAGGGAAGTGTCGAATGTTTTGACAATCGTGTAAAGAGATTGTGAACTGCTGTTCAGTTTCGTAACTTTATAAAACTCGTCCCTCGTTTTGAATTGGTACGTTTCTGGCGCCTCATTTTTTCGGGATGTACTTACTTACACAACAGTAACTTACAGGAATTACACGATATTAAATGTTATATTAAACGGTTCTCTGTTTCTGTTTTTCATATCAGCTCTTGGGTGTGGCTTGTAACTTAGTTCTCACTACACGTTTCGGTCCAATTCATTTTTATCGTACCGAATGGTAGTGTGTGTCATTATTCATTAATATTCTGTGACCAATCAAATATCAGTATGGTTTATTTAAACATTTATATGGATTAAACTGCTTCTGAGTTTGTTGTCAGGATATCAAACAGTACTATATCTTGTTATCTGAGTTTGTATGTCAGGATATCAAACAGTACTATATCTTGTTATCTGAGTTTGTATGTCAGGATATCAAACAGTACTGTATCTTGTTATCTGAGTTTGTATGTCAGGATATCAAACAGTACTATATCTTGTTATCTGAGTTTGTTTGTCAGGATATCAAACAGTACTATATCTTGTTATCTGAGTTTGTATGTCAGGATATCAAACAGTACTATATCTTGTTATCTGAGTTTGTATGTCAGGATATCAAACAGTACTATATCTTGTTATCTGAGTTTGTATGTCAGGATATCAAACAGTACTATATCTTGTTATCTGAGTTTGTTGTCAGGATATCAAACAGTACTATATCTTGTTATCTGAGTTTGTTTGTCAGGATATCATTAATTATTTGTATCTGAGTAGATATCAAACAGTACTATATCTTGTTATCTGAGTTTGTATGTCAGGATATCAAACAGTACTATATCTTGTTATCTGAGTTTGTATGTCAGGATATCAAACAGTACTATATCTTGTTATCTGAGTTTGTATGTCAGGATATCAAACAGTACTGTATCTTTTTATCTGAGTTTGTATGTCAGGATATCAAACAGTACTATATCTTGTTATCTGAGTTTGTATGTCAGGATATCAAACAGTACTATCTTGTTATCTGAGTTTGTATGTCAGGATATCAAACAGTACTATATCTTGTTATCTGAGTTTGTATGTCAGGATATCAAACAGTACTATATCTTGTTATCTGAGTTTGTATGTCAGGATATCAAACAGTACTATATCTTGTTATCTGAGTTTGTATGTCAGGATATCAAACAGTACTATATCTTGTTATCTGAGTTTGTATGTCAGGATATCAAACAGTACTATATCTTGTTATCTGAGTTTGTTGTCAGGATATCAAACAGTACTATATCTTGTTATCTGAGTTTGTTGTCAGGATATCAAACAGTACTATATCTTGTTATCTGAGTTTGTTTGTCAGGATATCAAACAGTACTATATCTTGTTATCTGAGTTTGTATGTCAGGATATCAAACAGTACTGTATCTTGTTATCTGAGTTTGTATGTCAGGATATCAAACAGTACTATATCTTATTATCTGAGTTTGTATGTCAGGATATCAAACAGTACTGTATCTTGTTACAGTTCTTCAAGACGTCCAGATAATGTAACTGATCTACTGTTATATAGATATTTATTGTAAGAACTGTGATTATTTCAGTTTAATATTATTCGTTTTTTTTACAATCAATGTACTATAATTTCGGAAGCTAAAGCTGTAATTAACGCTTATTAATCGGGAAACTCTAGATACTGGACCAGGAACGTTTATAAATTTCGAAATTAACAAACCGATAAACTTCCGTAAATTAACTTTTGATGTAAAAAATTCTACAAGAACAACACGTGTATTCGTCTGTGAAAAACTCACGCGTGAGAAGTGATAGTTTACCCGTTAAGTGAATTATAACGATATAAACTTGAAATTAATTCGTTCATCGTAAACTGTCGATAAAATATTCAGTCCGAGACCAGATAAGACTCAAAATTGTTTGGAAGTTTATTAACCTTTTATGCCTAAATCGTTTATTTGTAATAACCGGTATTATAAACTGTAACGATGTTTGTATATTAAAATATAGCTGTGTTAAGAAAGAAAATCGTTTCAATATTGTTGGCAAATATAAATTTGAAGCATGTTGACATTTAGTTAACTTAAATCCAAGTTTTAAATCGTAATACGCAACGTAATAAATTGGAGGCTCATTAGAGATATACATAACAATAAGGACTGGTCTTACCAAACTGAGATGAGATATTTGAAGACTTATCTGAAATGTATATTAACATAACGTATTAACAAGTGTGTTGTAAAGCCCTCTTCAACAATGTTGGGTCCCTCGCTGGGACAGCGGTAACTCTTCGGATTTCCGACGCCAAAATCAGGGGTTCGATTCCCCTCGCTGGACACAGCAGATAGCTCGATGTGGCTTTGTTATAAGAAAAACACAAACACAGAACTGTTGTGCTGGGACAAGTATTGTACCATCTGTCCCCTAAAATAATCGTGCTCGTAGAAATACGGTATATATTTTGAGACACAAAATCGTATTTTAAGGGTGAATAAATGTGTAGAACTGTGAAATTATACAAGAGTCGATGGTTGTTAGAACTTTCTGAAAGTTTGAACAAGACTCCCTTAAGTACGTTAGCAATAAAAACACTGAGAGAATTATCCATGTTATACACAAGTGTATCTACAGTGGTTTTATTATTGTCCAAAACTGAGTTAGGTCGGAATTCTCCTGTGACGTTCTTAATTTACATTTTAATGATAATTGGGAAAATGTTTTTCAGTGATAATAAAATTATTAACATCCTAGTTTTACTCCTCAAGTTTTACTCTTAGAGCTTTAACATCGAAGTAATAAAGGATCGCAACTTATCTGTGTTAACTGAGTCTTGCAGATAACATATGGAAACAACGTTAAGATGTATGTATTGTAGCGTAGGCAAGTTGATATTGGAGTTGTCACTGAAGAAATGCTAAAGATAAAACTCATCTGAGTTGTTATGTTTTTTTATCGTTTATTTTCCTACGTTTTAAATATGGAAATAGAAGATTAGGCAATTTCATGATAGGAAGTTGAACTGGGACTAGGAAATAAGAACAGATATTGTTTATTCCAATAATTTAGAAGGTGCTTTAAAAACGTTTGTTTCGTGTTAGAACAGAGGACGTTAGGAATGGGTTAGGGAATTTTCGATTTAACCAAATACCTCAATATCTTGTCTTTTAAAACATCAACCGGAATAATTTTTGTTGTATAATTATATATATATATATTTTAACCAAACTCGTTTATTCCAGATATTCAAATGCACGCAATCAAGTTTTCACCACAGATCTTGATTGCATGCACGATTTTATCATTTATACCAAGATGACGTGTGAAATTTGTAGTTTCCAAAGTAAAGAGGGTAAACCAATCATATGATTTCAAATATGTAAACGTAACTTTTACATTTGTATGAATGACTGTCTGTCTATTTATTACTTGTTCGACACATCGTAATGATGCAACGTGTTTGCTATTGGGTGAGCTTTTAACAACAATGTAGAGTTTTGTGACGTCTGTTTGTGTGGAAACTAACGGATGTATCATTACGCTGTTAACAGCTATTCAGGTGTCGTGTGAAACGCAATCTCAATAAGAGATATGGCGGACAAGGCGTGTTTGAAACGAAATTACACGTGGGAAACTCCAAGCATTGAACAAGAGTCGATATGTCTTATGAACGTAATGGTTTGTGATATCCCTGACTGTCCGCATGTACAGATGCAAAAATATATTTATTATTTGTGTATGAGAGGCGGCTGGTAATGATGTAAGTGCGCCATCTTAGTTTTATATGCTACATGTGTTTGTAGTTTTAATACGTACGTCATACTCAAATAATTCGACTCTAATTGTTTTTCATAGATAATTTTTCTCTGAACACGTAATGTAAAGGAGTTTCATTACCAATGCCTGGTCTGCGAATGTCAAAAGTATAACCAAAAAGTTGTATACATTATTTTAAAACTAAGGGATTTTTCCAGCAGAACAGTAATAACAATAAACTATTTTAATAAACGAAAACTTTTCCTCTTCCGAGCTAACAGTTAAATTGGATTTTATATGTCTCGAGAGCAGATAGGTCACGAAAATACACAATTTTCGTTGACGTATCATTTTAAGTAAATTGTACAGTCAACAGTAAGTTCACGATGTTGTATGTCCAGGGTTCGATTTTTCTTGGTGGAAAGAACGCAGATAGTTATTTGCAGTGGCTTCCAAACTGTGTGCCGGGGCAAGTTGCTTCGGGGTCGCGAGAGTTTCAGAACATGAAAAAAACGTTAATAGTATTATATATGTCTGCTGGGCTGTCGCGCAGTTCAAGGTAAGTTTGAAAAAATGTTTTGAAACCACTGGCAAATTGTGAGCTTTGCTCTGAAACAAACTTTTACCACAAAAATAGCGATACGTTAATGGTCATTTTTCTAAACTATATTTACATATCAAGCTGTTTACGAGTTTATGACTTTGTTGGTTAAAAGTCACCTGTCAGCGAACGAGTTGTATAAAAAAAAAATGCAGCCCAAAATACAGTTAATAATGTAAAAAACTGCTCTATTTGTTGTCTCGCGTTTATTTTCCACGGGGAATAGTTTTTGGTCATCTAAAATGTGAGACCCAATCCTTAGTTAATCGTATAAAAACAAATCTAACTTCACTTGATTGACATTACCAGCTACATATTATTTTCGAGTTATATTTCGTGGTTTTTCCGGCGAAGTTGTTTTCTCCTAATTAATTTAAATATTTATTAGTATTTCTATTATTCGCGAGGCGTTAAACCTCCTTTCTAGTGTACTACCAAACAAACTTTTTTAAACCTAATAAAGCAAAATGAAGTTTTTAAAACGTTTCTTGACCTGACGTAAAACTACCCTGGATCTGTCTTTGACTTTAGATACGTTTAATTAACTTACTGAAAAGTTTGTAGCTTAGAAACTGGAATGAAATGAACCATCAGGAGGCTAGAATACTTTAACGTTTTATTTATTCGCATATCTAATGGTTATTTCGATAAGCTTATACATATCATAATTATCTTAAAATGTATTAGCATTTAATGTATAATTATATTTATTACTGCTAGTCAGTCTGTATTGATTGTGTACATAATGTTACAGTAAAATAACCATCATTACATCGAACTCGCATTCACATTTCTACTTGATCGATTAGACGGAGTGAAAAAAAAAAAAGTGAATCTAATCACAGTGGCCCTCTATACTGGTTGTCTATTGGCAATGAATGGTTCCAAGTCGTATTGTGTTGACATTGATAGATATCCTCGAAGAGAACGCACGCTTAGAAAGTTTTATGTAGCAGAACCTATACTAATCTATAGAAATAGGTGGGATTTGGGAGCCGTCTATTTTATGAGTTCCTTGCCTTAATTAAATAACTCCACAAAGCATTTGCAAATAACAATGAATATTCTATATGGAATGTTGCCATGTCCTAGTCATACGGTTCATATTGTACTGTTTGTATCTTAATTTTTAGGTGAGTTAAATTTTATTGTATTAAGTACGAACATATTGTTTAAACATTTCAGTTTTAAACTCCAAGAATAGGAGACAGTGTAAAGGTGACTTGTAACATTTTGGTTTTTTCTAGTAAATGTTTAAATGAAAAGATACCAGCACTTGAACCCAGAGTTTCAGACCAACAAAGCCACTAAACAATCCAAGACTACAAGTACTCACAATACACAAACTGCCCGCATGTTTCTGTGATATCTTATTAGTCTGAAATATGATTTGCGATCTCTTATTACGTTAAAAACAAGGAATCGTATTTTTTATTCTTTCAAACTTTTCCATTTCTGTGCTTAATTAATAAAACACTAATTAATTTTCACATGTGTATAAATTTAGGTAAAACAGTCGAGAAGCTGGGTTATTTTGTTGGTTCTCGGAGCTGTATTTAGTAGTCTACTTACAGTTAGGCTAAACATTAATTATTAGTGACGTTTAGCTTGTATCGTGATGGGCCTAAGTCAGTAATTGTACGATTTGTGCTAAATTTGTAAGAAGAAAAACACTGCTTTCTCTAATTATAGGTTCAACTACATATATGTATGTGTGTGTGTGTGTGTTATAATCATTTACAGGCAGAATAGTGGTTTATAGTTAAGCCTTGCGTACAATTAAATTGTTATACTGATAATAGATAATTCACCATTCTCGCCTGTAAAAACGCGGAAAGCAGGTTGGATGTTCTATGAAATATGAAGTTTTTCGATTATGTACATCGCCCACACAAGCTATTTTGCATGTGTTTCAGATGCCGCGTCAGGAATTTGCTATTCTATACTCTCGTCAGCAGGAAACTCTTGAGCTAGAACTAAAATAAAATATGGGAGTTTTTTAAATGCTGTAACATAACGTTTAGTTGAGGGACCAACAGATATCGTAACAAAACGTGATTTAAAGGCGCCTAACGGACCGGCAAGAACATTATTAACATAGATCAGTAACACGGGAAATGGAAGATAAAGTGGTATTTAAAATACTGTTTGGTGTACTTACTGTTAATTATCTTTAAGCTTATTACATAGTTTAAATTGGAAACTTAATGATATCACTTTGAAGCCTTGACAGATGAACGGATACATTGTGATCGATATCTGAAGTTAGTAACTGCACGAACCATTAAATGAAAGATATTTAATATATTTATTATACTGAGATAGAAACACATACGATGTAGGCATAAAACAAGAGGGAAGCCTCAGCAGCCGCGCCAGGTCACGATATGTAGCTGTGAGTTAAAAGTTTGTACTTGAAAACAAGATAATTTGGTTCTATAACTTGATCAACAGTAGTGTGACTAAACATAGTTTAGAGTGTAAGCGAGAGAGTTTTGAAAACTTGCATAATATTTATTACCATGAGAGAAGTGCTCTGATTGTCGAACAAATGCTTTGACTTGCATAGAGTTTGGAAGCAAGTATCTTTAGCTTCATTGCTTATTTCGGGTAAGTAATCGATTTCGAAGAGACGTGGTATACAAACATATATCTGGCATTTCATATTTAAGGTGAACCTTTCGTGTTTCCAAGGCATTTTCAGATTTTTTCACACAAACATGATTGTATAATTTTAACAGTAAAACGATGGTCAAGTAATATGGCTCAGTCTCTGCGGCACTAGTTACCTATTGTTCCAGGTTATATCCCTCTGGTATCACATAACCATTCTGTCGCAAAAGTTACTTTAATGTAAACACATTATGCGACGGTGGACAATAAATAACCTTTTACTGACCATCAGTGACGTTGATAGGACAGGAACTGTGAGAGCCTTATATATAATGGTATGCTGTCAAAATAAGTTCTAAAGTATTAACTGTTAGTCAGGAATATGTCTAAAATTAGTCTGTTAATCTCTGGTAGAGGAGCGATCATAAATAGTATTAACTTCCCATCAGAATAAGCTGTAATCAAAAACATCACATTCCTTGGCATCACTTTCGACACAAAACTAACATGGAAAAAAAACATGTAAACAATATACACTCATCAATCAGAAAAAGGATTTCACACCTAATGACTCTAACCAGGAGACAATCGAAATGTTTACCAAACATCATTATACAAATATACAACGCTTACATCCGTTCACTAATAGAGTACGGATGTCAAGTAACATACAATATGTCAAACAACACACTCCAGAAAATCCAAGTTCAACAGAACAGAATATTAAAATCTGCATTCAGTCTACCGTCATTCACGGCAATAAATTATATACATCAAATTAGTAATTTACCGACACTAAGAGATAGACTAACGGAAATATCACACAAATATTATCTAAAAGCAGAAAATAGAAACAAACTAACAGCATCACTATACAAATTATCAAGTGCACCAACAAAATACATTTCACCGTACAACATATTTCAAGAATCACAAATTACACAACAAAGTATCTAAAGAACTAAATTCATGACAATAATATGTATTTTTTTTTTTTCAGATATCGGGCACACGACAGGCAAAACTTTCAACGCCTGTCCTGTGAAAGTGGGTTTTCTTGGGGCACTCCCGTTTCCCTCCACAACAAAAACTTGGGCATTGAATTTTTAGATCCCAGTCGAGGCAACTTTATTGCCAGACCCTGAGTCGGGTCGTTTGAGTTCATGTTCATATTTGCTTGACTTTGGCCTTTCGGGACGGGACCTGGCCATTCTCTCCGGTGCTGCCTTTGCCTCTGTCCGTGATAACATTTAGAGTGACATCCTACGCCCCAAAAAAAGAGTCAAAAATTATTTAATAAATAAATAAATAAAACTAAACCTAATAACAATTCACGAAAGGGGACGAAGAGGAACCACAACGTTCCTGAACACCCCAGTTGGAGAGAGAACTCTTCTGATTTCTCTCTCTCTAAACTAAACCCCTGCCACTTTAGTTTGGTTTAGTTGTAGTTAAAGCAAAGCTAATCACGCACGTGTCTCAGTTTTGCAGCTATAGCTAATTAAATACTTATATTTCTACTTAGAGATTAATTAGAATGCATTGTTTAATCAGTTTTGAAGTCTGTTGTTGTTGTTTTGAATTAAGCACAAAGCTACACAATGGGCTATCTTTGCTTTGCCCACCACGGGTATCGAAACCCGGATTTAACGTGTAACTCTGCAGACATACCGCTGAGCCACTGGAGGGCTTTTGAAGTCTGTACTCGTTTACTTTACTATTTTTTGTGTGTAATATATAAAGATTATTTTACTAGCCCTCAAATCTTGTCTCTTTCTTGAGTTCCAGTCAGCGTTATAAAATGCAGGCTCAACTCAGAAACATTCGTTCCTCTTGCCATGTGTTGTTTATAGCAATGTACTTGATCACACCGTAAAGTGGTCAGTTTGTGGTGTCTTGTCCACAAGATTTAGTTTTGTAGAATTTTACAGATTTACAATCACGAACACGATAGAGAGTCTGCTATTAACATGATTGTCTGTAGTAGTGTGGGGTATCCGAAAGTTACTACCTCAATGTCTGATCTTTACCAGTGATAGGAAGGTCCATCCATGATTTCAACCACAAATCTAGGAATGAGAACTGTATTAATTTGATGTACCCAAAGCTGCCTGTGGAAGACATGCGAGATTATAAAACGATGGTAACCTAGGCAACACCGAATGAAACAAGAAGAGAATTACCGGAAAAGCCAAACATTGAGAATTGTATTCTTCAGGCATGACAGTTCTTGTGAATCTGTGGTGAGGGATAGACAGACAAATTCTTAAAATTCATTGTTTATAATCTACAGGTGAGCTTGTACGAAGCCATGTATAAATGTGATTCCCAGCTCCCCTGAATTGGTGATTTTGCAAGCAGTCGACGATCAATACAGTAATTGAAGTTTGATGAATTATTGGTCGATTACACCAGTAGTCATGAGACCAGATAGTCCGTTTGGTCAGACAGTGTTGCATACCATTACATAGATACACATCTGATAACTTTCACTTCACAAACTTCCATTGATTACTAAGATAAATAACCAGTTATAGAATACAGTATATGTTAAAAAATCGATTCGTTCAACCTTCAAATAATACATAACTGTGTCCATTAGTTGTCAGGAAAGCAGGTACATTAACTTTGTAAATTTATTTGCGTAAATGTGCTTCAGAAATGGTGTGAAGGTAAAGGAACGATAGAGTATGTGTGGTTAACACACGTCTAGTGTTTTCGGTTTTTGAAGTAAACGCGTCACGTTCCAAACATTTTCAGGCATGAATATTTTCATGTATTTTTAATAATAGAACGTTGGTTAAGGAACACACATATTTTAGCACCAGCTACTTGACGTAGGGTATTCATCTTTGGTGAGTGAAGGTATATATATGGAAAAAAAAGCAACAAAAACATGGGATTGGTCTTGGTTGAAGATTTTGAATCTGTTTGTTCCCTGCAGACGCGTGATCCAAAAGAAATGTAATCTTCAAAAGTCCTATATATTACATAAAAATACCAAATAAAAAGCAAATTTTGTGTGTAAAAAGGGTCTAATTTACATGAGTGTTAATATCGCTTTTCGCTACATTAACGTTGCAAATTCGAATTTAGGCCAAGTTTGTTTTTGTCACAAACGTGATTCCCGGTAATATAACACAAATGTCTAGAACATGGTATTGCGCGCTGTGGAACCATCTTTTAAATCCAGCAGTGGTATCACTCATGCTCTATATTACAACATCATGCGGAGGAGGACAGAGATCTTGACCACTGGCAGGTCAGACGACGTCCCTTTAGGATACACCTTCTCTTATTTTACTAGTTGAATGACCATACAACACAAGTAACATATTTGTGTTCAGAGACACGCCATTACAAAATGTTGTATATAATGCTTTGCTCTCTGAATGTAGAACACAAGTTTCTCAGGAACATGTCTTGGTTTGGTTAATTTCCAGTAGAGGCGCTGTTTATCATCAGGCGAACTTGTGTACTTTTTACCGTTTTGTGGAATAAACGTCATTTACACATTGTAATACGCACACACACGCTGTGTTCAATAATTGTCTTCATTTTTCATGGAACTCGGTAGAAATTAGACTTTAGATCTAACTCCGAATTGTATTTTCCGGTCATTCCTCTTTTTGTTTTCGGTTACTATGCGTTAGTTAAATTGGTGTACCTGGGAATATTAAACATTTTATTACACATTAGGACACATCGCGAAATTTGGCTGAAGACCAAGAGGTTTGTATACCACTCCTGTAGACAGATATGTCTGCATGAATGAACATTCGTTCAGAGATTGGTAATAAGTCATTTCCTGTTGGAGTTCAGAGAACTTCATAAGAAAGAGGTCATCATACATGTATTTGATAGCGTGGATATCTAAAGACAAACAGTGAATAATAGTATTTATATGAACATATGTTTGTGGATGTTTCGTTTGTAAATTGTGTTACAACTTCTATACAAGAGTTTTGTGCTTTGATGAAGATAACTTCTAGGATACCTCATTTTGCCAATTTTCATTGTTTTATTTGTAAAAAGTTGTATCACTTAAAGAATAATTTATTAAAAGGATTGCATTAGTCGTTACGTAAGTTGATTGTATCCTCGCAGTTCATTAACTCTGCTTCGAAAGAGTAACTAATACAGAAACATGTACACTAACTGAAAATGTAAGCGTAATCTGGGAGTCATGAGTTCGAATCCGAGGGACGAAACATGCTCGCTCTTTCAGCTTTAGGGGTATTGTTACGACCAGTTCAGTTATTTGTTGGTAAAAGAGCAGCTGAACAGTTTGCAGTGGTTGGTGTTGGCTAGCTGCCTTTCGACTACTCTTGTCACTACAAAATTCGTGATTGCCAGCGCAGATATCTTTCGCGTAGCGTTGCGCGAAATTCACAACAAACTAAAATGTAAATGTTACCACAAATATATAAATATTGTGTACTCTAGTTTACCTGTGACATAAGTTAGCCCTTCTATGGTCAATGCTCAGTAACCTTGGTTTTAAGACTGTGGTTTTCTTTGTTTTAGTCTTATTATTACTATGAGAAAATAGATTCGATAAAAAAAATCATGTCTTACTTTTGAAGCTACCTAAGATTTTATCAATATTTCTTACTTTGTAGGCCCGGCATGGCCAAGCTCGTAAGGCGTGCGACTCGTAATCTGAGGGTCGCGCTAAACATGCTCGCCCTTCCAGCCGTGGGGGCGTATAATGTGACGGTAAATCCCACAATTCGTTAGTAAAAGAGTAGCCCGAGAGTTGGCGGTGGGTGGTGATTATGAGCTGCCTTCCCTCTAGTCTTACACTGCTAAATTAGGGACGGCTAGCACAGATAGCCCTCGAGCAGCTTTGTGCGAAATTTCAAAACAAACAATCTTACTTTGTAGTAAGAATGAGCTCAGCCATCTCCTAGTAGTCGTGCTGTGTACACTACTTCAGGATTGTTTCTCAGTCAACTCCTAGTAGACGTGCTGTGTACACTACTCCAGGATTGTTTCTCAGTCAACTCCTAGTAGTCGTGCTGTGTACACTACTCCAGGATTGTTTGTCAGTCAACTCCTAGTAGTCGTGCTGTGTACACAACTTCAGGATTGTTTCTCAGTCAACTCCTAGTAGACGTGCTGTGTACACTACTTCAGGATTGTTTCTCAGTCAACTCCTAGTAGTCGTGCTGTGTACACTACTTCAGGATTGTTTCTCAGTCAACTCCTAGTTGTCGTGCTGTGTACACTACTCCAGGATTGTTTGTCAGTCAACTCCTAGTAGTCGTGCTGTGTACACTACTTCAGGATTGTTTCTCAGTCAACTCCTAGTAGTTGTGCTGTGTACACTACTTCAGGATTGTTTCTCAGTCAACTCCTAGTAGTCGTGCTGTGTACACTACTCCAGGATTGTTTCTCAGTCAACTCCTAGTAGACGTGCTGTGTACACTATTTCAGGATTGTTTCTCAGTCAACTCCAAGTAGTCGTGCTGTGTACACTACTCCAGGATTGTTTCTCAGTCAACTCCTAGTAGTCGTGCTGTGTACACTACTTAAGGATTGTTTCTCAGTCAACTCCTAGTAGTCGTGCTGTGTACACTACTTCAGGATTGTTTCTCAGTCAACTCCTAGTAGTCGTGCTGTGTACACTACTTTAGGATTGTTTCTCAGTCAACTCCTAGTAGTCGTGCTGTGTACACTACTCCAGGATTGTTTGTCAGTCAACTCCTAGTAGTCGTGCTGTGTACACAACTTCAGGATTGTTTCTCAGTCAACTTCTAGTAGACGTGCTGTGTACACTACTTCAGGATTGTTTCTCAGTCAACTCCTAGTAGTCGTGCTGTGTACACTACTTCAGGATTGTTTCTCAGTCAACTCCTAGTTGTCGTGCTGTGTACACTACTCCAGGATTGTTTGTCAGTCAACTCCTAGTAGTCGTGCTGTGTACACTACTTCAGGATTGTTTGTCAGTCAACTCCTAGTAGTCGTGCTGTGTACACTACTTCAGGATTGTTTCTCAGTCAACTCCTAGTAGTCGTGCTGTGTACACTACTCCAGGATTGTTTCTCAGTCAACTCCTAGTAGACGTGCTGTGTACACTATTTCAGGATTGTTTCTCAGTCAACTCCTAGTAGTCGTGCTGTGTACACTACTTCAGGATTGTTTCTCAGTCAACTCCAAGTAGTCGTGCTGTGTACACTACTCCAGGATTGTTTCTCAGTCAACTCCTAGTAGTCGTGCTGTGTACACTACTTAAGGATTGTTTCTCAGTCAACTCCTAGTAGTCGTGCTGTGTACACTACTTCAGGATTGTTTCTCAGTCAACTCCTAGTAGTCGTGCTGTGTACACTACTTTAGGATTGTTTCTCAGTCAACTCCTAGTAGTCGTGCTGTGTACACTACTTCAGGATTGTTCTCAGTCAACTCCTAGTAGTCGTGCTGTGTACACTACTTCAGGATTGTTTCTCAGTCAACTCCTAGTAGTCGTGCTGTGTACACTACTTTAGGATTGTTTCCCAGTCAACTCCTCGTAGTCGTGCTGTGTACACTACTCCAGGATTGTTTCTCAGTCAACTCCTAGTAGTCGTGCTGTGTACACTACTTCAGGATTGTTTCTCAGTCAACTCCTAGTTGTCGTACTGTGTACACTACTTCAGGATTGTTTCTCAGTCAACTCCTAGTAGTCGTGCTGTGTACACTACTTCAGGATTGTTTCTCAGTCAACTCCTAGTAGATGTGCTGTGTACACTACTTCAGGATTGTTTCTCAGTCAACTCCTAGTAGTCGTGCTGTGTACACTACTTCAGGATTGTTTCTCAGTCAACTCCAAGTAGTCGTGCTGTGTACACTACTTCAGGATTGTTTCTCAGTCAACTCCTAGTAGTCGTGCTGTGTACACTACTTTAGGATTGTTTCTCAGTCAACTCCTAGTAGTCGTGCTGTGTACACTACTTCAGGATTGTTTCTCAGTCAACTCCTAGTAGTCGTGCTGTGTACACTACTTCAGGATTGTTCTCAGTCAACTCCTAGTAGTCGTGCTGTGTACACTACTTCAGGATTGTTTCTCAGTCAACTCCTAGTAGTCGTGCTGTGTACACTACTTTAGGATTGTTTCTCAGTCAACTCCTCGTAGTCGTGCTGTGTACACTACTTTAGGATTGTTTCTCAGTCAACTCCTCGTAGTCGTGCTGTGTACACTACTTCAGGATTGTTTCTCAGTCAACTCCTAGTAGTCGTGCTGTGTACACTACTTTAGGATTGTTTTTCTCAAGAATGTTTTGTAAGCTATTTTTTTAAACTTATGCTTCTGAAATCTTAACTTGTTTTTAAAACGATGGCCCCTGTTGTATTGGATAACTTTGTTTGTAAAGTAATGATTTTTGTTCAATGGTACTATTAATGTAGCCGTCGAAGTTCTATTTTTCAGTCTGCTTGAAAACAAATTGCATTGACTCAATTTTCACAAGAAGAGTTGCATATGATGATTTTTGTTTTCAGTGTCTTCTCTACTCTTATATTCAGAAAGGTAATATGTTTTATAACAGTCTAAACCCTCACCTCGACTTATTACCTGGAAGTGTACCTACCGATGTTCTCTTCTGTGATCTTGTTTGAAAAACTCTTCACTCTAAAACGGTTTTTAGTCTTGGACATTCCTTTTCTCCTTAGCACGTCTGTTTTGAAAGTAAAAAATACAAACAGTTCAGGATCTATCTTTTACAATATTTTTTTCATGATGACGTAACAAGGTTTAAATTAAAACTGTTACTAGTTCGAATTTCTCGTTGGCAGTTATTCTGTATGCTTCAATCTCTAATTTGTAATGGTACTCTGACTTCTGCCCGTCGTTTTGGATCCCTGTATGTAGTAAGGAGAAGGTTTTGTTCTATCAGTTTACTTCCTCTGGGATCTAAACATCCATCTACATGTTTGCTGTGCATTGGAACCCGTGAAGGGGAGGAGAGGATCCTGGTGGTTGAGGGGTCCAACCCTAACACACCACTTTGGCCCAGAATTCCTGTTGACGGGCAGCTTTGGAGTTGCCCTCTCGGTCAGTCGGCTGGTGCACTTGGGCTAGGGTCAACCAAGTACTAGTATTGGATATTCTCAACAAGTGTTTTAGACATTGTATCTAATTCTTGTGTTTGGGTTTGGTGCTCACGAAACCTGATGTTACATAAGTGTCTTTGTTTGGCATTGTAGTGCGTCCCCTCGTAGGGGTCCATAGTGGATGGAGCCAGTGGGAACTGAAATGTAGCTTCTTTATGGATACCAATATTTCTGACGAAATAAATAAAAATGAAAAAAAACCTCATTGGAAAACGACCACGCATGGACGACTGTTGTACAGTCAATATTACAACCAGATTCTACATCTCGATTTCTGATTGATAAATCCTTGGGGCAGATGTCTACAATTTCCATTCAGAAGTGACGAGATGGACATGCTGGCTCTCCGAAGTCAGTAAAGAAGTTGTGCTGTGGAGACATTTCGGTGGAAACATTTTCACGACAGCATACCAAACTCCTCTTGAAATCAAAAGCTATTAGGGATATACCCAATGAGGTTACGCCCCGTGCGATTTTTAATTCTTCCAGAGGAGTTATAGTTGAGAGGGATTTAAAGAACATTCCGGAGTTGAAAATTCTTGCTAGTTTCTCTAGCCAAGGTGTTACTGCGGTGCGCCGAATCTTCACTCATAAAGATGGAATTATGGACTGTACCAATGTTCTGATATTATTTACCTAACCTCATCCTCCTGTCACAATCAAAGCAGGTTATCTGAACTGTAAGGTACAGCCTCACATTCTTAACCCTCTATGATGTTCCTAGTGTCAGCGGTTTGGTAATTCAAAAATATCATGTCGTGGTTCCTTGGTATGTGGTCGTTGTAGTGGTAAAGGCCACAACGCATACGAGTGCAACCTAGAATCACACTGTGTTAACTCTATTGGCTAACACCCCTCTTACTATTTTTCTTGTTTTAAATGAGTAGAAGAGAAATGTGCTGTGCTTAAAGACTACCAATAGTATCACGTACTCGGAGGATCAGAACTTATTGTCCTTCACTCTATCTTGAACATATGCTGCTGCACTCCATTCCACTACCACGGTGGGAGTACAGACAGATCTTTCCGTGCCTCCAACAGAGTCGTTTGCAAAACATCTTAAGAATCTTGTGCCCTACATAATTAAAAAAAGTTGATGCATCTGTGTCCATTTCCATCTCTGTCCCTACCACTCCTTTCATTGACTGCCCAGTTTCACTTCTTTCAAGATAAATTGTTTCCTCGGGTCCATCCTCTTCAGCAGCCCCGAAAAGTAAAATCGACCATTCGTTCACGCCCTTAGTCATTGGAATATTTGTACACTGACCGAGACCTACCTACCTGCTTAAGGGCTGGATCCACGGAGGTTGATAGATCTTCGTCTAGTAAAGAACGAAACATAGTCGCAAACAGTATATTTCCCTGCCACATTCTCCTACACATAAATAACAATGGCCACTCTGGTCCAGTGGAACTGTTGAGGTTTTTGATCAAAATTAGATAACATTAAGGATTTGATTGATTTTTAACATCATGTGCACCTCTCATAACAGAAAAGTTCCTGAAACCTGCTGATACGGTCACCCTTCTGCAATTTTATGTTTGGAGAATCGACAGGTCATGTGATGGACAGTGCATGGTGGGGTGAAATTGCTGGTTGATCAGCGTGTGCTGATCATTTTGAGAGAGACTGACCATGGTGAATGCCATCTGACCTCGATGGAAGTTGGATCAGACTAACTGGTGTTCTTTCACCATTCTTTCAGAACTTGATCTTCTCATCATGTGTAAGCCATTGATAGATGACTGTATGGCAGTAGTAACTGACTGTATTATCCAGGCAGCTGCTCAGTGTATTCCTGAAACCTCAACACATTTCCCACAATATCTTCATCTTTGGTAGAATCCTGCCTGCCACATGACAAGAAAAGCTTAAAATCAGGCTTGGGATACCTTTCATAGGTATTCCACATTTTTAAACTGCATTGAATTTCATCAGGCCCATGCAGATGATTGGCAGGTCAGATGTCAAAGCCAGAAGGAATCTTGGATTTATACACCTTTAACATTTCTTCTACCACCAGTTCCAAAATCATATGGAACAAAATTGAAAAGGTTAGTGGCCAGTATACACCCTTGTGCAAATTAATTGAAACAAATTGTCATTTTACAATATTTTTAGCTTGGCGCCTGGTATAGGCTCGCTGGACCGACTGATTTTCTTTAATAATCATTTTTTCACACAGACGGCGTCATTAGCTGTATTTTGCAGTACGGTCGATCTAAGTTTGGGATATATGACGAAATTTTGAGGAATATTACGTCACTCTAAATTGCGTTAGAAGTGCAAGGAGACCAGTCAAAAACCAACTTTTTATCAATTCAATGAAGAATAAACGATATCAATGGGGTCTGAAATACAAGAACTGGAGTGTTAGACTTTTCATTATAAGGATAAATACCATCAGTGGCCAACTCCTCCCTACAATGGTAAACGTACTGCATGTTGACAACTTTCACAGTCATCATATATGAAGTATACTGAACGTCGGCTAAAGACTGCCTTCAATCATTTACTGAAGTGGAACACAGCAAATGGTTTCAACCTTTCTCTCCACAAACTGTTTTGCATACACTTTTGCCATCAACGGGTTATCCACCCTGATCCTGAACTCCGCATTCTTGAAGCGTGCTTCCTGTGGTCCCTGAGGCAAAGTTTTTGGGGCTTATACTTAACCGTAAGCTGACCTTTATTCCATACATCAAGCAGCTACATATCAAGTGTACAAGGGCACTGAACATCCTCTGTGTCCTGTCTTCCACCTGTTGGGGGGTAGATCGATTTCTCATGCTAAAAATCTATCGTGTGGCTGTACCAGGATTTCAGCCTTGAAAATGTTGGACCCTTTCACCATCAGGGGCTTTGTCTCTGTGCAGTGGCCTTCTGCACTTTTCCAGTTCAGAGTTTGTACACTGAGTCCCATGAACCCCCACTTTACCTTCATCTTTTGCAACTGTCTTTAATATATGCTTCAAAACTTTATTTACCACAGCATCTCACATGAGGTTGTTTTCCTTCTTCACTGGGCCGCACTTTTTCATAATAAATGGCCTACCATTGTTTCTTTTAGCCTTCGTCTTCAGGTGCAGTTGGATGAATTGGGGTCTATCTTTGAATGACATAGTGGTATCCACAGATCAGCCTCTATCACCATGGCGTTTTACAGTTCCCAAATGTAACCTATCTTTAAGTCATCTGAGAGAAGCTGACATTCCTGATTGGAAGTATTGCATTCTGTTTGCCGAACATCTTTCGAACCGTCCTTCCATTCCCATTTATACAGATGGTTCGAAATCAGACGACTCTGTGGGTTCTGCCATTGTTTGCTATGATTCTGTTGTTGAACATAGAATTCCCGCCGATATTCAAAACCATCTGGCTCATTTCTCTTTAACATCTACTTCTGTCCAGTGTTTCGGGTCACGTTAGTATTCTCGGGAACGAGCTCGCCGACAATGCAGCTAAACCTATCTAGCCTGTTCCATGCACGGGCTCTGCTCCGACCTGGAGTGAGAAACGTGAAAACAAGATTTTCCAAGTAAAACTTATTGGATTTTGGGCGTCTTGCTTCGTAAGGATCGGAAAGTTGTCATAATTGGACTACACATTGGTCACAGTTTATAACTCATAATTTTCTTTTATTTGGAATGTGTTGTCTGTGTGACACTCAGGTCACAATAAGCCACATTTTACTGTCTTGCTGCCATTACGACTGTGAACTATGGCACCAGTTTAGACATGTTTGGTCATCGCTGATGACATTGTCCACCTTACAAATGTTTTTAGTTTTTAAAGGCCACGGACCTTTTCAACACTTAAATTTTTAATTTATGAATTCGACCTTTATTTAATCGTTCCTTTCTGAAGTCCATCTATTTCGATATGAAATTGGAAAATTGTTGTAACGTCAAATAACTCGAAACCAGGACTGAAAAGGCCAACTTCAAGTGACTAACTCTGCTGTTTGAACTTACCTGTTAGTCATCCTAGAAAGTTATGTTCATTCAACTTATGTTACAGTGTTCTTTAAAAGTAATATTACTGTAGTTTTTCTATTACTGCTATAAACTAGATAGAAAAAATTGTATTTAATGTTATTTAAGTGTTTAATTCAAAAATTAAACTATGTTTTGTTTAAACACGATTCCTTTTATGAATTTTAATTTTACTTTTTACCGGGTGTTTGACGCAGATAGCTTAGTTGTTTTGCGTCATAAAACGCTAAACCCACCACCAACGTTTGGGGAAATTAAAAAACACATCAGGTTGTTCTAAAGACTTGCATCCATCTGGAGCAAATGAGATATTCGAGCTTTTAGTGATTAAAAAAGTGTGTAAAGTCTCACTTTTCAGTACTCTTCTTATCATTGTATGAGTTGCTATTAATTAGTTTGATGGTCTGGTTACAAAGTATCAATATTTATAATGGATCAGGTCCATTTACGGAAATTTGTTTATCATATTAACAGTTATTTTAGCCGCAAGTGTATGGAAATATATGGTGAAATATAACCGCTAAAATTACACTGAACTACTGAAAATATAATCATGATTTTATTGTAGAAGTAGTCGAGTCATGTTTTACTCATTGTAGAAGTAACCATATTTTTATAGTAAAGTAGCTGAGTCATGTTTTAAATTATTGTAGAAGTAGCCATATGTTGTAGTAAAGTAGTTGAGTCATGTTTTAAATTATTGTAGAAGTAGCCATATGTTGTAGTAAAGTAGTTGAGTCATGTTTTAAATTATTGTAGAAGTAGCCATATGTTGTAGTAAAGTAGTAGCCATGTTTTAAATTATTGTAGAAGTAGCCATATGTTGTAGTAAAGTAGTAGCCATGTTTTAAATTATTGTAGAAGTAGCCATATGTTGTAGTAAAGTAGTAGCCATGAAAATAAATACAGTAGTCGTGTTTTAGATCGAAACAGTTGTGGTTTAATATTTTCTTAAGATCCGATGTAGAAAAAAAATTATTTTAATTGAATTCATTGCTTGACAAGAATCTACGTGTTACAACTTGACAGATTATCACCAAACATGATATGCACACTTATCCACCTCCATCCACCCAGAGGTGGGATATAGGGAATTGATGTTGGTTCTAGTTATCTCCCCTGTGCATTAAACGTAAACTCGAGTAGTGTTGTTACATCCGGGACTTGAAAGCTAGTCTCTGACCCCCAAAACTTACCAATCACTTTTCACCGTAAATCTCGATGACTTGATTTAATTTATTATGGTAGTTCTAACAGCTACTTTTTGTTTTTAACTTTCAGGGGGTCTCTTACGCTAATTAAGGTTTATTAAACTTTTCGGTGTTTATATACATACTAAACACTTACCTGTTCTTGACATAATTACAAAGATTTATTGGTTGTAAATATAGATTAAAACTTTTCTTTCTTTGTGTCCTTTGTACTACACACTTTGATACGTCAGAAACATTAACCAGTTGCGAAATATGTTCAGGAGAGTTACGTGCACGTGCATATAGTCAGTGATATGTGGGAGAGCAGGGGCTTTAGTTGTCTTTAATAATTAATATTTTGACTTGTCACAAACAGTTTCACATATACGCGTAACAAGACATTTATGTTGTAACGTCATTTAAGTTTCAAAAAGATTGTTACTTTTCTTCGTTTCTTAACTTTTAACGGTCTGTTGAAAAAACAACTTATTTTGAATTACATTGTTAACAGTAACTTTTTTTGTAAATAATCTGTCACAATAATACTCGGTTTTCCTTTAGATTGCAGACAGTCCGTACACTAACACTTTAGAAGTGTTTCTAACTTTCTAAAAGGTTCAACGTCAAATCGTATAATAATAATACAAGTTTATTCAGTGAATTAAGTGCGGTAAAGTTTAACACTAACTAAACTAAAACACACACAAAAAACATGCATAAGTTACATAATATAATCCCATATTCGATAAAGGCTTAACTAATGTTAGGCCCAAGACAAGTAAACTTACAAATTTCGGTGTTTGAGATTTGGAGTTCTTTTGCACTACTTAAGAAACCCCGTATTTAGGAAGTACTGTTGCAGTGAAGGTAAGAATTTGACGATAGAATGAAATCGGTATACAAACAAGATCCATTGATGTGTTTAATACAATTTTTATCCTTGAACGGGGGGAGGGTGTGATGACTAATTGATGAAAGTTTAATTGATGTTCGTTTAAACTCGGGACAACCTAAAAACATTGGTTTTTTTTTTATTTCGCAAAAAGCTACTCGAGGGCTATCTGTTTTAGCCGTCCCTAATTTAGCAGTGTAAGACTAGAGGGAAGGCAGCTAGTCATCACCACCCACCGCCA
The DNA here is from genome assembly GCA_011833715.1 of Carcinoscorpius rotundicauda. NCBI lineage: Eukaryota > Metazoa > Arthropoda > Merostomata > Xiphosura > Limulidae > Carcinoscorpius > Carcinoscorpius rotundicauda. The sequence goes on along the minus strand of CM022391.1, from coordinate 2,967,085 downwards.
ACTCTTGGTCTACTCTTTTACCAACGAAAAGTGGGATTGACCGTCACATTATAACGCTCTCACGGCTGGGAGGGCGAGCATGTTTGGCGCGATGCGGGCGCGAACCCGGGACCCTCGGATTACGACTCGTGCACCTTACGCGCTTGGCCATACCGGGCCCGACCTAAAAACAACTGAATATATTATTAACAATCACTTGATACAAATGACGAAGTTCAGTGTTGACGAACACGTGGATTTCCGTAATAACTGACTTTTCTGCTTTCTGTTCGTGTCATGGGTTTCCAAGCCTCACGTGACATGTTACTTTTCTAACAAGCATGGTATGACTGATAACAAATGTTTCTGTTTGAACTGTACTAATAATAGCGATAGTAATTAACTTCTGATTAAACATTATATAAAAATAAATTCCTATTTTTAGTGAAAGACAAATTATTCTTATTTGTCTGTTTGTTTTGAATTTCGTGCGAAGCTACTCGAGGGCTATCTGCACTAGCCGTCCCAATTTTGCAGCGTAAGACTAGAGGGAAGCAACTACTCATCATCACCCACCGCCAACTATTGGGCTACTCTTTTACCAACGAATAGTGGGATTGACCGTCACATTATAACGCCCCATGCCTGAAAGGGCGAGCATGTTTGGTGCGACCGGGATTCGAATCCACAACCCTCGGATTGCGAGTCGAACGCCTGAACACACTTGGCCATGTGGTGTAACAGTGCGACACGCGGTTTTTATTGGTTTCGCACGACTTTATTTTATATCTAGTTACACCTCATGTAATATGTATACATCTGTGTGTGTATTTCACATGTAGCAGGAGCTATCTTTAATAAATGTGTCATGATCTGATGGTTCGGACGCTCCATTCCAAACCTTTGAGTCGCAGAATCAAAATCAGGCGCCGAAGATACATGTTTATCTGTGTGTATGGGTTTAAAATGTGACGGTCAATTTTATTATAACTTGGAGAATAGCTCGTGAGTTGACAGTAGGTGAGTGGTTATCATTCGGCAGCTCCGTATTAGGGACGGGGAGGGAAATACTAAACAAAATGGACAAATTTCCGCGGCGTGTGTATTGCGGTGTCATCCGTTAGTACTGGCTAAGTCTTTAGTGTAGACACAACAATCAAACTGATTTCAGAGCCTCGTTGTAAATAAACTGTAATTAAAGACGAATGAAAACTAAAGTAAAGAGTTGTAACAGAACCAAACCCGTTCTGTAATATTTAACACGAAACTGCAGACCTGGTAGAAAAACTGTTCTGAAGATTTTGGCTCGGTTCGTGTTATTAACATATAATGGAACGTTTTTCAAAGTGTGCAATAATGTAAATTGTTTTATTGAAGACCATAGTTAAATCCTGCAACACTTAATGTGTTTACGTGTGTTACCTCTCGTCACTTAGCGCGTTTTTTTACCTCATTGGGAAAGAAAAGCAAAACATTGAAAGGGAGTACATCATACAAGTTTGGGAAACGCTGCTGGAATAAACCTTTAGTACTTAGTGTATAAAACTATAGAAACACCACATCGAGCATGCTCAACGCCCGGCATGGCCAGATGGATTAAGGCACTCGATTCTTAATCTGAGGGTCGCGGGTTCGAGTCCCCGTCACACCAAATATACTCGCCCTTTCAGCCGTGGGGCGTCATAATGTGACAGTCAATTCCACTATTCGTTGGTAAAAGAGTCGCCCAAGAGTTGGCGGTGGGTGGTGATGAGTAGTTGCTTCCCTCAGTCTTACATTGCTAAATTAGGAGTGGCTAGCGCAGATAGCCCCCGTGTAGCTTCGCGCGAAATTCAAAACAAACAAACTAAGCATGCTCGACCTTTCCACTATGGAAGCGTTATAACATTACTGTTAATCCCACTATTTGTTGGTGTAAGAGTAATCCAAAGAATGTATGTGCGTGCGTAAGTGAATATTTTCGTTAGCTGATATGGATTAGCACGTTTTTTAACGATTATACAACATCGTACGATTGGTGTAGTTTATTTACATATATATATTTAGACGCACTCGCTTGGAAAGTAAGATATTCCTCGAGAAAAGTTATGGCAGTTTAATTCCCTGAACCTCAATCCCCCTGAAGAACAAGTCACGTGATAACCTTACTCGTGCAGCCCTTGCGTGATCCAGTCTTTGTACAAGCAAGAAACGTTTCAGTATATTGAGATCTTACAAAGAACTTTTTTTCTTTATTTTAGCTGAATAGAAAAGCACGAACGTGTCTTGTAGACTGGTTAATCTGTGTTTTTTTTTGTTTGTCATATGTTTATTTTAGTTTTCGTTTTACTGTTTGCTTCTATTTATAACATGAAAACAAACGTAGATTAAATTTGTTTGACCAAACACTGTTTAGAAGCATACAGTATATAGTATTCTATGAGGGACGTGATGGTACAAACTGTTAAATTCTATTCGAACGATTTGTAGTTGCATGTCGTTGTAGATACGAGCCGTGTCGACACAGGCGATATGCTTAACATGGCGAGCACTCGCTTATTCGGCAATGCCGCCATGCATAGACTTCTAATCGCAGGAATATAATAACCTTTCTGAGATAAAAATGTTCATAATGACATGTTTGAGTGGCGTCTAATTAGAGGGCCTTCATTTCAGAATAGAATGATTTAATGATGTATTGTGGAGCAGAAAAATGCAAGTAGCAAAGCATTTTGGATAGCAGTGGACTCCAAAAATACACTTCAACCTAATCCAAGAGAAATCCCTGATGCACGGAGTAAGTCGTAATTGCGAAAGAGATCCTTTTAACCCATGAAAACATTGCGGTGAAGCTGGGGATATCTCCTTATACTGGTAACAATTTAGGAAACGAGGATTTGAATTTGGTAAAATTTAAAACTGAAAGTTTGAAATCAATATCTGCTTTCATGTGAAATATTTTCAAGAAACTGGAATTTTAGAAATCTCATTCGACCACCTGCTTCAGTGGGCGCTCGTGCTTTTGATCTACTGAAATGTGATATTGGAAAGTGAGGTTCAGTTGCAGTGGAATGTGTCTGTGAAAAGTCTGCCAAGATGCGTGGTTGACTCTGCCATCCTTGGCATAAGCTCGTTACAATGAAAGTTGGATTTTATGCAATAGTTCGTAACCATGAGTGTGAGCGCACTCACCAAGAGAGAAAGTCGTTTACAGGGATAGCACAGAACAAAAACCACGGTTCTTAAAACAGAGATACGAAGCCCAGTATAGTGTTTCAGCTAAAATATGTTTGTTTATCGAGACACGTGTTAGTATCTGTGTATATTACACTTCTGGAATTTGTTGCAAAGATAAACTCCAGAATGCTGAAAGGAACCCCATGCAACATAAATTAAAAGCTTCATAAAAGCATACACGCCTGACATACTTTCAAAACCATTTCCAAAGCTGACTGTTTAACGGATAGTTAATTCACGAAATAACTTAATAGACGGATAATTCTCACTACCAACACTGAACTCAGTCAGTCATTCGTCGAATTTTAACTGTTCACTAATTGAAATTAATGTTGTGTTTATATTGTTGTTTATGTTGTCAAATTAATGTTGTGTGTTTATATTGTTGTTTATGTTGTCAAATTAATGTTGTGTTTATATTGTTGTTTATGTTGTCAAATTAATGTTGTGTTTATATTGTTGTTTATGTTGTCAAATTAATGTTGTGTTTATGTTGCTCCCTTGTTTCTACATACACAAATCTTTACTAGATTCTAAAGAAACCGTAAATTGTAACATACCTTGAAAATTAATAAATCATTGTCATGATCGCCCTCTACCAAACAAACATCAAATTAAAGTGTAAAAAAACGTAGCTTCCAATGCAACTTCATTTCTGATGTGTGAAACTTCTGGAACAGTTTTATTATAGATATTAATTATTACTATGCACTTTCCATTCAAACAGTTTGTGTCGTTGTCATTTCTGAAAGTTATGGTATTCAGGCAGGATGCCTCTTGTTCTGTGTCGTAACTTACTGTCCTTTATAGTGGTCGCACGAATTCACTTGTCGCTCTGCCCTTGGTGATGGTCCTGTGACACAGTTTCGACAACACTCGCTGCTAGATTTTCTGAAATTATTTAGTTATACGATCAGAGTGGGTAATTTTAGGCTTGGACTACCTGTAAACCCCATCATTGTTTTTTTCCAGTTATATCATGTTACTGTGATAAAAATCTAGAATTAATATCATGACGACTGTTTACCTTAATACAAGTCTCTCGGGTATGCATGTCATATTCAGATCGAAGAGCTTTTCCACCCACCTTTTGTGCAAATGTTTCATTATGTCACACCCCTGGGTGTGAAGAACTCTTCCACCCACCTTTTGTGCAAATGTTTCGTTATGTCACACCCCTGGGTGTGAAGAACTCTTCCACCCACCTTTTGTGCAAATGTTTCATTATGTCACACCCCTGGGTGTAAATGTATTACTAATAACGTTTGATATGAGTATTTCGCTTCTTTTTCTCACAATAAATGCTTTCATTTAAAGGTCAACCTTTGGTATAATAATTGTCATTTAGTGTACCGAAATATCCTGGTCATAAACTGTGAAGCTATTTGAAACTATCCTACCTTTTCATCCATGTCTCAACATAAAGTCAGTTCCCAAAATCACTTCTTCGACGGTAGTCCATCCACACATTATGAGATGTGCACGGTAAGGGTTACTTTCAACTTTCTTCTAATTCAAACTTGATGTCACAATTTGTATCAGTCGGTCTTTCTTCATCGCTTGAGATAGTTTGCAACCTCTCGTAACCAAATCGGTTCGAACTGCTGTGGCTCTGGAACCAGTGTTGACCAACATTTTCCATATTTTTTGTTAAGTCATCGATTTCTTTTTTGTACTTCTTCGATTTTGTCATTACATCCTTCTGTACTTCAGTTTATTCTCTTGTAATACATCTGTAAATCTCCAACAGCTTTAAAGATCTTTTCTTCAGTTAGATTTGTTTTTGGTTTTAATTCTTCTTGAAAAACGCACATCAACTCTCCTCTTAAATACATCTATCCTTTCAACTCTTCTGTTAAATACATCTATTTTCTTTGGGCCTTCTTTTAATTTTCTGTTTTTTTCCTCAGAATTACTCTTCATTTTTTCCCCAGCGTCTTAGTAGTGCGAGTCCTCAGACTAACCTCTGGTTTCGTTACCCTTGACAGACACATCACAGATATCCCATTCTGTGTGACTGTAACACTTAACAAACAAAACTTTCGTGGTCTGTTTTTAATTATTCTGAATCCTTCTTTTTGACCTTCATCGTTTTTAGCAAGTTAATAATCTTGCTTCGTCATCCTGTTTTCATTTCCTAAACAATTCAAGTTTATTTAAAGTTCTATTTTATTTTCACTAAAATAATACCACTTCTGACATCGGTATTTTATCGTTATTCTATCGTTGAGTGGTTTCTTATGGATTATTTGGTAAAAATAACGCGATATCCAGTACACGTTTCAGTAAAAAAAAATAATTTGTTTCTTCTTTGACGTTAGCTACAGATACTTTCATCCATAGGCCTAACTTCAAATATAATTTTTTAAAAATAAATACTATTATAGGCTTAATACACTAATAGCGATTGCAATAATTTCTGTGATTGCTAACAAACCTCAATAACTTTACTGACCAGCTGATAAAAGAACAAATTTTCGTTTATCTAAGTAACTGCAAACGATTAGTCAATCTTTCCTCGCACATTAGCTTGTACTGAATTATTTATTGTTGTATTTATATTGATGTATTAATTTGTACAAAGTATGGGAAGTTTTCAGATAGCAGGACTACTTTTATGAACTTTGTCAATCTCAACATTATACGTCGTGTTGCAAACACCTCAATTAAAACATTGAAATGTAGCTTGCAACTCATTTATGTAACTCATAAATATTGAAGGAGCTACAAAAACCTAAATTTACCATAAGTAAACGTTCTTTACGAAATTTGTTCAAAATTATTTCACCATCATTAAGCCAGACACAAACGTACGCAACTTTTTGCTGGAGAAAGCGAATGTCAGGTCATCCCTTAAGTTATATCCGATTTTAGATTTAGAAAAAGGAAAGGATTTCAAACGCTTTTAATGTTATTTAGTCAGTAATGTATGTTCCATTATTATTATTAGTTATTTCCTGCCAACCATTTACAAGCTTCTAAATGCCACTTCTATAAAATTCTTGCGGTTTGGAGGAAAAAATCTAGAGAGGATAGTTTTGACATCTTTATGTGTTCCAAGTTCTTTTTCATCAAAATAGTTCTGCAAACTTCACAATAGATGATAGTCAGATGGGACAAGGTCTGGAGAATAAGGAGGATGTGGAAGTTTTTCCCAGTTTAGCTCTTCAATCTTTACAGATGTGATCCTTGCTGTATGGGGTCGTGCATTATCCTTGGTGTAACATAACACCTTTACAGTTGATCAAAGTACGTCTCTCTTCTTTCAGTGCAACATTCAGGCTATCTAACTGTTGACAGTAGAAGTCTGGTGTAATCGTTACCTTGAGTGGCAGCCACTCAAAGTGGACCACACCAACAATATCTCACTAACGCTTAACGCTTTCCTAAGGTGAGGTCCATTTTGGGCTGTGCTTTAGCCAGTTTACCTGTACTGAGCCATCCTTTGCGGCGCTTAACATTTTTATAATGTGCCCATTTTTCATCTCCAGTCAGTAACCTGTACAGAAAAGGTGAGTGTAGAGAAATGCAAATATCTACTCTTGCTGGGGGACCTATTTTATAAGTTTTGACACCTTTCCAAGCTGTTGTAGATGACACTGAACTGTTGAATGAGTTGAATTAAGCTTCTGTGCTAGTTCTTCAACTGTTACGGCACAATCTTCATCAAATACAGCCAGCAGCAAGATGAGAACTTCTGAAACCACCTTCAACATTTTCTTTCACTGAGAGACTCCGCCCCACAAACACCTTGAATGTTTCGTGTAGTTTCTGCTGCACTATTCTATTGCCTTTTTTAAACTCATAAAGCATTATATGTCTAATGTGTTCCTCAGACACATCCATCTTCATATGAGTTTATTTGATTAATGATTTCAAAAAGTGGAGTTGGGTTAGTTTCTTTTATTTGTCTGAACATTTTTATACACGTCCTACTACATATTTTAATAATTAAAACCGTCTACAAAAGCAGAAATGATGACGCACTTTCTGTATTAAATTTTTGGACATTACTTATGGGATGACCTGATATATAATGGAAAGTCTACGTCTTGAAATGTGTACAGTGTCTAGAAACAAGGGATCATTATAAACATAAGACCCAGTAAAACGGTCAGTTATATTGATCAGTTAATAGGTAATCAGTATTTTAATTATTTACTTCTGTATTAGTAGTGAAAGATATTACACCAGTTTTATTTATTCGATTAGCGAGATGTTTGTTTATAATCAACTGTCCTTGGAAGTTAAATTAATAAACAAATTTAGGCATTCCAACCTAACCATTATTACATGACTTCCTGTTGGAACATTGTATTGACAAGTCTTGTGTTTGAAGTTAGACCTATCGGTGAAAATGTCTATAATAAACATTAAAGAAGAAATAAAATCATTTGTCATTGCTACGCGAATGGTATCTCGCATTTGTACAATCCAAAACAATGTCAGATGATAGAAAAACGTTAAAACAGTTAAATTCATTTATTGGAAACACGAAATGTTTCAATCACTTCTTTTTTCCCTCTCTTCCCCAAAGTTATTAAAGAGAGAACGTTCCATTAGAGACATTAAAGTGCAATTCATCACGCTGTTTTACAATATCCTCTTGGGTTTACTGCCGAAAAAAGAAAAACAACAACTCGGATTTATCAGTATGCAAGGATGATGAAAGGTGTTTTTTAGAAGTAGAAAGGTTTCCTAAATGAAGCCCTCACTATCTTATTTACTCTTATGTTCAGTTCGAAATTCGATCCAAAACGTGCACATATATTGTATACTATTTTGTTTTTCTCAGTAGAATATTTTCTGCAGATCTTGAGACCTCTTAAAAGATATATAAAATCTTTCCACTTCCACTGGTTTGGTTAATTTACCACGTACCAAGTGGGCGTGTGTTGCTGGTTTAAAATATTATGACTTTTACTAGGTTTACAGGGCAGTGTGAAGTAGGAACATACGTTAGCATGGTAATCCATTACATTAACATTCTTTTCAAGGTATCATTAAGTGGTAAGAACTCACGGAATACGTGTTGCCAAGACCACTGTTATTGTCTATCACAGAGTGAAATTAAAATATAATGAACGGTGATACATTGACACGCCTGTTTCGCGTGAGCCTTCTATGTTCGTCACGTGCTTTTCAAGAAACGATCAGTACTAGTAACTTTAAGTTTTTTCTTTTTTTTAATTAGTGTGTGTGAAACACGCCTCTGTATTACTTTTAATTAATGATCTCATTAGTGGTCCTGTCGTGTACAGAACGTTTTCCAAATATTCATCCTTATGTTGTTACAATAGTAATAACAGTCGTTTTGAAAACAGTTCGGTACGCTTGAATAGTCAAGTGTAGAAGGTATACTTTAACTGTATCAAATGTCGACTGCTTTCAAGATGTCACATTTTGCATTCGCTAGATTTATCTAACTTTTCTACGGGGTTTGTAGAGATATATATGTTTGTTGTAAAGCACAAAATGAGCGATCTGTGCTCTGTCAAGCACAAACATCAGAATTCAGTTTTTATCTGTAAAAAACTGATGTTTTATTGTGTTCGTATGTAGATGAATCCCATACCAACATCATTGGACTTTGGTATCGCTTTTCTTATTTACAGTAACGAGGAGCATGCGTTGTAAAACCTAATGATGACGTTTAATTCTTTGGACAGATTAGTTACTCAAATTATTTATCCAAGTGCAAAGTAATATACTTGCATGTGATCGACATTACAACAATGTTTAACGTTAATTTGAACTCTTTGGCCCGGCGTGGTCAGGTGGGTTAAGGCGTTCGACTTCAACTCGTAATTCTAGTGTCGCTGGTTCGAATCCCCGTCACACAGAACATGCTCGCCCTTTCACCCGTGAGGGAGCTATGTGACGGTCAATCCCACTATTCGTTGGTAAAAAAGTCGCTCAAGTGTTGGTGGTGAGTGGTGATAACTACCTGCCTTCCCTCTAGTCTTACACTGCTAAATTAGGGACGGCGAGCGCAGATAGCCCTCGAGTAGCTTTGTGCGTAATTCAGAAAACAAACGAACAAACTTGAACTCACTCGGCATCGTGAGTGAATAACAAAAGGATCGTGGTATAATAATGGATAAGTCCTCAAGTCATCGAAACAGTGCGCTGCGGGTTGTATTAAGACTAATAGAAGTTTATGGTGTATTTATAGAGACCATCATTCATAACAGGTAAATATTTCTTGTACAAGTCATTACTGTGCAGTTTTATTCTCCACCTGTAAGAAAAATTCATATTGACTTATTGGAGAGGGTTGTTTTATAGGATTAGGTTAAGTGCTCTGAATTTATATTATTTTGAAAGGGAAATAATTGAACACAATTAAGTTAACAGGATTACCTGAAAGATCCATACTATAAATCTTCTGATATTTTGTGCTTGTGTTCTGAAGACGATAGAAAGAGACAACACAAGTTTACGATTTGAAAAAGATAGGCTAGACTTCGGTGAAGACAGTTATATTTTTCTAACTGGATGATTGACTAATGGAATGAGATGTTACTGACAGCAGTAGAAGTCAGTACTTTATTGATATTAAAAGGGAAACCGATTTCCTCTAACAAATTAGTGATTTAAAGTTTTTCTGAAGGTCGGTATGCAGAAGTTTCGTGTGAGACATAATGGGTCCCTTAGTGTCTGTGTGCTATACTATATTGGTTTACCTTGTCAGAATAGCGAAAATACCTTGTTTGTTTGTTTGCCAGCTTGGCTGGCATGGCTAGGTGGGTTAACGCGTTCCATTCGTCGTCTGAGGGTCGCGGGTTCGAATCCCCGTCGCAATAAACATGCTCGCCCTTTCAGCCGTGGGGGAGTTATAATGTTACGGTCAATCTTACTGTTCGTTGGTAAAAAAGTGATGATGACGACTGGCTGCTTTCCCTCCAGTCTTACGCTGTTAAATTAGAGACGGTTAGTGCAGATAGCCTTCGTGTAGCTTTGCGCGAAATTTAAAAAAAACAAGAAAACTTTTAGCCATATCTGTGATATGCTACCACGGATATCGAAAACCGGTTTTTAGCGTTAAAGTCTTCAGACTTACCGCTAAGCCGCTGGAGAAAGAAAACAAAACCTGGGAGGATAGAATCCAACCAGATTCAGTTTATTTCAACTACGTTTAATCCACTAGTTTTAAAAAATGTCATATTTTGGTTCACTTTCTGAAAAAGTAGGGGCATTCTCAGACACTGAAATACTCGGTTTAGTGCCCCTGCAAAAAAACTGAACCAGAAAAAACAAACAAACTTGTAAAGTAACTTAGTTTTCTTTGAGATTTACTCAGCTAATAGGCCCGGCATGACCACGTGGTTAAGGCACTCAACTCATAATTCCAGGGTTGCGGGTTCGAATCCCCGTCTCGCCAAACTCACCTTTTTAGCTGTGGAGGTGTTATTACATGATGGTTAATCCCACTATTCGTTGGTAAGAGTAGCTCAAGAGTTGGCGATGGGTCGTGATGACTAGCTGCCTTCCCTCTAGTCTTTCCCTACTAAATTAGGGACAGCTAGCGCAGATAGCCCTCGTGTAGGTTTGCGCGAAATTCAAGAACAAAACAGACGCAACTTGTACCACGTCATTATCGCAGTAATTTTCTGAAGTCAACAAAACTTGAGGAACCAGTATTTGTGTTTCACCATATCGTGAGTCATATTTAAAAAGGTCTTCGCTAATTTTGTCAATATCTGTCAAATATTTGGTGATAAAAAGTGAATTTTACGTTACAAAAAACGGGAAATCCGCAGTACGCCTCACCTTCTACGTGATATAACTTGCGCAGTTCACGTCTTTTCTTCAGATAGGAATTTACATATACTTATGTAGATTAAAGTAATGTGATTTTGAATACTTTTTTTAAAAATTTTAATCTTAAAATGTTTTTCGCCAGGTTTACAAGTATCGTCATCTTGATAAAATTGAATAATAGAACGAAACCTCTACATCAATAAGCAACACAATAAAATTCACTTGTAACTCGTATCTAACTCGTATAAAAGTCATGATACTTAAAAATACTATTATTTACAGGGCTGTAGTGTATTAAAATATTAAATAATGTAACGGATTTATTATTATATATTTATTTAATATCGATATTTGTTTCAGTTAAATATACATTTAGAAATGTAAGTAACTTACGCTGTTAAATGTGTGTTGCGAAATTCCCGTCTATTTCATAAATTTGTAGAAAATTCTCGAGTGTAAGAATCAACAACGTAGGTTTTACGAAAGCATTAACGTATTGTCGCCAACTGAAATTTTTAAAACCTTGTCTTAACGTCTATAAACCGATACGAAGTGACAGTTTTATATTGTTGGTTTGCTGCAGTTGGTATACCGTAACCTCCCAGTGGCACAATGGTATGTCTAAGGACTTACACACTAAAAACCGGGTTTCGATACTTATGGTGGGCAGAGCACAGATAACCTATTGTGTAGCTTTGTTCTTAATTCTAAACAAATAAAAAATGGTATACCATAAACCTCGAAAGCTATAACCATAATAAACGCTTATTAATTTGTAAGCTATAGTTTGTACGTAGTACAGTTAGTGTATTGCTTAGCTTCAGGAGAAGAGAAATATCAGATAACTTTGTAATGAACACAAACTGTAGAGGAGGTTCTTCTGAACAACCACTAAAACACAGCGAACCATGAGTCTGCAGAGTTGCGTGATTTTGAAACATTTGTAAAAATGGCTCGAACGATGTTAGCAAAGAGAAGACGGTACGTCCAATCACGAGTATCCACCTTTCTCAGATGGATTGAGGAAAGATCACTGGTGGGGATGGCAATGAGGGATGGCGGGATTGGCTGATCGTCAAACTTTTTACCATTATTCAGTGATAGACCCAGTTCACTCAGCTGTGCCTTTGGATAAGAAGGCTAAAAGAAGTAATAGTAAACTCTTTATTCCTAAAGAGCACAGACCACCAAAGAAGAAAGACACAGCCTCAGGTGGGATGTTTTGGTAATGATCGAAACTTTGTAACGAACTGCAGCGAGAGGTGTAAACATCTGAGGCTAAGAGGATGTTCACAGAACTCTGTACAGATTCTGCATTGGAGAAGTGTGGAAAGCCTCTCTGCAGAGTTGAAAACCCACATGATGTACTGGGTCCGACATCTTCAAAAGCTTTGGCACAACTATCGATAAGATAGATCCATGTAAAGAACATCGACCTTCTCCCAAAGAAGTGGAAGAAAGGACACGGAAGATGTTCAGTGACCTTTTTACACTTGACCCGAAGCTGCGTAACGTGAGGAAGTAACGTCAGCTTACAGACGAAGAGAAGCCTCAAGAACTTCATTTCAGGAACTACTAAAGAACTACAGTACCAAAGGGAGTGTAAACCACACTGGTGTCAAAAATGAATGCAAACGGTTTAAGAAGAAACAACGAACCCGTTTTTCACCCCACCTAACGAATAATCAGTCTGCAGCTGCTACTCGGTAAAACTGGAATTCCACGGTCAACGAGAAGTGTGGACATAAAGGATGTGAGCAACAGCAGGAAGTTATTCAGTGCAAGTCTTGATGTTGATACGGAAGAGTGTGGTTCTCAAGACACAGCTCTGAGGGAATCCAAGTTCGTGTGCGACGGACAATAACGAACTCACACGGCTTGCAATCTCAAATCGAATAAAAAGTTGCGAATAAAAATTAGTAGATGGCCACGCAATCCATGGAGATTTCCCAAAGTATTAAACCTTCTTAGAGGTTGTTAAAACATTTCAAACCTTTTGTTTATTTTTTTTAAGATTACGTTCATCAATACTCTTCAGATGTGGACAAATCAAAATGAAAGTCCTATGTTGCCCAACTCGACAGCCTTAAGTTTCTTGGAGATTGGTACAAAAGAAGTGTAATGACGCTTTTTCTTTGCTATAAAGTAAGTTTCAAACTGCAGCCTCAAAGCTGTCAAATGTTATTTCTTTCAAATATTATACAGAAATATCATCTGTGTCGCAAGCATTTCCATTTGTTAAACTTTCATTGACACCATGTACATCTTCCTACATTGACACCATGTACATCTTCCTACCTTTTTAGAACTTCTGTGGGGCCCGCATGGCCAAGCGCGTTAAGGCGTGCGACTCCTAATCTGAGGGTCGCGGGTTCGCATCCCGGTCGCGTCAAACATGCTCGCCCTTTCAGCCGTGGGGGCGTTATAATGTTATGGTCAATCCCACTATTCGTTGGTAAAAGAGTAGCCCAAGAGTTGGCGGTGGGTGGTCATGACTAGCTGCCTTCCCTCTAGTTTTACACTGCAAAATTAGGGACGGCTAGCACAGATAGCCCTCGAGTAGCATTGTGCGAAATTCAGAAACAAAAACAAACAAAAGAACTTCTGTGACAAAATGTTAATTTGGTTCTACCGTATCAGGAATGTCTTAACCATCTTCCTTGGTATGTTTCACAATTCTATCATATAATCCGTTCAATCATCTTTAACGTTTTAGTTTATAGACAGTTTGTTTCTCATGTAGTATTCAATTTTCTGAATATAAAATTGAAAAAGGTTGTGTTGTACAAGGATACAAAATCAGCTTGATAAGTTATCTAGTTAATGAACTCTTCATATTATTATACAGTTATTTTGCAAGCCTTCTTGAAGCAGTTTTACGTCTTCAGACGTATTTATTTGTTTTATATCTGCGATGTGTGTCCTGAAGTCTCCCGTCTTGGTACGCGAATATCAACTGACGTTTAAATGTATGGTTATGTGATATTATCAGGCCTAACTTCATTTCCCATGTCAAACAACAAATATGCAGATTAATAACGGATATGGGTTGTCAAGCCTAAAAGATTTCATAAAACTGTCTTTGTCGTCTGTAGCAGTTGTTCGAATGTAGTTACTCCTAATTAAGCAAAATTATAAAAACTACAAAAACGAGTTATTTTAGCCGTTTATGTGCGTCATAGTTTTACTTATGTGCGAATGATATTTGGTTTTCTTGTTTAGAAAAAAACTTAGATGACCTTGTAGCGCTGTTTTCCGAATATAAACACAAGCGTTGTGTAACCTGTGTATAAAAGTTTCATATACAGGGTTAAATACGCGATTTTAAAATGATTTTTAAAATACAGAATGACACGTATCAAGTCTACACCGTGGTGTTGTTTGATATTAATATGTTACGAGAAGGTAATCGTTTTGGGGGATGGTATATAATAGTACATTCCAACGTAAAATGAATGTGTTCAAGTCGGAGATTATGATGTCCAACGTAAGGATATATTTTGTTCTTAATTAATACGGATCAATTTGCACGCTCAGCCAGAACATCCGATTTTGTATCTTTGTCTCAAATAAAATAAGACAAATTATGATTACCTTCCAAAGGTTCACAGAGCCATTACAATGTGTGCGTTTTACTTCTGTGGTAATGCTTATTAAAACTTACTTTTTTACCTCATCAGCTCCTAATATTATCAGTTCATCTTTAGAAAAGCAAGATATTCATTGTAACAGCACCCCATGTTAATCAGTACATTCATACTTCTGTATAAAAAGATTCAGTGTCTGTGTGCGTTACGTAACTCCTAAACCGCTGATCGCGCCAAATTCTAAGTGGTATTAAACCAGTCATTTCGATCTTGAGGTTTATACAAAGGTAAAAATGCTCCCCTCACCTCTCGGGGAACCCAGAGTTTTAGCAAAATTCCTCTTTTCTTACTCTGCTGGATTATCCGACTTGATGCCAAACGAGTTCTTTCGGTCCTGAGGTTTACACAGGAAATCGGGGAGTTTTGCGAAAACTCTTACTAGAAATCCCTGGAAACGGACCCCACATTTGGCATTAGTTCTATTAAAGTTATTTTAATCAAATAAGTATGTCCACTAATTACTGTTCGTGACTTGGTTTTAAAAAAAGTTAACTCTGCTTAATGGCGGCAATGTAAATATGAAGTAATAAACAGTGATGTCGCACTTGTAGAGAAATATATGTGTAAAAACGGCTGGTATGAATAGAGAAAGTACTATGTAGAGGAGCGAACAACGTTTAGACCTCCTTCGGTCATCGTCAGGTTTACAACCAAAATAAACCAATACAAAGGAACACCTTTATACCTACATTAAAAATAAAATAAATAATATAAAATTATATATTCAAACATCTAATACCGCCCTCTACATTCCGACACTCCGTTACACAACCCCGTTCAAACATGTGATCACCTTCCGGTCAGTTATCTCTTTCTTTCTTTGTGAACCTGACGATGACCAAAGAAGGTCGAAACATTGTTCGCTCTTCTATGTAAAATATTTTCTCAACCCAAACTAGCCGTTTTTGCATATATAATGTAAATGTGAGTCATAAACCCACGAGTTCGGTAGTCAATAATCTTTTAAACGTCACATATTAACAAAATCATATGAACTTCATCAATATAACTAAACGAAAATAAATCCAACAACACAAGTCGTGTTATTGTCTATAAAATAAACGTGTTTTACATGCAACAATAAATGAAACAATGTCACTCTGAACCTTCACATTCAACTGAACTCTCCGGTGACTTACCAGACCAACGGTCATTAAGTTAATATCACACGAACTGCCCAGTACTGACCACTTATAACACGAAAGGAAAGAGCTGGTCGCCCATTTCAGCCACGTGCACAAACACGATTGCTTCTCTTTTAGATGAAGTGGCTCTTAGGGTCGTAATAAACAAAGCTTATTGTTGGAGATATGAACGTGTGACAAAGAACATCTGCACATACTTTTGAAATGTTCCTTACAACATACGGAACTCGAGGAATGTTCTCTTGTAGTTTTGAAAGCTATGGTTCCTTTATATGCAAAACAATTTTTTCTTGTCCTACTTTTAAGACTTAAATTCTTGTATTTAAATTAGTTGAACAACACAGCCTTGTCACTGCTCTGTCATCAAAAAGCAGAAAGCAATCTCGTACTTCAACGCTCCATACGTTCCGACGTCTTAGTTCACAGTTTGTGATAATTTGCGTTGTTAAAAAGTAAGTTAACAGCAAGTGTTAGAGGGTTAACTCTGGTACACTCTCCCTGGCGTGCTAGAGGTAAAATGTATAGCAGTGTGCCGACAAGGCCTTGGCATTAACATTGTGTCGAGTTATTCATTGTTGCTAGCATTGAGTGTGTAAGTCAGTATCGGTGTTGTGTATTATAGAGACAAACGTTTGTAAGAAATAAGTTGTAAATATAAACGGGTTTTAAAAGAGACCCAAATCTCTAGCAATAAGAATATTGAAGGATTCGAAACCGGTCAAGTTTTGGTCTTTCAGAAGAACTACTGTGTGTGATTCGTCTTGTTGGCTTCTTCAAACCAGAATTTATAGATACCAATGTTTGTAAGGTAGGATGTGTGAGTAGCAAAAGAGTATTTAGGCTAAGAATACAAGAAAATTAGCATAGAGTGTCATATGTATCTACAAACATAATTGGTATCTAAGAGTTATTAATATATATCACGTGAAAGGGGTAAGTAGAGAATGTTATGTTAAAACCATCAGTAGGACCTTTTTTGTTACTAACTAGACAAATGGAGTGTTACCTTATTTTGAATGAATGGTTACAATAATGAAAGTGTAGCTTCACTGACTGTAAAGCAATTGTTGTTACAAAGAAACTCGCAGTAGATCTGGTGCGGTTGTGTAGCTCATTAACTATTATGTATTTATTTATTCTGTGTTATAGTTAAGTATTTCAATGTTCTTGAGGGCCTTTTAATTCAAAATAAGATATGTAAGTGTTCCAGTTTAGTAAAGATACAAAACAACACCCATTTCTGTGTTACACTGTTACATAGTACCACATCCTAACAGGATGTTGGTGACCGCCTTCTCCTATTTCTATATTTCACTGTTACATAGTACCACATGTACCACATCCTAACAGGATGTTGGTGACCGCCTTCTCCTATTTCTATATTTCACTGTTACATGGTATACTAGTCAACATCCCTGTATATACTACATCCAAAGAGGATGTTGGCAACCATGGTCTTCCTCGGGTTCCTGCTTCTTGAGGCACAAAACGTTTTCAATGTCAACACACTAATCTATTATAGATAGACTTGACAAAAGTCAACCTATGTCACTTACGGTCTCACTTTCCTTCGGTCTATCCAATTACAACCAGATTTTCAATTTATTCTTTTCTCGTAACGTGCACGAGAAATTCTATCATTTTCTCATGTTATCAGCTTCCTCCTGTCCTGTCAAGATGTCTTCGTTTGAGACGTGACTTGTCCAACATACCTTCAAAATATGCCTTAACCACAACCTAACTGTTACAATTTTATTTTCCACACTTCGGGATATTGTCCAACACTCTGATGTATACACGAAAGGTGTTATAACTTCCCAATCTTAACTTCGTCTCCATGAAAATTGTACAATATACAAGTTTTTATCTTTGTTTTTTTGATTAATTTGCCATTTGCAATTCATATTTTCCATGTTATTTCGTGATGCGATACACCATCTGATGTTATCCAACATAAGTTATTTATAAGTTGTATAATTTTAATGTATACTTACTGAGGTTTCTGGCATGATTAACTTAGTTTGTCGAAATTTACTACTAAATGTTGGCCTTGGAAATACTGTGCTTCTTGTACGGGTCACAATGCACTGTTTAATTTCATCACGTGATGTGAAAGTACGAAAATACTGATTTGCCATTTTTTGATATGCTGGTAAGAAGAAAACTGCATTATTGTATTATGATACGGTATTCTTACGGTCCGCTTCGTTGTACTTGGATCGTATTTATTAAATTGGGATGAAATCGTTTCGATGTTCAGTCCTAACTTTTAGGTTTTCAAAGGTTTACTGATACTGTTAACCCTAGTTTACAACTAAATAGTCCTTTGAGATTACAATGAACTGTTCTGTTAGGCCTCGTTATTTTGGTTTTTATTGAAGGTTATACCGACAGTGGTATCTATAACTAATAAAAAAAAAACTCCACACTTACTGATCAAGTCTATATAACAAACGATAGGACTCGAGAAGTGATATATATAGGTTGGTAGAACGTTTATTTTGGTGATAAATCCTTAGGTGTATGGTTGGTGTGAAAATCTTATATAAAACATATCGCAACGTATATTTCACACTGATACTGACCTGGAGTAAAATGAGCTATAAAGATAGGTGCTGTGATAATAAATTAGGGGGAAGACGTGTTTCGCTTATGAAACGTTATTTTGGTTATGTTGTTTCATAATCAGTGATGTCGAGAAAACCCACTTGTAGAGAAATATATATTTAAAAACGGCTCGTTTAGGTTGAGAAAATATTTTACGTAGAGGAGCGAACAACGTTTCGACCTTCTTTGGTCATCGTTAGGTTCACAAAGAAAGAAAGAGGTAACTGGCCGGAAGCTGACCACATGTTTGAAAGGGGTTGTGTAACTGAGTGTCGGAATGTAGAGGGCGGTATTAGATGCTTGAATATATAATTTTATATTATTTATTTTATTATTTTTAATATAGGTATAAAGGTGTTCCTTTGTATTTGTTTATTTTGTATAAGTAAGGCTTCTTTAATTTTGTGTTTGTTTACGTTTGTTTCTTTATTTAATATTTGAGTGTTTACTATGGTTGTGTTTATTTGACTTGCAGTGTTCGAAAACGTGTGAAGGTGACTTTTTATGTTCTTTGAATCTGGTTTCCATTTTTCTACTTGTTTCTTTACATGTTTTATATTTGAATGTACATATTTTCTAAGTGTATATTTAAAGTAAGTGAGACAGTTAAGCGACATCCCTATACCACTGATGAAGAATTATAAACAAATCTAATGGCCATGTAGGGTTATGTATACCTGACTAGATCTATTCCACAGCACGTGATACCCACCAAACACGTGTAGCACAAAAGACACTTTCAACCAATTGGTCTTATCAAAAGTGAATAACCAATCGACCTATCTAATAAGAAACACCAGATCTAATGGCTCTTTCAAAGTTAGGGTATGAGTGACCACTATGACCAATCAGAGGGTGACGGTTCTATAACTGTCCATAAAAACATGGAATTCACACACAAAATCTTAACGTGTAAACTCTGCTATCTGAGATGGAGTTCTGGTGGAAAGATAAATTAATTACCCAAACACGTTTTTCTTTACAATGTACGGTACTGTTTGTCTATCTACACATCTCTTCCTTACACACATGGTGACGTATTTTGTACTTCTAATTTCTATATAGTTCACAGAAGTTTTGAAGGCTTCCCACGCACGTCACACGTTGCTCTTTTAATTATAAAAATAGGTTTGCGTGACGGGTGAAAAAAAAATCAAAACTGACGTGATTACGTAATCATAATGCCAACGAAAATATCTCAATTTCGACTTGCAAAGAATACATGTTACACACTGACAACCCCATGTTGATATATATCGTGGGTGAACAGCGTCAGTAAAAACTGTGTGTAATTTGAGAACGGTATAAATCAAGAAGCCATCATACTGTAGTGTAATATCTTCCGTGTTTTCGTAGTCAGCGTTTTTTAGGTTAATCGTCAAGCAAGTGTGATATTAAATATTTCTCTTACGTCATACTAAGCACGTTTTTATCCTGGCTCTCCGATTTCTCTCATGATTTAGCATTATTGCATTTCTCATTATTATTATTATTAATATTGTTATTTTGATAAAATAATAATTGAAAAACTTATTTGGAACTTTTCACTTGAAGCCAAAAAAACCTTCGACAGTGGATTTAAACTGTTGTATTTGTATATAAACTTTTTAAAAAAATACACACACGCGATTTTTAGTCTTGGTGTAACATTTATATAGCTGTTTAAAATGTTTACATCACGAAGAGGCTGGTACAGGCATGATTAGTGTGTCGTGGCTGTGATTTCGAGGTTTAATGGTTCGTGTCCCGCTACGAAAAGTGCACTCCGTACTTATGGAATCTTGTATACACTTCAAAAATCGCAGTAAAACCCCTTCCATTCGTTTAGACTTCAGTTGTTCCAGAGTTGACTAGTTACCTTCCCTCTACTCTATTAGTTCAAAATTAGGGGTGGTTACGTGCAGATAGCCATGTATAGCTCTGCATGATATCAATATAAACGAATCATAGCTACGTAAAGTTGTGTTTCTGAGACTTTGGTAATATGGAATAAAGGTTATTGTCGGTTTTTATTAACCCACAGTCCTTTCTCGTAGGGTAATCCGAGGGGAGGCAGTGGTTTTATCTGAAGTAAAGAAATGTACAGTCATGGTTACGTTGGTGCAACCATGTCAGTTTCAGTATGCAGTAAAATAATATATAACTGTAGCGAAAAGACTAATGAAGTTAATCCTCGCAATTCGTTTGAAAGACTGTTAAAGTGTCTGTCATTTGACTGTCACTGCGCATGCTCTAGCAGTATAGAACATGTAACTAATAAATATATGTAACAATATAAATATTCACGAAGGCTTTGCCTTATATGGAGACCGAACTGTCAAGAATGCACAGTGCCAACTGAAATGGTGCAAAATTAAGACTGAGAGAAATAACGTAAAATCTAGGTGTATGTTTGTTGTAGATTTCTGCAAATTTACTTTACGATGTCGATTTCATTATTTCATCGTATATGTTGGATATGTTTAGATTAATCTGAATGACTTTGATTATGTTATGATTCCCATGTACCCTCAGGGTTACCGATTAACCGGATGGTGTCGGTCTTTCGAACACGAAACTTGTGTGTCACTAGTAACGTTCTGGAGTCTCGAGGCACATTTTTCCTCACCCCAACTTCCCGCGTGCTACTATTGACGGTTGACTTACAGGTGTAGATGGGCATTTTTAAAAATATTGTTCGTGTTTTTTCACACATGATAGTATATATAGATGTTAAGTAAATATATCTTAGCTGAAGACAAACCATCTCCAGTCGCTCCAGATACAGATGTTAAGTAAATATATCTTAGCTAAAGACAAACCATCTCCGGTCGCTCCAGATACAGATGTTAAGTAAATATATCTTAGCTAAAGACAAACCATCTCCGGTCCCTCCAGATCCATCCGGAATACGACAAACTTTGATGGGTCACGGTTGAGAATCACCGGTCACGAGAGCAAATACTCTCAAATTGTGGGGCGCCCCTCTTTGTCAAGGCTACAACCGTGTCTTAGAATAAGTACAAAGAAGTGGTGTTTTATCTTTGTGTGTACACACACACACACACACACACACACACATGGTTTGAATGAGGTCAACGTTTCATTTTTAGGGGGGCAAAGTGTATTGCAGAGAATAAAGGGTTTGCTGCCTAAACACATTTGATAACTTTGCAGTACACGTGTGTGGGTATCGGTGTACGTTTTTCTTCTGATTTGAACGTGTTTTCCTTTGTGTTGTTACTTTTGCAGTACACGTGTGTGGGTATCGGTAATCTGTGTGTACGTTTTTCTTCTAATTTGAACGTGTTTTCCTTCGTGTTGTTACTTTTGAAGTTGATTATGCTGAATAATTTCTTAACCATTTAAAAGGTAACATTATTAAAACATATTAATTACTTTAATTGTACGGTAGTATACCTTCAGATAACTGTGTGTATACAAGGTTAGACAAAATAATAGAAACACGTTGTCTTTAACGTGTTATTCCAACTGTGGTTGTTACTGAACATTTGTAGGCTTCTGGAGTCTTTCTTCGCAGCCGTTAACTAACAGACGTTTTTAATAACTAAAACTGCATAACTCTCGTGTATTTGGAAGAGGAACAGTGTGAAACGTTATTAAACTACCTGCTAAGAGTTCTTAGTTTCTTGACTTGTGATCAGCGGTAAATCCGGACACGTAACGTTGAAATTCGAGGTTCTATACCCGTGGCTGGCACAGCACAGATAGCTCATTGTTTTTATAAGATAAAGCTACACAATCTTCGATGTTGTTGGAGATTAACTATTGATCCAAGTCAGTAAAGTCTAGACCATTATCTTTAGCTAAAGAGAAATGAAATGTGAACTTACGTCCTAATTTTATGTTCGATAACTTGCGAGAACGTGCATAGACTTGTATCCAGCCAAGTTGCTGGGTGAATCTTGCGATACTGCAATCTACACTTTAATAAGCTGAAGGTGCATTACAAAAGTAACAATCAATCTCTTAGCATGGAGGGTACAATATAATGGGTGGCTGCCTTCCCTTTAGTACGTAATCCACAATCGGGAATGTCAGCTGGTAGCTTTGCCTTGAATATAAAATAAAAATACACTATTCGGTCATGGATGTCTCTATAATGTCGACCAACAGTCCATCTAGTCTCGTCCGTGCACATAAAATTGGAATACACATACAACTTTAGACATGGTCTGCTTCTACGCTTAGTTACTGGCAGTTGTTTTTTTCTTTTATTTTTTTAAGTTTAAATGAATAAAGATTCACTTCAGACCTTATCAACAAATGTGGCTAGGCAGTTTGTGTTGTTTCCTCAAAGATGGTCGGTTTAAAAACTTTCCCAAGTATACTAGCCTTCAACAAGAACAATAAACAATTTACATAATAAATTGAAAGCTATTTTCTATTACTTACAAGGTTTAACTTAACTTAGTGATGCGAGTGTTAGGCTGCATACTAAAAGGCCCAAGGTTCGAGGCATGATGTCATCTAATATAAACCGCACTTTCAACTGTGAGCACGTTATAAAAGTGACAGTCAATCGAATTATTTGGTTCAAATACCTGAACAAACTTCTAAAGATGGCATTTGCTACCTTTTTTCTGGTTAGTACTAGTTAAAAATTAGGGATGGTTATACCTGTAACTTAGGAGTATCTGACCTGGCAACTTATTCCACATAAGTTGCCATCCAGCCTGGAAATTCCAGATTCCGAGTATTAAGGTTTAGTATGCAGAATAATTGTAGATTGAGTTGTTATCTTTATGTGTTTGCTCATCATATGTAACACAATTCTAATTCCAATGGACTGTTGATATTTGTGTGAATACAGCAGTTCCCTCAACGCTGTTACATGCAGAATTTAACTGTGGTATTTTGATATGCAGATATAACTGTTAATCTTCACGACTGTTTGTAAAGGAGAAAATTTAAAGGGAAAGATGAAGTTAATTTCTTACAGAAAATTAAAATACGGGTTATTGTTGTCGATTGTTGTCCTTTGAGGCTACCAGAATAAGGCATTTTGTCTACACAGAATTAAGTACTTCACGTCAGTTGTACGAAAATTTTGAACGTCATAGCAGTAGGCCTAATCTGTTAAGCCTAATACAACTCAATGTTATGCAAATTTTGAGCGTCAGAGTATTAAGTTTAATCTACCAAGCTTAAAACAACTTTTGATCTCTAGAACAGTTAATTACAAAGACTCCTTTCCTTCGTTAGCAAACATTCCAAGACTATGACTTGTCTTTTATCTGACAATTTCTTTCTGTAATTCTTATTATAATTTCTTTGATATGCATAATTAATTAATCATTATTAAGTTAGGCGATAATTCCCTCGTTCGTTTATCTAGTGTTTTTTTTTTTGCAGAGTTTCTTTGAGTCCTTGTAATTTATTTAGAGTAATCGATTAATAAATTGGATAATCAGTCAATTTATTTAAAAGAAATAAACAATTATACCTATCCAGGACTCCTGAGAGCCATGGAGTCGGCGGACCAAACTTGTGGTGGTGTGTGCTGCCCTATCACATTTCAGTACTACTGTTGTAAAAAACTTTTTTAAAATGTCGCCGGCTTTCCCGTCCTATCACTGGGTCTGCGCTTGTTAGCCAAAGTTTATATATATATAAAAAAAGCTACAGTTATGATAATTGTTTTACGAAACAGTTTATATAGTAACAACATGTAAAAAAAGTGTGAAGATATGCCTAAAGTAGGATGGAGTATAATAGATAGCAAATGCTCATTTCATTATATTTTTTCCTTTTTGGTCCTACAAGCTTTTTAAAATGTAGTGCTTATATTTTATTTCACGTCCACATGTGTTATTTTATCCCAGTTCTATCGTGTCTTGCATTTTTTACGTCATAAACAAAGGTGTTTCAGAAAATGTGAAAACACCTATTTCTTTGTTTGTATAGGAAAGGCAGTTTTTATTAACGGCCTTTTTTACCCAGTTTCACATTTACCAAGAAAGCTCGCAGGGGTTATTATCGGGACCCTGTCCCTCCGGCTTGTTATTATGTCTATTTATTAAGAAAAAGAACAACCACAAAGTAAAAAGTTCTACACACTCGATTTTTTGCTGTTACAATTTTCTTCGTGTTTCATGCAAAGATTATATGCGACGTTTGAAATTAATTTTACAGATTTACTTTTGTTTCTTGTTTTTCTTCCTGTCGTTGTTCCAAAGTGATAATATATTTACACAGATTTTAATTTAAATTTGTTTCCGTGTTATTTAGAAATTGTTGACGAGGGATGTTCCGTGAAATGAAAACAACCATTCAAAAAGGAATCCGGACATATTCGTTGCAGGGGTGTTATAATGTCACGATCAATCCCGCTGTTGATTGGTAAAAGAATAGTCTAAGAGCTGGCGAAGGGTAGTGTTTTACTAGCTGCCAAAATTAGCCGTCGTGTTGGTTTAGGCGAAAGTTTAAAAAATCAAAAGTGAGCGAACTCTTACTTGTCTTGGTCCCCAGTTGAAGTAGAAATGTTTCAAATCACTCTGATAATTGTCGTCTTTCGTTTGAACGAAATCTATTTGTAAGAATCAGTAAAGTTTGGGAAACGAACAAGAATAAGTAAGACAAGTTAGGAAACCATCTTGGACCTATTAAAAATAATTAAGTCTTTATGACGTGTGTGTGTGTAATGAGAAAATAATCTTCTTTTTTCATTCAGTAAAATATTATATCTGTATTAGAGAAGGGACACATTTAATAGTGAAAGTAGTAGCAAATGTTATGTCTCTGGAAATGGTCGTTCCCAGCTGTACAGATTGGAATGCTCATATCATGTAATGTTACACATTTAACACTGACAGAAATTGATGTTGAAACATGATATACTTATTCGAACCGGAGGTGGAGTGAAGTGAGTTCTGGAAGTTAGAAGTGTCAAAAACGAAACACTCGAGATTTTATGCTTAGCATTTTCATAGTTGTACAGTATTCTGCAAAAAAACAACAACAACAAAAAACTATAAAGTGTAAAACCTTACAAAGTATGTCGCAGATGTCACCGTCACAACAAACTGTATTATGTTTGTGGGGATAAACATCTGCCGTCCAGAGTAATTTTCTATCACGACAGACGTGTAGGTAGCGTGCTTCCCCTTGTGACCAAGCAGTATTAGAGCATGT
Source organism: Carcinoscorpius rotundicauda (assembly GCA_011833715.1). Classification (NCBI taxonomy): domain Eukaryota; kingdom Metazoa; phylum Arthropoda; class Merostomata; order Xiphosura; family Limulidae; genus Carcinoscorpius; species Carcinoscorpius rotundicauda. Next base: position 2,941,593 of record CM022391.1, on the reverse strand, counting down.
AACTCTAAAAACCGGGTTTTATAACCCGTTGGGGGGACACAGGGCAGATGGCTCATTATGTAGCTTTGGGCTTAACACAAAACTAACAAAGTTCACAATTTCACATTACGACATTATGATATTGTTAGCGACCGGAAACTAACCTCTATCTATCGTTCAGGTTTACGGAAGTGTAAATGTAAAAATGTGTATATTTTCGAAGAGTATGAAACGTGGAATAGAATAAAAAATATGTAAATATTTTTCTTTTTAACGAGTTTCGTGTTTACTTCCATAATTTTCTTCAGATTTACAACCCTAAATAATTCAGCGACATAATTTTAGTGTACGTATAAATGTACGTTTGGAACTATTTCAATAACTGTATATAATCTATCTGGAATAATATTAGTATTATTTTTAGAGAAGAGTGTATAAAGTGGTTGGTAATAGACAAAATGTTATTGGTGGAATATTTCAGATCGTCCCCACGTGTTCAGCTGTGGAAAGTTCTACTATCGGACATTTTATATGGACACGGACAAAGATGTACTCTACGTTGGGGGAATGTAAGTATGAAAACATGAGAATATCTCGGTATGTGTGTTTGCATTCTGGTACGTGTTGCTTAATTTGTTTTTGAAGTTAAGCACAATACTCACACGTGAGCTATCTGTGCTCTGTCCACCAAAGGTATCGAAACCCGGTTTCTAGAACTGTAAGTCCGCGGACATTTCGCTGTGCCACTAGAAGGCTGTATTGTTTGAAGTTGTGGATCTCAGAGATAGAACTTTATTATTTACAGCGTGGTGCAGATTTTGTTCTAAAACCTGGATTACAGGCGAACATATGTTAAATTTCAACAATATTGATGAATGTTTTCACGATTATATATTGGGAAAAGAAATCTGTGTATGGATTATCTGTATATAAAACTAATGGATATTTTAATTATTCCTTATAAAAATAATTTTTGAACATATCCAGTGAGCGAGTCGTTGAAAGTCAATTCTAAAGTTCTTAACATTAAGATAATTGTTAATTAGGGCATTGATGACGAATAAAGAACTTGTGTAAAATCCAACCCTGAAAGTTACTCACAAAAAATTCTTAAAAGTGTAGTTGTAGAAATTTTAAATATATTTGAACGGGCTATAAAAGTTCCGATTAATTATCGTAAAATTCTCGGTTCTATTCCAGTGGTAGACAGAACAAAGATCGCCTAGAGTGCAGCTTTGTGTTAAAAGAAAGTAAAAGTAAGCTTATTTATTGAAGTTCAAGATGCATGTGTCTGTAGAAATATCCCAACGGGGGGGGGCGAAGTTTAAAGCAAAAACAACACACACACACACACACACACACACTGATTAAGCAAAGAAATGTTTCTCATCTTGAAGTCCTCCGCTGGTACAGCGATAGATCTTTGGATTTACAACGCTAAAATCAGGGGTTCGATTCCCCTCAGTGGACTCGGCAGACAGACCAATGTAGCTTTTACTATAAGAAATAAACCCCTCATTTTCAAGGGGTGTCCTCCCCCCTGCAGACATTGTTAGAAGTATTCGCGGAAGTCCGTTTAGGAAGGCTTTAATACACTTGCATATGAGAAAAAGAAAATTCTCTGTTTTGACCCGGCATGGCCAAGTGCGTAAGGCGCGCGACTCGTAATCCGAGGGTCGCGGGTTCGCGCCCGCGTCGCGCCAAACATGCCCGCCCTCCAAGCCGTGGGGGCGTTACAATGTGACGGTCAATCCCACCATTCGTTGGTAAAAGAGTAGCCCAAGAGTTGGCGGTGGGTGGTGATGACTAGCTGCCTTCCCTCTAGTCTTACGCTGCTAAATTAGGGACGGCTAGCACAGATAGCCCTCGAGTAGCTTTGTGCGAAATTCCAAAACAAACAATTCTCTGTTTTAAATTTTTAAAACTATTTTACTTTATAATTATATTCCAGCTTTTTCTTTAAAGAAAGTAAAAAGTATTATAAGATTATAGTCATACTTTCATTAAATTTCACTGAACGGCGAATTTAAGTAACAATTTCACTTTTTTCTCACGCATTATGCAATAAAACGTGTAGAATTTCTTTCTGTTCAAAAACGACAAAACTCAGCGCTAGTTGATTGTCTGAATATTTGTATACTATCGCCAAATCTAGTTGGGAGAGAAGAAAAAATATGTTTAATACTTTTCAGGAAAGTAGAGAGAATTTAAGATTAAATTTTAAAGTTAAGAATACAAAGACGAGTTTCAATCAAATGCCTTTGGTACGGACTTAAAGGAGTCATATTTCGGTAAAACCGGTCAGAATTTCAGCATAAAGTAGAAAATTCTTCCCTACGTAAACCAATAAATCAAGATTGTAGCGACAACACAACAGAAACAAATCCTCCATTAAAGGATATGTATATTGGTTGCTAGCCCTACAGGAAGTCTGTTTTTACTAGTAGCTAAGCCTAATAATGTTGACTTAAGCCTACATGATGTACAGAAACTTGTTTAACTTCGAGTTCAGTGATGACAGTTAATTACGTGAATGTTTATTGCTGGTAAAGAAAGCCTTTTATTTATAACCTTGACTTAAATAATGGATAATTATCCCCGAAAAGTGATATCCCCAGTAAAGAAAGCAGTTTATAGCCGTAACTTAAAGAACAGATAATTATCGTGTATAAGTAATATTAAAAATAAATTATTATTATGCTTTAGTACTTTTATAATTCATCTTCTACCATAATACACTATTTTTAATATTTAATGAAAAAATGCTTTATTTAACATTTCACGCTGAAACACGCACAGTTCTGTCGCGTCTTTTTTACATGTCTATTTAAATTGAGATTTTCTTGGACATTTCTCATAAGCCCACATAGTTCTTCTTCGTGTCTTTTAAATATAAACTACAGCATTTTAACACCCTGTTGCTGTTTGAAACTTGGTTGTTTTAAGCAACCATTCATCATTCTAAATTTATTCTTAACCATTCTCCAAGACTGTTTTTTTTCCCAAAACGTCCAGCTCATTGATGTATTTTTAAGCTTTGAATATTTCAAAAAACCTTGCCAGTTTCCTTGGAAACATAATCTTGGATACACTTTTGATCTTTCCAATAGCTCTAGAAACTTAATACTTGACAGTTTCTTAATTTTCTGAGTTGTTTATTTCCTGAAAATTGTTCTTTGAACTTCCACGTAAAGACTTTCAGAAATGTGGCATTTCTTTGGCTCTTAATAGTGTTCTATCTCAGTTGTAACCCTTTTCAGTTTAAGTTTGTTTTTTATCTCTTTAAATATCGACATCTATATTCAATTGTTTTCGAATCAGCTGTCGAACTTTTTTTTGTCAATTTTGTTTCTTGAGTTTTATCGGATTGTAAACACTGCAGCATTAACTATAGCGGAGGGATATACAGAATCTCTGAAATCCGTCTTTCAAATAAAATAGTTACCTCTTCTGATTGGTAACGTAACAAAATTATTTTGTAAAACCGACTTTCGGGGCACTTTTATTGATGTGTCTACTGACCTGTTGGATCTCTGGACAGGGTGCGTACATGACAAGCAGCTGTTACTTATTGTGTATTCGAAACAATGAAAAAGATCTCTGTAATAAGTTAGTAGAATAAGTTTGTATAGAAAATTGTGAAGGAGGGATTGAAATGAGATATTTTTATAAGTTTTCGTGGAGGCTTCAATAGCGGAGGGTCCAAAGGACGACTTTGACAGCTGGAGGTAAAGCAGTTTTTGTCCTTATCCTGGAACTTCTTGAAACTTAAGGACTCTTGGGTAAAGCCTAGAGGTTTGCTTTCCAGAATCGGAACCGTCACGACCTTTTACGAAAAAATAAGAGAAGGAACATTCCCAGTGGCATCTCCCATTTAAGTAGCGTGCCCTCTTAGTGTACAAGCCCTTCAGTTGACTAAACAAAGAGCTTGTTCCTGATGACGCGAGGATTTGGGTGAGTTTCAAGTAGCTTTCCGCCACAGTCTGCTTTCAAGAGTTACGTTGCGACAAGCTACTTAAGCTAGTTTGCATATCTAAAGCTTTCTCTCGGAGAGTTCTCAGAAACTACAGTGTTTACTATTGTTAGTTCTCAATGGGTATATTTTTTGTGCGGCGAGGGACCAGGAAGAACTGAGGTCACGTGAAATAATTCATCTCAACTCCTGCTCGTGCCATGTGGAGTGTTTTGGGGGAGGGAAAAAATCAAAACTCGCTACTGTAGTTTTAACTCTCACGTGATACAAAGAGCACCAGACAACACGGATTTATTTTTGAACAATATTGATCAGTGAACCACTTCCAGATTGGTCGTCATTGTTTTTGAAATACCCGTGATTAATAATAATAATTTCTCAGAAAACAGCGTACTTAATTCTCTAACCCAGTGAAAGGTAATACTTACTATTTGCAGATCTTTACTTTAAAATATTAATAATCTTGAATATAAGGTGTCGTTCAGAATTAGACATTTGAAACAATAACGTGAATAATTTTGTGAAACGGCAATATAACTACACCATTTGAAAAACTGTGAAAATCAGCAAAGGACACCACACTGTTTTCGAAGCTTTAATTACACGTATTCCTGAGAGAAGTATGTTAGTTTAAATTGAATGTTCAGTTGAGCAATGAATTGTGTCACTAGCCCTGCTCAACACAGCTGAGTAATGAATTGTCACTAGCCCTGCTCGACACAGCTGAGCAATGAATTGTGTCACTAGCCCTGCTCGACACAGCTGAGCAATGAATTGTATCACTAGCCCTGCTCGACACAGCTGAGCAATGAATTGTGTCACTAGCCCTGCTCGACACAGCTGAGCAATGAATTGTATCACTAGCCCTGCTCGACACAGCTGAGCAATGAATTGTGTCAGTAGCCCTGCTCGACACTGCGAGGGAATGTCTTCTGTGGTAATTTACATCAGATAACTTGGGTGTGTTTTGTGTATTGTTATGACAAGAGTTTACTCATAACACAAAGAAATTACATACAAATTGAGAAACTTAAAAACCCAAGCGCTTTTGGAATGCAGACAGATCTACTTTCTCCTAAGAATGTCCAGTGTGTACCAGAGATTTATTGTCCGGACTGTGAATCCAAAGATCTGAGGTTTGAATCATTCTGCTGTGATATCATGTTTCGCAATGTGTAGTCTATAAAGTTGTTGGTCAAATTCTAGTATACGGTCAAACAAGTGTTGCCAAAGAATTGGCGGTGGGTGTTTTTCACTAACAACTGTACCATATCAGTATAGAATTCTGGACAGTTGTATGTAGCTAACCCTTTTATAGCCTTACACAAAGATTCTAAAACAATTTGTATAACGTGATATAATTTTTATTTTCGAAAGGCTTGGTGTAATGGGTTATTGTTATGGTTAATCCATAATCACTGGCTATACGTTTGGAAATATTATGTTGCTATTAAATATCGCAAAGCCTGTTTTGTTACTATGTTAGAACAATCAGTGTAGATCCAAATCCCAAATTTAACTCGTAATTCAACGGACATTTTGTAGATATATTCAACAGTGGTTTACGTCAAGTGAAATATGGGTTAAATCTAGACTGTTAAAGGTAATAACAGATGAAATATTGCATATTAATTTTAGTGTCGCCTTTACCCTAGACTCATCTTGGGCTTCGGGTAAGACAGTTCTGTGAGCTGTATGAAATTAGCGTCGACTGTTTCATTCTTGCTATCAACACGGAGTTACTGTTCAAATAATCGACTTTTTTTAGCGGTATATAATATGTTAATTATTGTGTCATCCCTTTATCCAAATTACCAGCCATTAATGGTTGGCTGACAGGCGTGCGATATGGATTTGAAACAGGACGGCTTGTTGACTGGCATATGGATTGGTACGCGATTTATTTTTTTTAATATATATAGGTCTGTTTACAGTTGAAGCTCCTGTTACTGAGACATTGCAGGGAAACGTACTCTCGGGCGTCGCACGTGCTTTCCGTAAATGTTTAAGTGGAGAAAAGTATCTGCCTTTGTCTACCCTCATGAAGACTTAAAATAAATTATTTAACATGTTGAAGGTTTCATGGTTCACAGTCCGTTTTTATTTAAATATCGTAAACATGGCAGTATTACATTCAGTTGAGATAGTAAAGCTTTAGAGCACAAATAGCCCATTGTGTAGCTTTGTGCTTAATTCAAAACAACAACTGACAACGCCCTCTACGATAGTCTGCGAAGCCTATAGTCCTGTCTAGATTTATAATACAAAAATTAATATATATTTTGGACAAAATATGTACTAAATTGTTCAAAAGATTCCACGTGCGCAAGAACTGTTTATATTCCAAAATAATGTATAATAATCCAATCAATTAATTATATTTTTGTTGAAGCCAAAGACTTGTAATATTTCATATATATTTTATGCAAGGGAAATGTAATGATTATTTGACCGTTATATATGCACTACAACAGTTAGTTTGCTGTCTTGAATGTACGTTATTGACAAAATAGCTTTGTTCTTATGTTTTTACGCCGGTATTCGACCTGGCGTTTTTCAGTGGCACGTCTGCTGGCTACCAACGCTAGAAAACTGGTATTGATACTCGCGGTGGGCAGACAGATGGTGAGCGCATTTGGTATTTTTGTACTTGACTACAACCAACCAACCAACCATTCAAGCTTAAACTGAATTAAAACTAAATTTATTGTATTAACTTAGATGTAGTTTAACACGAATAATACTGTTTTTGTTCTATAAAAGTTTAAAATAATCAAATTTTATCAACGCCAGCATCTCTTAATGTTCCAGTAATTCTACGTGAACGCGGAAAAAAGTTTTTAAATAGGTTTGTTAGAGCTATCAGTAATAACGTCACCAATCATGTTCATTTCACGGTGTTGTTCCCGCCCTACTGATCAGTTTCATCCGTGTAGACTTGTCAAGAAGATATCTTCGTAAAAGATGTGGTGACTTTTTACTTTGATATTCCTTTTAATCGAAGACTCTAACAGCTGCTGAGTGACAAATTACACAACATGAGGGTATTGGGCCTAACACAACCTGCAATTTGTCAGAATATGTTTTACGTACGTGCCTTTAAATGTTTTTACAAGCTTAATTTAGAAAAAAACAAAAATAAACGTCCTAAGTATGAATTTCTGTCATAAGTTGTAATCCTGGATTAGTTTAATTATATTAAGTTTATTTAACAAATCCCTTGAGAATCACAGAGTTATTCCAATGCCCTTGATGCTTTTGGTAGTTTCCGTGTGTTTGTTTGTTTTAATTAGCTTGAAGGGTGAATAATCCCCCAGGTGTTAACATGTTCATAGAGGTTTACATAGTCTCTGCGTAAACTGTGCAAGCAATAGTTCGTATGAGTGTCCAGCTGAGAGGGAGTTATTGTTAGAGAACTAAGGGAGTCGTCAGTCAATTTGACAATCAAGTCACGACTTTCCAGAATAATACCTGATTGGTCCCAGTTCTGTATTCAGAGCTGCACGTTACTGATAGTTTTATAATGTGTCCAAACACTCGTGTTATGGGCTGTTAGCATGTTCAGTGGTTAGCCAAACATTAGCTATTAACATCAGTGACCTTTCCTTCTCGTGCTAGTCGCCGACTTATCACTATGAAAATGAGAGGCGATTGAAATTCAGGCCAATGTGCAGCGGAGATCTGTTACCTTTAAAATATCCGTCCAATTTGTATGTATCTGAACTTTGTTAACAGGCATCACAACACGTTAACAATATAGACATCTGCAATCAGTATTCTTCCAGAAAAGAAGATTTAAACACGTACATTGACATTTTAGCAAAGAGGGAAAATGTGTGGATTAAATTACTTCAGTCAAAATGCTTCACCCCAGTCCACTCTGAGAGTACAATAGTGACACATTGTAAATATTACTGCTCCAAAAAGAAAATAATTACCTAATGTATTTGTTTGCATACAAATAAATGCATTTGGAAATACTCGGCCTTTGTACATTCTGATTAATGGTTATGTGGAAATTTGAGGGCCCACTAGCCGGCGTGTCGAGCTGTGGGCCCTTGGTTCTCGTTCGTTTACTGCCAAAATCTCCTCTGTGGTCATAACTTGATATAAACGTGACTGGTTGGTATTGTTCAGCCTTTCACATCAAAATTGCCTGGTATGGCCTAGCGCGTTAAGGCGTGCGCTTCGTAAATCTGAGGGTCGCGGGTTCGCGTTCGAGTCGCGCCAAACATGCTCGCCCTCCCAGCCGTGGGAGCGTTATAATATGACGGTCAAGAGTTGGCGGTGGGTGATGATGACTAGCTGCCTTCTCTCTAGTCTTACACTGCTGAATTAGGAACGGCTAGCACAGATAGCCCTCGAATAGCTTTGTGCGAAATTCCAAAACTAACACATCAAAATTAGGTATTTCTCTCGAGCAACTCGGTGCGAATTTCTAAACAATCCAACTTGTAATTTGATAAAGCAGTGGGAAGAAGAAGTCAGTGCTGACCCGACCCTACTAGGTCGTACAACTGCGATCTAAACTCCGATACAGATCCCCACAAGCCAGTGAGAAGTAAGAGATAGACATCGAACCTGACCTGGGTTCTTGTAAAGACGGTGGTCGAAAACTCACGCAGCATCAGAATAAATGATTCAATGTTCTGATCTCGTAATAAATATACAAACAGTAAAGAAGGGAAGAAGTCTAAATAACATCGCACAGTGCGACGGACGATAAAAACGACAAACCAGCCGTACTTACTTTCTCACAAAGTTTTAAGGAACCCCATCTTGGAAAAAGATTTAAATGATTTAAAATAACATTTTGTTCGTTGTTTCGATTTTAAAAGCTAGACCTGTTAAAACTATACTTTTTTTCAAATTTGAAGTAATGCTCATTATTAACTAACAATATTCATTTAACAGTACATGACTACTGAGAGACACATTTCTTATAAAAGTTTTTTTTCGAGTACGAAAATCGCGTTGTAAGAGCGAGTAGAGGAGATAATATAACTTATTAGTTGCACTTGTCCCTCACTGGTAGTCAGTGATAAATTTGTGGACTTGCAAAGATAAACTCAGGAACCCGATTCACGTAGTAAATAGCCTATTGTGTAGCTTGAAACAATCAAACTTAATGTATTAAGCTGACAGTGTATCAAGGCTTGGCTTCGCGCCAGTTGGCAGTTGACTTGGAGTGAGCAACGTGACAACGAGCTTTTCCAGATCAAATCTTCTGTTGTGGCTGTCTTGTTTCTGTAAGGATCAGAAGGAGGAAGTTGTCCTAATCACACTTTTGTAATTCATAGTTTTCTTTTATCTGGGACTGATGCACCAATGTACGGTCTGTGTGACACAATATCCCACATTTTACTGTCTTACCGTCGTTACAACCGTGAGCAACATTGGACAATGTCGTTGTCGATGGTGACACTTTCCATCTCAGTTGTTTATAAATTTTTAAGGGCCGTTGGAGTTTTTAACTCTTAACTTTTTAATTCAGAAATTGAACTTTGTATTAACATGATTCCTTTTTACGTTTTATAATGATTTTACTTGTATTTTTATTTTTTCCCGGTTGTTTAGTGCCAGATAGCTTAGTCGCTTTGCGCTAATAAACGTCAAAAACCCAACCAACCGACAGTGTAAAGCAGTGGTTCCCAAACTTTTTCAGCTTGTTACCCAATTTAACATGCCACATTAAGCATGTTACCCCTTTCACAAAATGTTTTCAACATTGATATATATGGCTACATTAAACTAGAGATATATTGCACTTTATTTATTACACTTTATTAATTTACAATTTATTTATATAATTTATTTACACTGAATTACACTTTTAATTATTGTATTTGATCATTGTGCATTTCTAATGAATATTGCCAAAGATGTCAAGAACATCAGTGGGATGGATGGAGTTGCATACTTGAAGCTAGTTTAGGAATTCTTGGCTTTGTGGTTGAAAGTGCCAGCCTGGCATCGTTTGCAACATTCAAGCGAGTCCTCGTTTTTGTTTTCATCCCCAGCACGGTTGAGAACCCCTTCTCGCACAGATACGTTGTTGAGAATGATACCAACAACTTCAAGGCTCTCTTGGACAGAGTTGGCGAGTCAGCCAGTTGTGAAATCCAAAAGGAATCTGCATTTTGGTTTTGGAATTTGACTTTCAAGGCTTCATCTGCTCGCATTGTGATCCACTCCTCCTTTGCAGGGAAATCATTATCATGAATGGCCTCATCAGGTACAGAAAAGGGATGAATGATCCACTGAAGACTGGCTGTTTTAGGTCACTCTCTGGAAAGTAGTGCTGCTTGCTTGTTTCAAGCCCCTTCAAATGGTCGCTCATCTCTTTGTTGATGGTCTGTAAAAGTGATCCAGTATCATAACTATTCTCCTCAACAAACTGTTCTAGGGTGGGAAACTGAGCGATCACTCCTTTCTCCAAGCGTCGAATCCAGAGTCTCAGTTTTCCCAGAAATGCAGTCACAGTGTGATAGGCATCAATGACAGTCGTGTTTTGGCCCTGGAGTTGCAGATTATCACTGTTCAGTTCCGCAAATATGTCAGTCAAGTAACAAAGTCGAACAAGCCACTCCTTATCAGTGAACTTGGTAACAAAAGGAGATTCTTCTTGTTTCAGAAATTCCTGAAGAGCCGTTCGGAGCCCAATGACTCGACGTACAACCTTGCTTCGTGACAACCAGCGAACATCGGTGTGGTAGAGCAGAACTTGATACTGCTCTCCCATTTCCTTGCACAGCTCCCTGAATATGCGCGAATTCACATTCCTGGACTTGATGAAATTGACGATTTTCAACACATCTTCAAACACTAGTTTCAGATTACCAGGCAGGCTTTTTTATCCAAGAGAGTACCGATGAATGATGCAATGATCTACAGAAATTTCTGGATTCACAGCTTGTATGAGGCCTCGTAATCCACGCTTACGACCCATCATCGACGGTGCTCCATCGACGGAGACCTAGATTAAAAAAGAAAAACTATTATAGATTGCGTCAGTTAGTTATTCTTACTTATCTTTTGCGTTATAATTATATAATTTTAATTTAATTTAATTTATTTTGGTACTTAAGTATTTCAGTACGACAGGCACGATACTTTTTGTGAATTATGTATAAAATATTAGCTACACTACAGCTACTTGTACAATAAATAAAGCTATATGACTATATGCCATGTAATTCATTGTATTTATACTAATCTAGACTTTATATAAACATCTCTCCCTACCTGTTAAACGCTGTTCCAATCCAATCCATTCGTGGTAAAGAAACTGTTGATGATATTGAAGATATCTTCTCCCTTCGCGGTTGTCAGCAGATCTTCGCATAATAGGAACTCTTCTTTGATCTTGTCCTGGTGGACGTAACGAACGAACCCAAGGAGAACAGCACAACTGGCTACGTCACACGATTCATCAAATTGCAAGGAGAATTTGCTATATGAGCTTTCCTTGATCTCTGTTGTAACTTGGGACAGAATATCTGATGCCATGTCATCGACTCGTTGGCAGATTGTGTTGTTTGATAGAGATATGACACTCAGTTTCTTCGCTTGATCCTCCCCACATACCTTGCTTACCATCTCGTATGCACAAGGCATAATCAGATTCTCTGCAATGGTGTGGAATTTTTGTTGTTCGGCAACTTTATATGCAACAAAGTAAGATGCTTCGACTGCAGCTTGAAGCTTTTGGGCTTGAATTCCAGATGAACCGAACTGGATATTCTTCAGTCCTATAGCCCGGCGCTAAAAATAAGCCTGATCTTCATTTTGAAGATTTGGATGGCACTTCTGGAGGTGAGCTGAGAGTTTTGATGGCTTGAGGCTTTCATTTGTCAACACTTTGTGACATACTACACATTGTGGCCGATCCTCTCCACCAGAAGGTAAATTCACAAAGCCATAGCGAAGAAAGGCGTCAGAGTAGTTGCGCTTTTTAGACATTTTATTGTTTAATCTGCAGAAAAAGAAAAAGAAAAACTGCATAAAAAGTGTGAACAATTTGAACTTATTATTTATTTTTTCATGGCATTCTAGATAGCATTAAAAGAGCTTATTCAGCATAGGAATGATGTAATAGTAGGTAAATACTAACTATACTGCACAGGGCAGTACACATACATACCAGGTTTTGTCTACTTCGGCTGATGCTCACATATAAATTGACAGTGTGAAATAGAGGGAACCTCAGGCAGTGAGTGACGCCTAATGGACACGTCGATGAGTCATCAGGGTTACTGAGTGACTTGTGTTCTGAAGCATACTTGTCAAAATACTTTTAGGTTACCACACACTTAGATACATATTTTTTCTTTTCTACTATTGTATATTAGTTTTTGATGTTTATTGTTATTTGGTTTAACTTTATTACATACTTAAAATAGGTTTAATTTACAACTTTACATACTAAGACTAGTGTTAACATTAATCCTAATACCAGCTACCTCAATGTTTTCTTGATTTTCAGAATTTTAACTTTTTTTCTGTTACCCCTCCATTACCCCCGATAAATTGTTAAATTACCCCCAGGGGGTAATTTACCTCCAGTTTGAGAACCACTGGTGTGAAGAAAGTACGTCTTGCTTCATTTATATGATTGTCAATAAATTGTTTTAATTAGGAGTTAGTGACTTACGGTTTAGTACCGCTAGGGGTTAAAGATTCTTCAATTAATGTAAACTATTTACAATACATTAAAGTATCATACAACAAATCACCGATAAGTAAGCGCACGCGCACACACACTGTATATATGTAATAACAGTTAGACAAAAGCGTGTGTGTGTAATTTTGATACGGGTTTGTTTTTAAGTTTATACATTAGCTGTTTTTTTGTACCTTCACCTAATTTGCACGATTATGCACTGTTTGTTGTTTCCTATTCTCTTGTAGTATGCCAATATTAATGCGAATAACACGGCGTAGATAATTTGCAATTGTATTACAGCCATGAACACGCTCTCCTAAACTGTAATTGATCGCTTCATTCTATGTTAATCACGTGGCTGGGTTGGAAACCACGAGGCGCCGCTCGCATACCGCGTGCTTAAATAGATGAATGGTTAAAGACCAAGGATGAGCAGGCCTTCTCACCATCCGTTTTTCCCCAGGCCTTAACACCACTAGTAAAGGTCGAAAGGGAAATTACTAAATATCTATTAAAAAAAACCAAAATTAGCTTTGGAGTAACACATCATAAAGCTTCAAAACCTTGGCATTTTTTATTGTTGTTTTTTAAATGCAAACAGCTATATCAGAATGATTCTCTTTTGTTTTGATAATTCTCGTCAAATTTATTAAAATTAGATCTCGGTAACTCCAGCCAACAGATGATGCATGATATATGCATGACCTGAACGAATTTAATAAACACGTGTCGTTCAAGCATCAGTTGTAACAGAGGTTGAGAACAGCTGTTTTTGACCCTCCTAACCTCTGACTGTAGTGTACTTGTAGTTTATCACGTGCGTTCTGAAAGCAGAATAATTGTGATAATGTTTTTGTGCATGTTATAACACTGTTTCAAATATTACTTTAGAACTAAAGAGTCGTCAAAGTTGTACGTATCGACAAGTTCTAGTTATGTTGACGTAAAAGATAACCAGAAAGAAACATTTTTTCCACTATTTATGCACCAGATGGCGTGACTATATACTTTCGAAGTCACGAATATTGTATTTAATTCAACTCGTTTCTTTAAACTGTGTGTTATAACAGCCATAACATTAGTCAGTGGGATACCCTGTGATATCATTAATGAACGTTAGGTTTGTAAGCAAGTCGGTAATTTAGGGTTAACAGTAAATGAATTTGATTTTTCAAAACGTGTATATTACCATAGTGATACAACATAGGAAGAATTAGAATAAAAACACAAAGAGCAAGGTATTATCTGATGTCTACAGCAGAATAAAGTTTCAGAGTATTGTTAGTCATTGCTGTACAATTAGTTAATGGTTCGTTTTATAGTAAAGCTGTGTTCACGCAAGTATTCGAATCTCGAATATTAGCATATTAAGTCCGTAAACCTATGGTGTATATCCTTCCACAAGAAAGTCAGCGTAGGTTTTTTTTCCGTTTTGTGCTGAGATTTATAATTTTCTGTTACCTTTATCATGATATCTTCGAGAAATATTTATGATTGCGGGTAGTATATATTCGATAAGCTTTGATAGGTGGAAAGGTATAAGTCAGCTTTATTTCTCTCTCGAAGTTTTACTTTTAACCTTTCTTTAAGACTTTACCTGCACGATTTCTTAGTTAGAAGACAATGACTTGTAGCATAAAGTATATGAAGTGACTTCCGCTGTTGAGACGATTGCGATTAGGCAAATGAAACTTGCATACAGACCTATTTAACATGCAGAAACAAGTTTCCTGAACACTGGAAGTGACTTTTGAAACACCTTGTAACTTATGGTTCTCCACATGGGGAACGGACATTTTTTTCTTTGACTGATCTGTTGTTCGAATAACCTATTGTATCATGACTGGAACACTTTAACACAGACTAAAATCGAGACTGCTCGCACAAACCTTAGTTCATTTTACGTTACACAGAGACACCTCTCACAAAGCCTAGTTCAGTCTACGTTACACAGAGACAGCTCGCACAAATCGTTTTTTCTTTTTCCAGGGTTTGAATTTTTGATATGTTATCAAATAATATAAAAAAAAACAAAACGTTTTGATATCTTTGTTCCATTGTTCAGGTTTAAACCGTTTTCCATATATTTCACATAGGATGATCTCTCACGTAAATGACTGAATAAACAAACCAAATAAATGTAAATAGATAAGTAGATACCTTGTGATAAGTATACATTTCCGGTGTCAGATAAATAGACCCCCCACTAACACGTGGTCGTACATCAGTTTGTGATTTTGTTTGTTATTACAGCAGTGGTTCTTAGAAGTAGTAATGTAGTTTTTTCTTGTGGTTGCTCTGGAAACGAGAATCCTTGCTTGCTGGTTCGCCACTTGTGGATGAAAACAAAGTTAATTCAAATAAATATGATGGAAATCAAAATAATTAACGTTGAGTTGTTAATTCGTTAATGTAATATTTGATCTATAAACGACTTGCACGAAAACTTTTAATTAATTGTTCGTGAAATTTGGTGACAACGTAGCTTGTAGACTACTGCTGTGTTTGTCGTATCCTAGCAAGACCTAGTTAATATCAACGAAAGTTCTATTCGTCACTTGATGTTGCGAATGTTTTCGCTCATGGTGATTTAAAATACTATGTACCTTTTTCCAATTATGCACGCCATGAGTTAACGACGACTAATAGTGATATAAGGTGTGACTTTTATATAGTTTTTATTGCGATGCCACAAATAAAATAGTATATCGTATGTAATAAACTTTAAAGTAACCCAGAGGTTATGAGGAAAACATGAAGTTTGTGAACATGTTAACAACGGACGAAGGTTAATTTATTTAAACAGTTAAAAACGTGTTGTAAGAAATGGTCATGTCAATACTAGTCTGGTCCGTGTGTTAGTTTAAGAAACAGTGAGTATTTAACTGAGTACGCTGCTGATGGTAACTGTTGTATATTAACCAACCAATAAGATTGCTGTGTCTTCATTCTCAGAATTATCAACAGACTCTTCAGTTTTTTTAAATTGTTTTTTCCCTGTCGTGCAATGTGTATAATCTGAACCACACTTAACGACCAGCTAAAAACAATCATAAAATTACAGGGTGTATCACCGATAAGTACGTTGAGTTTAGACGGAAAATAAAGTATATCTATGTGTAATGATACACTTTAAAAGGACAGTTCTGTTTTTATACATAAAGAATGTACAAGATCGACATGAACGAGTGAACTCGGGGAAATGTATCGAATACAGGGATATACTTTTCTAAATACTTGTTATTTCAGTTTCTGTAGAGAATAAACGTGCTTAAAAGGCAACTACAAACTCAAATAAATTCGTTAAGAACGTTAAAAACGTAGGGTCCTCTATGGCCAAGTGGTTAGGGTGCTGGAGTCGCGATCTGAGAGTCGTGGATTCGAATCCGCATCACATCAAACATGCTTGCCCTTTCAGCCGTGAGGGCGTTATAATGTTACGGTCCATCCCACTGCTCGTTGGTAAAAAAGTAATCGAAGAGTTGGCGGTGGGTGGTGATGACTAGCCAGCTGCCTTTTCTCTAGTCTTACACTGCGAAATTAGGGATGGCTAGCGCAGACAGCCTTCGTGTACCTTTGCGCGAAATTTAAAACAAACTAAACCAAAAACGTCAGTGTAATTTTGAAATATTTTTACATTGAATCATCTCGTCTTTCTCCAATCCTATCACTGAACAGTCAACAGGTCAAAAAATGTCTCCTGCAATCCGACGCAATTCAAACTGGTTTGTATTATATAAACTACATAAAATTTTACCCCCGCACTGTCACATGTTAATAGCTATAAATTACATAACATTTTACCCCCACACTGTCGTTTGTTGATAGCTATAAACTATGTAACATTTTATTCTCGTACTGTCGTGTGTTAATAGCTATAAACTACGTAACATTTTACCCCCGTACTGTCGTATGTTAATAGCTATAAATTACATAACATTTTATCTGCGTACTGTCGTATGTTAATAGCTATAAATTACATAACATTTTATCCGCGTACTGTCGTGTGTTAATAGCTATAAACTACGTAACATTTTACCTCCGTTCTGTCGTATGTTAATAGCTATAAATTACATAACATTTTACCCCCGTACTGTCGTATGTTAATAGCTATAAATTACATAACATTTTACCCCCGTACTGTCGTATGTTAATAGCTATAAATTACATAACATTTTATCCGCGTACTGTCGTTTGTTGATAGCTATAAATTACGTAACATTGCACCCCCGTAAGCTACAAAATACTTGTAGACTTCTACCGCCGTCTACTAATAATTATAAAATGCATAATATTTTGCCCTTGTACCGTTGTTTATTAACAGTTATAAGCTACCCTTGTACCGTTGTTTATTAACAGTTATAAGCTACCCTTGTACCGTTGTTTATTAACAGTTATAAGCTACTTAATATTTTACCATAATGTAGTCGTTTATCAGTATTCTGGGATTCATCTTTTCATGCCATTAAATATGGTTATCTGGAATTCCAGTCTGCAGACCCTGGAAATTCGGTTATCTTGATCACGTGTTACAATTTTCTTTATTGATATTGTTTTTAAGATTCTCTGAATGTTTTACTTAGCCTTCTTATATTATTATAGAAAGTTATATTTTCAATTTTTTAAGTTGGGTGTTAGCTAGAGAGCGCATGACACTAAAGCGTAGTAAGTTGCATGAAGAAATAAAGTAATTTGTTGTTACGTGGATTAAACAACGTTAGAGCAATATATTAGTAATGTGTAGAATATTATTTGACATTCTTGGTTAAGATAAAGATAGCTTCTCTTCAGTGTTATATGCTGTACTTTAAATATCTTTTCTAAACGGTTCAGCTAGGCGTGCTTAAGCCTAGAAACTCGCATTCGGACAATGACTGGGCAAGACGCGCGGATTACACTATTTTAATTTAACGAACATTTGTGTTAAGATACTATTCAGTATGTTTAGCTAGTTTCAGATTTAATAACTGGTTTGTTTTTTGGGTTTTAGGGACAAAGTCTTCGCTTTATCCTTGGCTAACGTCAACACCACAAACTGTGCGGTAAGTCAAGTATTTTGCTTTTTATACTGTATTAAAACTAACTATAGCGAGAAATTACTGTCAATGAGGAACATTTGAAAACGTGTTTAATAGCGACACTTTAAAAGCAGTCAGTAGAGAGAACTTATGCACATATGTATATATATACATATTTCAGGTCTACCCGCTAATTTTAAAATGCCTGCAGCAAACGTGTGACTTTCTAAAATTGCGTCTATACATACCTAATGGAAAGTGGTTATTTATTTTAACACAAAACTGTGTAATGTGTTATCTATGATCTACCAACCTCAGGGGATCGAACCTGAGATTCTAACGTCCATAAAATTGTCATTGACAAATCAAAGGGTAGTTGAGAGCGGTGAAGATATGGAAGGTGTGTGATAGGCACTTTGTCACTCATGATGTTTATTTCTGTATACAGTATAGTTTTGTGAACTGTTTTTTATTCGTTTTGTTCAAGAATCCCTAGTTTTATTGCTCAATAAAACTCGTGATTTCAGCTGGCTCTCTGTTAGGACTGACCCTTAAATATTTGGGGAATTTTTGTTTATATATTCACGTGATCCAAATGTATTTATTAGACGAAAAAAAACATTTCAAATTGAGAGGGAATCCTCAATAGCCCATGACAGTTGACACTTTTTATGCAGGATCATGGTAAATTAATCTGTAGACCTTGGGCCTAGTTAAATACATCACACAAAACAGTTTGATTTCCTGAGTCCAAAACTGTAATTAGATCTAAAATCGATCAAGAGGTGACGGTTTAATAAGCTAAATGTTTGAAAAATGAAAAACTCTGAGCCGTTATGCCGCGGCTAAAAACTCCGTCTCTCATTCAGTCGTCTCTACGAAGTGTGAAAACAGAAAAAGCTATGATATAACAATATAAGAATGATAATTAATTACCAACAAACGTAAGGTGCAGTTAAGAGTTCACGTTGGCGGCTTTACTTGCTCATTTGTGAACTAGCTTGTTACGTAATATTGGTCATAATACATTCAGAGAATCATTACTCGTAGAGGTCAATGGTGTGTTATCAGAAGGTTTACACTGGCTAGTCATGAATGATGTGTTAGTCCAAAATTGGTCGCATTAAAAAAACCTATGCATGCTCGAAGGTTTAGAACGCGCGTGTGACTTTATCTATTACAAGGAAGCTAAACATTCGCTGTAGTTATTTCATACACCTTGTTCTGCTACGTTTCGTTTTAGTCTGTTCATATACAACACCGAACGAGTCGGTTCATAGTTC
This sequence comes from Carcinoscorpius rotundicauda, assembly GCA_011833715.1. Lineage (NCBI taxonomy): Eukaryota > Metazoa > Arthropoda > Merostomata > Xiphosura > Limulidae > Carcinoscorpius > Carcinoscorpius rotundicauda. The sequence goes on along the minus strand of CM022391.1, from coordinate 2,922,675 downwards.
CTTTAGTTTTCACTTTATATTTGTAACAATCTAACAGTTATGTAACTGGACGATGGTTTTCTCATGTCCCAGAAAAACGTCTTGAAAGACGTTTCTGAGCAGTGTTTTACTTGAAGAATCAATGCTCGCTTATGATTTCTCGTCATGCTGAGAAAGTAATGATCACCGATATACTTCTGACCAATGAGGAGTATAGAAGCTAAGCTGGGAGTGTGGCCGTGTTTTCGTTGTCTTCATACCTCGATGGTTTCCATAGCGTGTCGTAAATTTTTACCAAATGAAGAATAATTAAGAAATATGAAAACCGTAACAATACTGTATGTGGTAGCAGAAGTGTCGAGTAAATAACCGAGGGTAAGGGTTAGGGTCTCGTCAGTGAAACAAGCTTAGTAAGTGCTTCCTTACCAGCATTAGTCTCTTGAGAAATAAATCCAACCTTACGGATTTTGACAGAACCTTGTCCAGATATAATGTTTCACAAGGTAATCGTGTTTTTAAATATTTTTAAAGCCTATATGATATGTTAGGACAATATTTAATGTGCCCTTATATGAAAGATGTGGTCCTATCTTTTAGGAGTCATTACACTGCCGAAACGTTTCCTAATCTGAATGTTTTTTCAGTCGTATTTGGGTGTTGCAGGTTCGAAACCCATTACAGAACGTGCTCGCCCTTGTATCTGTAATGGCGTTATAATGCTACGGCCAGTATCACTATTTGTCGGTAGGTAATGTTCCCTTTTCTCTATCCTATAACTTTAAAATTAGGGATAGCTTGCGCAGGTAGCTGTCAGGTAGGTTTGTGTGAAATTTAACAAACAAATAATCTTCTATTATAAAGGTCGTCACTTAAGAATGCTGGACGTAACATCGTAAACATTAAAATCAAAGTGATAAAAGTTATGTAAACAAATAGTCAGTTCAGTTTTTAAAATACAAAAGCATTACAAGAGGTAAAAAAACAACTTATTTTAAATTTCTGTCAGAATTCTACTTTGTTCATAATTTATGGTTGAAATCATACAACATGTTCTAAATAATACACTACAAACAAAAGTACCCATCCCTAGTGAGGGAAAAGTTTATGTAAATATATCAAGTAAGTTATTTTATGGTATTTAAAAGGGTTGTGTTACGTACTTTTTATGTTTATGTTCTTCGTAGACTAAACGCAACAGAAAAACACAGATAACAGCTTGTACAATTTATTACACTAAACTATTAACAAATATAACAGATATAACATAAATTATATAATAACAGTGACAGATATTAAGTTACAACATTCGAAATTAATTACAAAACAAAATAATATTAGTTTCAAACTTCAAAATAAATCACAATACAAAATGGTACTGGCCTGTATCTAATATAATGATCTAAAATGAAAGTCTCAAATTCCAGTCTAGGGTGTGAATTTGGTCCCACGAAGAAATTTCGAAGCTTAAATGAAGAAGTTCAGAAACAGTTCACAGTTCAATAACTTCGCCGACTCTCAGCACAAGCAGTAATTCAGATGAATCGTAGAGATTGACGAAATAAAATCACAGCTTCCGTAGATCTAACTTCAATCACAAATCCAAGTTGAATAATCACAGCAATCACTTAATCTTTCTCAAATAACTGACTCTCTTCTTTTGAAATAAAACTAATACCTGACTCTCCTCTTTTCTTCGAATAATAACTGATGTCTGAATCTCTCTTTTTGTCTCTCGCATCTTCGTCTGTTTATATATTGTAGGCCTAAACCCCTCGAAAGACCGCGAAAATTCTACAGGTCTCCAGAGCAATCCACGCATGTCCGTTCTTGCACGAGACTACACGTCTAGACACGTAGTCACCAGCACTTCATTTACAAACATATTATTGGATTACTTAATTCAAGAAAATTCTAAATGTTACCCTAAATATATAACAACATATTTTATTAGTTTAAACTTCGAAACAATAATATAAATATGGAAACATAGATAATATAAATGAAAATTCAAACACAACACGACATGTTGTCGTTTACAAAATATTTACACATTTACATAACAGTTGTGTTGCACTTTTTGTTTCAGTCATGCTAAGAGCCACTAATCAGTAACATACAGTGAATCTACATTTTTGTTGTTTAAGTTACGTGACGCTTTGTGAATCATAGTGTGATTGATTCCTGACAGTTTAGTGTAGAATATCCTCTTTGTAAAATAACGTTTGACATTAACATCATTCATGACTGTTCTTCTCGAAAGCGAATGTTGAGATTTGTCTGCGTGCACAGCTTTTGAAACGGGAAACAAACGATCGGTTTTACATATATAATTACAGATTGTGGTGTGTTCCATTTAGTTTATGTATTTCATATACAATTTGCGATATGTCATTCATATAAATTAGTCATTTTTGCGTTTGTGCTTTAGTTTTGTAGTCCGAAAACATAACTTGGAAGGATAGTAGGTGAGATAGATATGAAGAGCTTCTATTTATGTTCGTTTCAAGTGTATAAAAACCTTGGTATACTCATTTCAACTCAGTGCATAATAACATTGACATACCAATTATAACTGGGCCCATTCGATTCCATCTGAATATGGATATTGTAGATGGTTTATCTGTTAGAAAAAGAACGAACATAATACTGTCAGTAAATTCTGTAATATAAGAGGTTAGTCATATGGTTTTGAAGCAAAAACAGATATGTACGATGAGTAGAATTATTAACATATAATGTAAAACTGTATTACATTTTCTATCGTTTAGATCTATAGGAAGTTAACCTTTGACTTAAAAGAACGTTATTAAAACTTTACGTAGACAGTCGTTAACATTGAAAGGTTGTATCTGAAATATAAGGAGTTATAACTATGTAAGTGCCCAAGATTTATGTTATGATTATTGAGGCCTTTATGCATACAGAATGTGTAACGAATACGTCCTAAGAACTGGTATGACAAAATTGTCCTAGGTCCTTTGATATCATAGTTTGTCGAGATTATCACAAACAAAGCCAAAAATAAGGGTTTTTATCTTTAGAATACTTTAAAAAGCATAGTGAATTTTTTAGTTAAATGTTTTAACATAAACATATTAGTGATATAGCAATTTTTAAAGAGAAAAATTCATTTTTAATTATTTAAACTCACAACCGTTTGACACTTATGAGTCCAGAGAAATGTAATTCATGCAACTTTTACTGAAACGAGAAAGTGAACTTTTAACATTCCAAGTTGGTCCTGATTATTGGGAGGCCTAGATGGGATTCTACCAGATTTAACTTTATCTTCTGCTAACTTCAAGTCGGGGACCGTAACATAAACGTGACGAACATTCCACACAAAGTGTTTTATTCTTTACTGACTGACAAGCGTAGCTTAACCTGAAACGTTTACCGAGAGGTATTTTTAACATATTCTTTGGCACTTGGAACATACTGTCGTGTGTGTCACATTAATGATCACTATACTTCAGGGTCCCGTAAATATGAAAGAGAAAAACCTCTTCTGCAAGGATGTAATGCTGTTGTTTTTATGTTGATGAGTCCATATAATTTGTATATAATAGTGAATCACGCAAGGCTTGGCAATCCGACTTTTAAGATGGTGCTTCTTCTTCGGCTCATCTCGAATTGATACGTTATAAATACAGAATTCCATTTTCTTTGTTAGATTTATTATCCTCATACAGTATATCGTACAATACTACCTTTGCGTTTCTTTATAATTAGTAAAGAATATTTAGATAAGACACTCGCTCTGAGACGATTAGAAGCAAAAATTATGTACATCAGAGTTAGCGCCCTCTACTGTAAAACTTTTTTCTGTCGTCCTTGCGGAATAAATTATTATAACAATTCTGTTATACCGTCGTCCTTCCTGAATAAAGTATTATAACAATTCTGTTATACCGTCGTCCTTCCTGAATAAAGTATTATAACAATTCTGTTATACCGTCGTCCTTCCTGAATAAAGTATTATAACAATTCTGTTATACCGTCGTCCTTCCTGAAAAAAGTATTATAACAATTCTGTTATACTGTCGTCTTTTTTAAATAAAGTATTATAACAATTCTGTTATTCTGTCGTCCTTGCTAAATAAAGTATTATAACAATTCTGTTATACCGTCGTCCTTCCTGAATAAAGTATTATAACAATTCTGTTATACCGTCGTCCTTCCTGAATAAAGTATTATAACAATTCTGTTATACCGTCGTCCTTCCTGAATAAAGTATTATAACAATTCTGTTATACCGTCGTCCTTCCTGAATAAAGTATTATAACAATTCTGTTATACCGTCGTTCTTCCTGAATAAAGTATTATAACAATTCTGTTATACCGTCGTCCTTCCTGAAAAAAGTATTATAACAATTCTGTTATACTGTCGTCTTTTTTAAATAAAGTATTATAACAATTCTGTTATTCTGTCGTCCTTGCTAAATAAAGTATTACAACAATTCTCTGTTATACTGTCGTTCCTTATTGAATAAAGTATAACAACAATTCTCTGTTATGTTGTCGTTCCTTATTGAATAAAGTATTACAACAATTCTCTGTTATGTTGTCGTTCCTTATTGAATAAAGTATTACAACAATTCTCAGTTGAATTAGTCTGTCATCCCTAACGAAGAGTGCGTCAGCTCTCTTTGTAGGAGTGGCACGGACGCCCATATTAAAGCAATACAAGTCACCTAGATTTTATTCTCTAAAGCTAGATCCGAAGAACTATCTGGCATAGTCGTTCAATCTTCGGTGTATATCGCTTTTCAGTTGCCCCCCCCAGTGGCTCAGCGGTATGTCTGCGGACTTACACGCTAAAATCCGGGTTTCGATGCTCGTGGTGAACAGAGCACAGATAGCCCATTGTGTAGCTTTGTGCTAAATTCAAAACAACAACAACGCTTTTCAGTTATCTAGAGCGATTCAAATTCGAAACCAGCGAAATGTCAAAACTGAGATTTCTTACCTTCGTTCGTTATCTTTTTTCTCCGAAGTTTTAGATCTAACTATATCGTTATCATCATTTGATAAAGTAAAACAGCCCTTAAGATCTTTGGCTGTCAGTTTTATTATTACTATTATATGCAAAATTTAAAAAGATAGATTTATCGATAAACTTTTTTTCTTATTTTAACGAGTCTATTATAGGACCCGTCTTCCCTTTAAGGTGCAAGATGTTTTTTTAACGAGTCTCTCTATGTAGCCCACTATTCCTGAAATAAATTTTGTATTATAAATTATATAATCTTTCTCTTGACGATCCAAGCAATGACACTTTCTGTGTTGTTTTTACTGAATAGACTGGAATAATGGAGACGATTTCCTTCCATATGGGAGTATTAACATCCTCTTTTGAACACTATTAGTAACATACTTATCTATAAAACTGTATCAACTAATACCAACTAGTAGTGGGATTTTTGTATCTGTTGGGTATATCACTGACCGCCCCCCCGCTAGTACAGCGGTATGTCTACGGATTTACAACACTAAAATCAGGGGTTCGATTCCTCTCGGTGGGCTCAGCAGAGAGCCCGATGTGGCTTTGCTATAAGAAAACACATATCACTGACTGACTAATCTGGACAAGCGAGTAACACGTGATAGATTACAGATATGTTACCTTACTTCAATGACGAACCATTTATTACTGTAGTACGTTAATAACTTAGTGCTACTATTTACGTATAAAGCGATATTAATGTTTCATTCCTGACGAACTGTGTATTATAGAAATCCCAACAGCGTATTAGTGTTCGTTTTAATGAAGCATGTACTTCTGTGGTACTTTGGATCTATACAGTTGTCTTTTCTTGAACTATGTATTAGTATGGCATATATATACAGCTGAATTAACATTCTGTAGTCGTGTCAGATCTATTTTATTATAGTTCATTGTCTGATAATAATAATTCAGATTTTGTCTCTTAATTTAGTAATATATTTAAATAGTTTATTATTGGATTTCATGTTTTCCATTGGGAATGCCATCATAAGTAGAAATACAGACAGGGGTATTTCCATGGTTTCAATGACCAAAGAGACCCACACACCAGTCTCAAACTGATTCATTTTTACCCTTTTGTCGTATTTCATTTGTACAAATTAAAACTGATGTTAGAGACTGAAATTCGTGTCTTCCCACTGTGTATATACACAACATAGGAACACTTCAAACGTAATTGGCATTTATACTTTATAACCCATTCAACCATTATATAACAACAAATACAAAATAAGTCGGTCAAAACGACTCCTTTTATGTATGTATTAGGCGTCTTCGCTCTATAGACATCACAGTTCATTGATGTTCCAGACATCACCATAAGTGGAAGTGTTATAAATTGTTCAACCCACGTTATTGTTCAAGATTCAAGGGAAACACAGACTGGAACAATTCAATTCCTTCTGGGAGTCGAACAACAGGCAAAGTATGTTTTTTAAAATAAATTGTACCAATAGAGATAATTAAAGAAATGTTCGTCTACTGTCAGTGCAATGATGATTCGTCGAAACGAGTCTTTTCAAAGAGAGGAATGTTAGCGTTTCTCTCGTCTTAACTCGTGCATGTACGTTGACATGATTCCTTTTTTATTTTGTTCAGATACGACAAGATAATTTCGAGCCCTGCCCTCTATCGTTAGAAGACAACACGCCTGTGCCATTGATGACTGGCCTTTTACTGCAGACAATTGCTGCAGTATTTTTGTTTAGAACGTTGTGAATTTATAATGACTTATAATCAGGCCGGCAGCGGACAGGATTCACTGACTTTTAATAACAGTAATTTTAAGTGTGTGAGTGTATGTGTCTCGTAATTCTAAATCTTGGGCAACCCATTTCAGCTGGCTCAATGAACAATAAATTTACCTGTTTCTAAGTGACCAGTGAACAACTCAGCTGTATCTTTAGCAAGTCCAGAGGATCTGCATATAACATCTGTTGTTTTTTTCACAATTAAACTGAAATATCGCAGATTAAACAGGCTCACTCACTATTCGTTCTGTCTGAAACAAATTAAAACATCGAGTTCTATCGTTTGTGCGTTTTCTCTTTCAAAATAAACATTGTATTAAAGGTTTTAATGATTCTGAATTGGTAGTAAAAGCCATGTATCTTCTTAATGTAGCTGAAGTTAATGTATTTATTACTAAAATACCTATGTTAAAACAATAAAACCACGACCTTCTTGCCCCCCAGTGGCTCAGCGGTATGTCTGCGGACTTACACGCTAAAATCCGGGTTTCGATACCCGTGGTGGGCAGAGCACAGATAGCTCATTGTGTAGCTTTGTGCTTAATTCAAAACAACAACAACGACCTTCTTTGTTTCTGAACTTCAAACAATGGCGAGATGCATCAGTTGTTTTTTAAATCACAAAATCATAGGGGAAATGGATAAATTATATATATAGACCTTTATGAAAACCCCCACGCTCTTAAATCATGCTTTGAAAATTCATATTCAACTGAATAACAGAATTTAAATAATTTGTTGACACTTAGAGATGTCACTAGGGACCTAACTTATTGAACACTTGTTTCAATGATGTCGAAAAACCCACTTGTTGAGAATTTTATATGCAAAAACGGCTCGTTTGAGTTGAGAAAATATTTTAGATAGAAGAGCGAACAACGTTTCGACCTTCTATTTACAATATTTTCTCAACCCAAACGAGCCGTTTTTGCATATAAAATGAACACTTATTTGTTACTAAATTCCTATTTGTTTCAATATTTACTTGTAAGTATTATTAAAAAAATACTTTATTCATCAAGGAATGAGAGTATAACAGAGAACTGTTGTAATACTTTATTCATCAAGGAATGAGAGTATAACAGAGAACTGTTGTAATACTTTATTCACTAAGGAACGACAGAGAAACAGATAATTGTGAAAAAAATACTTTATTCAGGAAGGACGACGGTATAACAGAATTGTTGTAATACTTTATTCGATAAGGAACGACAGTATAACAGAGAATTGTTGTAATACTTTATTCGATAACGGACGACAGTATAACATAGAATTGTTGTAATACTTTATTCGATAAGGAACGACAGTATAAAAGAATTGTTATAATACTTTATTCAGGAAGGACGACGGTATAACAGAATTGTTATAATACTTTATTCAGGAAGGACGACGGTATAACAGAATTGTTATAATACTTTATTCAGGAAGGACGACGGTATAACAGAATTGTTATAATACTTTATTCAGTAAGGACGACGGTATAACAGAATTGTTATAATTCTTTATTCAGTAAGGACGACGGTATTACAGAATTGTTATAATTCTTTATTCAGTAAGGACGACGGTATTACAGAATTGTTATAATTCTTTATTCAGGAAAGACGACGGCATAACAGAATTGTTATAATTCTTTATTCAGGAAAGACGACGGCATAACAGAATTGTTATAATTCTTTATTCAGTAAGGAGGACGGTATAACAGAATTGTTATAATACTTTATTCAGTAAGGACGACGGTATAACAGAATTGTTATAATACTTTATTCAGTAAGGACGACGGTATAACAGAATTGTTATAATACTTTATTCAGTAAGGACGACGGTATAACAGAATTGTTATAATTCTTTATTCTGGAAGGACGACAGTAAAACAGAATTGTTATAATACTTATCAGTGATGTCGAGAAACCCACTTGTTGAGAACTTTTATATGCAAAAACGGCTGTTCTGGGCCCAGAAAACACTTCAAATAGAAGAGCGAACAACGTTTCGACCTTCTTCGGTCATCGTCAGGTTCACAAAGAAAGGGTTACTGGTCGGAAGCTGACCACATGTTTGGGAGGGGTTGTATAATTGAGTGTTGCAATGTAGAGGGCGCGGTTTGAATATATAATTTTGTCTATAATATTAATATAGGTATAATGGTGTTCCTTTATATTGGTTTATTTTGGGTTTGAGTTGTTGTATAAGTAAGGCTTCTTTAATTTTTCGTTTGTTTATGTTTGTTTCTTTATTTAGTATTTTAGTGTTTTCTATGGTTATGTTGTGTCCATTTGACTTGCAGTGTTGCATATAAATGTTATAATACTTAGTAATATATGTGCGATACATGGACTTCATTATATGTTACTAATTTTTTGTTGGTATTGTAAAAGATTTCCCGATGTTTTGCTATTTATATTCCAACTTCTTCAATGTCTGTTGAATCTTTGCTCAAATTATTGACATAAGGGACATTTCATTATTTTGTGTTACAATAGATAAACCAACACCTTGTAGTTTTTACTGTAAACCGTAGGTCCTACTTGGGTTGCTGATTAAAACATTCGAGATGTCTTAACGGGCTGCATACCTTCAGGTGAGGATATGTTATAGAAGTGACAGTTAGCCCTGTCAAGATCATTTAATGAGAGATGTCACTGTTCGTGGTTCTTTACATCATGTACATGTGAGCTGAGATTGAAAATTCCCTTTCTTCACGTAATGCTATTCAATGTCTAAGTAAACCTGTAACTCGGAACTATACTTTACTTGAAGGAACAATAGATAAAACTTTAAAAATTTTCATTACTTCGTTTTTTGTTCTTTTTTGTTGCTCTTTCTCGTGCTCGATTCTAAGTTATATAAATATTATTTTTAGTGTAGACATCTTAATATTTAAGAAAGAGATAGAGAAAAAAGTGATACAGTTAATTTGGACAAAGCGTTGACTTTATTATGATTGTTTAAAGCCTGTTATGTGCAGCTTTTATGCTTGATTAGATATCCTCCGAACTAGGTGGAGCTAGGTGTTCCTAACACCGTTGAGTGCACGATGTCCCTGAAGCTAGTGGCATCATTCATTCTGTCATCAATTTCGCAAAGACCATAAACTCTCTGCCATTACTTCAGGTAGGGGTATAAAAATGTGTACATGTATATAATTATAGAGGCTGACTTATGTTCAGAGTGGATTAGCGCTAAACGATTTTGACCATGATTCGATTCCATTTTTTTTTAATCTGTAAACTGTGGAGTTTTTGTTTGTTTTTTTCTTGGGGGGGGGGTCACATTCTTTTGCGTAGGAAACTAGGTACATATACCATGCGTATTTACTATCAATCTTTTCATGCTTAATCATATTGGTCGTGGTTAAAAGAAAATCAGTTTTGATGGGCTAGTCTGATATAAATCATTAAGTTGTTACGGAACGTTGTATTATCGAACCATCTCTTGTGAACGAACAGTTGCGACTGACAGTTGTTGTACTCCACGACAGAACGAAAAATTGAAAAGTTAGGAAGATAATTAAGAAACGTTTGAAAATTTTTATCAAACGTGAGTCACTCGGTGGGTGAAAGTTTCATTTACTGGTTTTTACTATCGTAGTTTAGCTCGTGTTTCAGTTAGCTCTCTCCACAGACGTCAGTTTTTCTGACACAAACTCTTCCAACAGGAAGGTCGTATAACATATGACTATTGGAAAAAGTGTTCGCCATTGGCATTTTCTCTGGAGGCATGCTCCCCCCCGACACTCTTGAAAGGTTGGAATAACCTCATTACTATAATATCAATGTAATTCCAATATATATCATTCGGTCGCGACTATGTATCAACTGTGGTTGCCACATGATTTCCTGGTTTGCATATTCAAGTTCATTGTATTATATTATACTCAGTTCTTTTTGTGCATGAATGTTCATAGGTAGAAATAAAAGTTTTCGAAAAACAGTAAGCTTACAAACCAAAATAAACAAACGACAGTTATATTATTTCAAAATTGTGAGGCTTATCCTATATGTATATATATATATATATATATATATTGTAGTGTATTTAGTAAATAAGTTGAATCGTGTTGTTGTTGAACTGAAGACCCTTCTACGGTAGGTGTCTGTAATTTGGCGGGAAAATTAGAAAAAAACGAATAGCACTGACTTATTTCCAAAACAGTATATCAAATTATTTACACTCTTAGATGATCATAGGTACATCGCAGATACTATATAGTGCTTATATTTATCAATAGTTCACTTATTGCATGATGAAACGATTTAAAATTTTACAACCTGAACTATTTTTTACTATTAATGTTGCCGAATAGTCCGACAATCGTTCACTTACGTTACATCGATTGTATCCAATACGTTGAATATCGTCTGCTACTTTTTGATATTTAGGCCTACTTCCAACGTCTACTTTTCTTGAAGTCCGTGCAGGCAGCTTCAATTACATTAGAACCCTTATTTGGCTAAGTACAATATTATTCTTGTCTTTCAACAGTGTTAGTCGCTGTAACTATCAGTCTTCAGTCTCTCAGGTAACTTTGTTTTTTGTTTACGAAATCTGTCTTTGCTGTTTTTCGCTCGTCTCAGACTATTTGTAAGTTTATTACTAAATCGTCGACCTGATATATATCCTTGAAATTATTAAATTTCACGCGACGTTCTATAATATCGATATCAATGAGCTGTAAACACAACGTACTGCTCTTACTGCGTTGTGTAACTAAACTTGTCATAACATTTACGTTAGGTATTTCTAACTCCCTTATTGTAAACAAAAGTAAACAACTCTAAAGTATTTGCTCAAAATAAATAAATTAGTATATACACCAAACTCCAATTTTGAAAACAAAGTTACGTCGGTTTTGTTTTCTAATTCTTCATGAAATGAGTTTTTCACGCCACAATAATTGTCCAATAAAGATTGTAGAAAAGCCTTATGAATAGTTTCCTATTTTGAGGTATAAATTATGCACACTGAACAATTTAGTCCTACCCGTTACAAACCCGTATTACCGTATTGTATAATAGTAAAACGTAATAATAAATTTTGTAGTTTTATATAAAATAAAATACGCACACACAAACATGAAATACAAATTTACACACAACAAAATCGCTTTCGTGGAAGATCCACGAAGGAACTGCCGAATTAAACGTAATCGCTTCATTGTATGTTGAAATTCAGCTTTAAGTCGTAAATTCAAAGTTAAACTTCACGCTAGATGTGCAGTTATAAAAGTTCAGTGTTCCAATGTCAGTCGCACCAAATACGTTTTTAACAGTTCTCAAAAGCACAAGGCTTACTTACAAAAGCTAAGACTAAATCTTAAACTTATTAACTCCTTTAGTCGCAAACAACAAAAATAATAATAGCTTTTTGAATCCAGATATTAATTGGTGGTTTTGTTACAAGCTACAATTAATATCTGGATTCCAAAACTCGCAAGAGTTCTATACAGAAAACCTCTATTTGAAATGGCCATTCAAGCTAAACAAAATTTCTTAAATATCTTTTTCTCGCTTTTTATAAACAGACTTTTCACATAAAGAAAAAAACAAACCATTGCAGAGTGTGCGCATGCGAAAAACTTAGTTACGTCAGTGATCAGGCGATACCCCTGCAACTAGTAAGCAAGCTTGTATAAAAATAGGGGATCGTGATATCTCTTCCTTTTTAAAAGAGAAAAAATTACAAACATTTTCATCAAATTCTTATTTTTTTTAAAATGTTTCCAAACAGCAACCTTGTTCAACATACATCCCATCTTTTTCATATTTATACTCTGGATGCAGCATCTGCCTGCCAATGAGTTTTCTTTACTTCTAAAATAAGTTCTTGGAAAAGGAAATCAATTTAAAATTTTCTGAATTGTTCTTTTATTTTGAGAAATAAAAAACAACAAAGAATTGTGGTCAGTAAAAACAGGGTTTAAATTACTGCCAAACAAAATTGGAATTGGGTCAGTGTCCAAACTGATGTCAAACATTCCTTTACGACAGTTAAGGAATTCTGTTGACCATTGTCAGGTTTCTTTCAAGTGAAGGCTACAGGATGCATCACTCCACCAGAGTTTCGTTATAACAATACAGTTTCTGCACCTATATCCGAAGCACCAACAGATACCCTGAAATGTTACGAAAAACCTGGGAATTTCAGAATTGGTGACATTTTCAATTCTGCTTTCAGTTTAGCCCGGCGTTTCACTCGACTCGTGATCTGAGGATCGCTGGTTCGAATCCCTGTCATACCAAACATGTTCGCCCTTTCAGCCGTGGAGGCATTATAACGTTCGGTCAGTCCCACTATTCGTTAGTAAAAGAGTAGCCCAAGAGTTGGGTGGTAATGACTAGTTACCTTCCCTCTAGTCTTACACTGTTAAATTAGGGACGGCTAGCGCAGATAGCCCTCTTGTAGCTTTGCGCGAAATTTAAAAACAAAAAAGCCTTCAGTCTTTCCTGACATTGATCAGATCAAACGAATTTATGCTTTTTTAAAAAATTTGTCAATCAGGCAGAAATTGTAAAAGAATTATTAAAATTTTTTTTTGAGATTCATTCATGTAAAATTTCTTAAGTTCACGTGCAAATTATCTTTGGTTGGAAAAAAAATTGAAATACCTTCCACACTGGTCTGTTTCAGTAGAGCTTGACCTGACTCAAAATGTGGCCTGGATAGGTACTTGTGCCTTACGAAATTCACACTTAGGCAAGTTAGCAGTAAAATCTGCTCTTCTCAACCTGATAAAAAAATTACGAATATTTTCCAAATGCTGTTCCCACGAGCCATATAGGCATTATCATTTATATAGGTCGAACAATTTGACACTTTTAGTGACGGAATTCATTACCCTTTAAAACTTTCCCGGTGTGTTCCTAAGTCCAAAGGGCATGCATGACTCGATATTTATAAAGTCCAGAAGAGATCACAAAGGCAGATAATGGTTTTTACTCGCTCAGATAATGGACACTGAGAATATCCTTTCTGAAGATCAACTTTTGTCAAATATTTTGCGTTACTAACGTTGTCAATAAAATCATAAATTCGATGTATAGGGTACGAATCTGTCAACATAGCCACTTTTTTTTTAAATCAGTACAAACTCTATTAGTTTTTTCAGGTTTTTTGAACTGTTCCGACTAATACTCGGTTCATTAAGGCTTAAATTCAAGATTTCGTGAACTTCCTTTTTCAAACACTCATATTTTACAGAGTGCATTCTGTACGGATGGTGGTTTGTTCGTTTATCACTTGAATGCCATGTTCAACCAAGTTGATTTCGCCTTGGATATCAGAAAATAATCTTGAAATTCAGTTACCAGCTGTGATAACTGATTTTATTGTTCTTCATTCACATCATTCATCTCTGATTTGACACTTCAGTGCCATAGAATTCTACATTTTAAACCAAATTCCAAATTTCGATCCGCCTCCTTGTATTTTCAACATCGACTGCTTCCATATTAACCAGTTTTGGTGACTCGTGCTCAAAATTACTTCAGCATGTTGATATGACATACTCGTTTGTTTTTCCTACGAGTTTCAATAACATAATACAAATCATTTAATTTTTAACAACTCTGTCAGGCCATGGAAATATAGCCCTTAAAGGACTATTTGAAAAAATCCACAATGCCATGACTTTAATCACAATTTCAGAAAATTTAGCCAGACTTTTATTACCATACAAAGTTTTTTGCCTAATTAATAAATATTTGTGAGCAGTGTCCACTCATGCATTCAGTCTTTCCTTGAAATTCGAAATGTAATTCAGAATATTAAAATGGCCTTCCTCATTTACCTATCATGTCTTTTAGCAACAGCAAAGGTCCTCCGAATTTATGAGAAAATATCATGTCAAACCTAGATATTCCAACATAGTCAGTAGGAACTTCCCTTGAGGCAAACAAAACTAAAGGTGTCCATAAGTCCAATCTTTTTCTGTGTTTAAAAGTAAGTTCTGTGCATGTTTCTCAAAACGTGATGATAAGACTCAAGTGCTCCCTCAGTCTGAAGATAACTTATGGACTTAAATGTCTTGATGATTTCATGATTTTCAAGAAAACCTGTGACATAAAATAATTACTTTGATCACTTTTAATTTCCTCAGGTAAACCAAAATGCGAAAAAGAAATCGGCCCTTCAACAACAATTGTAGCAGAAATTTCTTTGATTGTAATAGCTTCGAGATACTTAGTTGCCTGATCCAAGATGGTCAACAATTTTTCTTTTCCGGGAAGGAGTATTGCAATATATGCAATAACTCCAGAGAATGGTTCTTTGACAGAAGAAATACATTTCAAGTGCTTTCCAACTATTTGATAAGTTTCAGATATTTTACAAAATATTTTACTTCAAGTTAAATATTTTAGCTCCACGGTGTCCAGCTACAGCTAATTTCCTGTTTATAAACTTCAGGCACAATGATTTAGTTTATAACTTGTCAAACGTTATCAGCAGGAGTCTTAACATCCCTTAACTTTGTCATCAACATGCCATCCTGAAAGTAGTAAGAAACAAGCTGTTTCTTTGCTCCCTTTCTGATGAGGCTTGCTCCTGGAGGGAAATCAAACTCGGACCATTTTCTCAGTTTCTCAATCAAAGTTTGTGTATTAACCCTAAATTTCACTGAAGGAACTAACTTGTCTCCATTTTCAAATCATAACTCTCATTAGAGTTTGAATTTTCATGTAACTTAGTCTGGAATGTGCGGCCTGGCGTGGCCAAGTGCGTAAGGCGTGCGACTCGTGATTTGAGGGTTGCGGGTTTGCGCCCGCGTTGTGCTAAACATGCTCGCCCTCCCAGCCGTGGGGGCGTATAATGTGACGGTCAATCCCACTATTCGTTGGTAAAAGAGTACCCCAAAAGTTGGGGGTGGGTGGTGATGACTAGCTGCCTTCCCTCTGGTCTTACACTACTAAATTAGGGACGGCTAGCACAGATAGCCCTCGAATAGCTTTGTGCGAAATTCCGAAAACAAACAAACAAACTGGCATATGTGATAAAACTCCTGACTAGTTATATTTAGTCACCTAGTTACAGTACAAGAAGGAAATATTTCTGTGAAAAACCTTGTTTGGGTCTTCCGTCTTTTAGATTTCAACAGGAATGTCTTGCACAATTGACATGGCATGAACCTGGTTGTCTGCAAGATCATTTCTTAAAAATAATAAACTTTATTCGATGTTCAGCCCAGCAACAATACAAACTGTTATAGGACCAATAACATAATTACTGTGAATGAATCTGTAGTCATCATAGATGTTCTAGATCAAAATATTTTTCCCTTGGAGTGTAAGCATATTTTCTGAAACTGAACTTCTTTTCAACAAAGTTTGGGCTGCTCCGATATATCAAAGCAAAGTAATGGGCACAGGTACACAAACAACAGAATTAACTGGGGCTAATTCTAATTGTTTTTATTGGCCTTGATGAGTGTTGTCTAGTTTAAGTTCCTCACATGATTCTTTTAAGCTATCTCAATTTCAAGAGTTCTTTCCTTTCTATAAAAATTGCTCCAAAACACTCAACACTGAAATTTTCAGCCATGTAAAACTTTTTTATGGTTTAAATATATTCGTAAAATTTTATACCAAAATAAATATAACTTATTTTCAAATTAAAACTTACTTTGAATATTGACACAATAAAATTTGAAAATGATTCAGACTAAATTTTTTCTAGATAATTTTTACAAAACACAAATAATATTTATTGCATAACTATACAAGTTCTAAAGAATTATTCTGAGGACATTATCTTTTTCTTTCTCTTTTTAAATCCATGACATAATAAAGGAACAATTAATAAATAGTCCTCTAGTGGTTGTATATCTCTGGACATACAACGCTAGAAACCAGGTTTTGATACCCATGGTGGACAGAGCACAGATATCTCTTTGTGTAACTTTATGCTTCAAACGAATAAACAATGGTCAATAAATTATTTACATTTCCAGATGGTATATAAATCTTGGTTATTGCTGGCTCTGAAGGCGTGCTGCAGCTTTACGAAATAGTTTAGATAATTTAGTGAGTTGGACAAATAAATAACAGATAGATTTGAATTATGATAAGTGCAAGATAATTTCAGTTATAACTTCAGTTTGGATGGACGTAACCTTAACAGTGTCATGAAATAAAGGGATCTTGATGTAGTAGTCGATCAGACTCAATCTGAGTTGTTGCTAGTACTAATGCAAATAAGATTTTAGGTTGTATCTACAGAAATACTGAATGCGAGAGTAAGTGTGTGATAATTTCATTGAACAGGTCACTGGTTTGGCCACACTTGGAATTATGTATTCAGTATTGAGCTCCTTACCTCAGGAACGGTTACTAAAATGGTGCCTGGGATGGACCGGCTGAAATGTCTCATTTTCTCTTTAAGAAAGAAATGTTAAGAGAGATCTGATTAAGATGTTTGAGATTGTAAAGGAATTGATAATGTTGATATATTATTATTTTTTTAATATTCAACAGTGAGAATTGTAGAACTAGAGGACACAAGTATGCATTTTGTATTTTTTTAACAGGGTGGTTGACCTTTGGAATGAGTTGCTTTCAAATGTTGTGGAAGCAGTGAATTAAATGGGAATAAGGAAGAGCTTTATAAATGAATGAATGATGAATAATAAGGACTGACTTTTGGTGTTTTGTTTTAAGTTCGTACGGAGCAGCCGAGATGAACCATTAGGTACTATGTTGTCCCAATACGTAATATTAAATATCTCATAATCTACAAATTCTGTCATCATTGGTCTGTATAAAATATACATGATACATTAGAGGAATAGTTTTTTGTTCTGTTACGTTATTTATAACCATATTGTGAGTGTAAAATTGAGTATGCTACATCAAAATGATTTTGTCGCCTCACTGGTTCATTGCAGCCCAGTGTCGCCACGTCTGATCTTGCATTCATTTAGATCATGGTTTTTCAAAGTATGCTCCGCGGAGCCCTTGGGCTCTGCCATAGTTATCTGTTTTATAGTTTTCCTTAATTTATAAAAATTGAATCAGAATACGCTGTACAAAAAAGTAAAATATATCTTTAATATAACACGTTTATTGCGTATGGGGCCTTTTAATGTTTTTTTCTGCCTGACGCCAGACGATTTTATTTGGCCTGGCATGGCCGAGCGTGTTAAGGCGTGCACTCGTAATCCGAGGGTCGCGGGTTCGCGCCCGCTAAATATGCTCGCCCTCCCAGCCGTGGGGGTGTATAATGTGACGGTCAATCCCACTATTCGTTTGTAAAAGAGTAGCCCAAGAGTTGGCGGTGGGTGGTGATGACTAGCTGCCTTCCCTCTAGTCTTACACTGCAAAATTAGGGACGGCTAGCACAGGTAGCCCTCGAGTAGCTTTGTGCGAAATTCCAAAAACAAACAAATAAACAAACGATTTTATTTAGCGTAGGGAACGTTCCCGCGGTGAATGTGTTAATACAATCTCATTCAACAATGACACCATCTCAAAACTGCATCCATCATTGAAGATGCAAGATAACTTAGTAATTTTCATTTGAAACAGCGGTTAACTCTGGGTAGTGATGCCAACTGTCTTTTAACAGCCAACTCTGGATTAGCGGCTAAATCTTGAACGAAATGAAACATGAAGTCAGCTGAAACGTGCAAATTTGAAACATTGTGGTGCAATTAAACGCGGTAAAATTATTTCAATTTTCAAATATGTTTATATGGAGTATAATTTTATATATATGTGACAATTATAAGTATTAATTTTCATTTCGTTCGAGATTTAGACGCACGTTATATCTAGCTTAATATTTTGTTATTTGGCTTAAAATTGCTGTTAAAAAACAAAAATAAAGCCGTAAAATAGTAAGTTACCCTTTTCCTTTAGAAAATATATTATTTTAGTGGCCTAGCCGTTTTCCACAAATGTGTATTTCTGACTTCTTTGTGACAACACTGATTTCAGGTCAGCACATCATTGTACTCATCCATATATCTTATGTATCCAGTGTATCTGTGTGCTGTCCCTCATTCTCGCTGCGCTCATGTACCCACGTAATTGTCACAATACGCTCTTCATGTGTAAATGGGCTTACATCGGCCATATTTCTTTGAAAAAAAAAGAAAAAATTATAATACATGCGTAATTCAATATACAACATATGGATGGGTAGGAACTTACGGTCCACCCTGTATAATGATAAAACTCAAGTTCTTGGAGTTTTCATTAAGAAGCTATTTTGTGTCCGTGAAAATACTTTTAAAGTGCCAAAGATATAAGAATACGATTTTTGAACAAATTAATAATTAACTGTCACCCTTATAATGGATAAGTGGCTGAATATCAGTAATAAATTTGACACGAGTCTTCTTAGGCCTAATACGAATTCATCAGCGTTATCGTCGTGTGGAGCACTTCAACTCAGAATAATGCAAGAAGTAGCGAAACAAGAAATAAAAGAAAGTATTATGAAAGTTTTATTTAATATGGTTTTACATGGACAGGTAATGAAGATGGACCTGGTGGGTTGTGTGTTGAATGTGGAACAGTATTGAGTAACAGTTGCTTGAATCCAGCAAAGTTAAAACGGTATCTAGAAACCAAACGCTTCCAATTAAAAAAATCCACCATCCGAATATTTCAAAAGATAGTGTTTGCAATTAAATACAAGGAAACCTACATTTCGTTTGTTTGTCCATCAGGACAACAAAGGTGCTCGTATTGCTTCATATCTTGTTAGTTATCGCATTGCAAAAATAGGTGAAGCTCACACAGTTGCGGAAGATTTAATAAAATCGTGATTTGGTAAATTGTACGATTGACAAGAAATTTCTTAAAAACACTAACTCTGTGCCGCTTTCTGACAACTAGATTTCTCGAAGAATCGAGAATATCTCAACAAATTGTTTAAAGGAGTTAATAAGGCGAGTAAAAGCGAGTCGAATTTTTTTCGCTACAGATGGATGAATCAAAACATGTCGCAGGTTATGCGATGTTTCTTGTGTTTCTTCGCTATATTCATGAAGCTAGTTTTGAAGAAGACATGTTAATTTGCAAATATTTTGCCTACTCAAACAGTAGGCGAAGGAATATTTAAACTGACTTGATTTATTTATGGAAGAACATGAGATCCAATGGCAACTTTGCTTAAGTACTTGCACTGATGAGGCTGCAGTTATGATGGAAAAAAATATCAGGCCTGTCGCATGTATAAAAAAAGAAAAACCCTGACTTCGAGAGTGTCCACTGCTGTCTTTATTGCGATGTACTTGAAATGAAACGAATGCCAGAAGACTTAGAAGTATTGGGTGATGTCATAAAAATAGTTATTTTTATAAAATCAAGACCACTCGATGCGAGAGTTTACTCTGTGAGAATATGAGAAGTTTGCATAAAAATGTTCTGCTTCATACTGAAACCCGATGGCTTTCCTGGGATAAAGTGCTTACTTGATTTTATGAACAGTGTAAGGAGATAGGTTTCTTTTTATCTGAATGATATTTTGAACTTGCATACAAATTAAGGGACAAATGCTGGATACAGAAAGTGACTTACCTTTCGGACGTATTCGGACGAAGTGAATGCTACATTTCAGGTAATGTACTTCAAGGCTCAGAGTGAAAGCTACATTTCAGGTAATGTACTTCAAGGCTCAGAGTGAAAGCTACATTTCAGGTAATGTACTTCAAGGCTCAGAGTGAAAGCTACATTTCAGGTAATGTACTTCAAGCCTCAGAGTGAAAGCTACATTTCAGGTAATGTACTTCAAGGCTCAGAGTGAAAGCTACATTTCAGGGTAATGTACTTTAAGGCTCAGAGTGAAAGCTACATTTCAGGGTAATGTACTTCAAGGCTCAGAGTGAAATGGAAGTGCTTCAACGTAAGGTAAAACTTTGGGGTGAATGCATACTCATTGGAAAACTTGATTGATTTGAAAATTTTAGTGAATTTTTACTTATGAATGAAATTTCCGTAAGTGAGGATGCAAACGTTTCAGTCTTATAGCATATATCTGATTTGTGTACAACTACTGGGGAGTACTTCCCTCCTCATTTTGAAATTGACTGCGGATTCAAAATCTCTTTGTTGACTCTGCAAATACCAACGATTAATCTTTGGAAGAGTAAGAACAACTTATAGAAATTTCAAATAATTACAGCATAAAAACAAATTTTCAGCAGGAAGAAATTACCCAATTTTGGATACAAATGGCCCTGAAATAAGTAACAGAGCTTTGAAAACGTTTAAGCGTTTTCCAACAATAAATCTTTATAAGTAAACATTTTCACTGTATACAGCTAGAAAGACCAAATTTGAAACGGGCTAAATATTGAAGATGATTTGTGCTTACAGGTAATAATCATAACTCCAAATATTGAACTACTTTGTGAACAAAAGCAAACCAATTTGAGCCACTAATAAATAAACAACTACACTGTACTTTTACTGATACAAATTTTGCAAGCAGAAATTTTTGAACGAGTTAAGTGGAAATATTTTTTTCTTTAAATATTGATATTTTTAATAAATTTATATTCTAAAAGTTTGAAGCAAACTTTACTTGATGCTAGTGACCGATTGTTTCTATTTTTAGTGTATTTTTTATTAAGGTTCTGGAATATTTTTACTTTCTTATGCGAAGCTCCTCGGGTCTAAAATGTTTGGGAACCCGTGATCACAGCCCTACAGCGGAGTTTCAATTACTAAATGCTTCGACGAAAAACAATTAAAAGAAACCAATCAGTTTGTAAAAGTATCATGTTACCAATTGTTATGTAAATGTTGTGTAAATGTTTTGTAAACGACAACATGTCGTGTTGTATTTAAATTTTCATTTCTATTATTTATATTTCCATATTTATATTATTGTTTCAAAGTTTAAACCAATTAAAAATATATTGTTATTCATTTAAAATAACATTTAGAAATTTCTAGAATTAGGTAGATCAATCAATTGACTATAAATGGAATGTGGCGGCCTAGTGTCTAGACGACAAGTCTCGTGCAAGAACGGACATGCGCGGATTTCTCTGGAATGTTGGGAAGCTACGCAATGGTTCGAGAGGTCTAGGCCTACAAATATATAAACAGACGAAGATGCGAGAAAGGAAGAGTCATTAGTTTTTATTCGAAAAAGATTAAGAGTCAGTCATTCGTTTGAGAAAGTTTAAGTGTTTGGTGTGAGTTTACTCAACTTGGATTTGTGACCAGAGCTAGATCTACAGAAGGCACGTACGGAACTAGCCAGGGGAGACCGGAAAAATTGAAGGCGACAAGTTTGAGACGTTCATCGGAGGCATCGTGAAAAGAACTTCGTCGAATTTATTGAACTGTGAATTATTTCTGGACTTTCATTCTAGATCATATTATAAGATACAGGCCAGTACCATTTTGTATTGTAATTAACTTTGAAGTTTGAAACCAGTACTATTTTATGTTGTAATTAATTTTGAAGGTTTAAACTTAATATCTGTCATTGTTGTTATGTAATTTATGTTATATCTGTTACATATATAATAGCTTATTGTAATAAATTATACAAGCTGTTATCTGTGTCTTTCTGTTGCGTTTAGTCTACGAAAAACATAAAAAAAAACGTAACACCAATTAACATCAAAATGTACTTGTGGTTAATCCTGTCCCATCACAAGTTTTATGCTATGGCTGTCCCGTGTGTCTTTATGTGAAAGAATCTCTATGTTCGCTTCCATGGTTATTAGAATGTACGTACTGTCACGTGTATATTAATTTATAACGTGTTTTTTTTATTGTTAATTAGATGCTGCTAATCTCCACGAAGTCTGTGGTGGTCAGATTTCCATCAAGAATACCCACGTTTTAATGCCGGGCACTGCCGACACTAAAAATAGTTATTCACTGGACTTCCCTAAAGACGGCTTCAAATTAGTAGCCGAAACATAGGACAAAACTAGTATCTAATTAATGATGATAATGTACTTAATTAATTTTACGTCATCGTGTAGGCCATTAGCTATGACAACGATTGATGTTCGATCTCTTCAAAATGAACCATAATATTTGTTGTGCCAAATTTGATGATCGAATTTCATATATCTAATTTACATTGATATTTATACAATATTCGTTATGTATACAGAGTTTTATATGGTTTTGTATTCATTCATATATTGTTTCTGTATTTTTGGCACTGCCCTCCATACATCATTCTTAGTTTCTTAACTTTTATCATTATTTGTATTACTTACCTTACTGATATTATGTCTCAGTGTTTAATAGTGTACATGTTTTCATTGGTCCAATAATACTTGATTTATCTTGGACATAACCTTTATCATTGTTTTCTTTCGGTGTATGTGTTGTGTATTTACATTAGATTGTTTGAAATATAAAAAATAAAAATAAATACCTCAAAAAGCAGAAGAGGATGGCTTAGAAATATCAGTTATTGGCCTGTTGGTAAAGACTTGAAACACAATGGAACACGCTGAACGCCGAGATTAATTTTTAAGGCGTCGTTTGTCATTACGCAAAGCCGTTGCGGTTGTCATGTCCCCTTACAGAACAAAAGCATTATCATAAGGTTGACAAAAAAAATTCAGGTCGTAACGTGCAAACGGAAGGAGAAATTGGAGCACCTTTCTCCAGTGTACATCTGCACAGAGAAAATCAAGAGGAAGACATTTTTTTTATAACTTTCAAGAGTCGAGTTCCTTTCTTTACAGCGTACGTGTTCATTTTTGAAGCCTCAAGGGTGTTCACATTTCTCTGGAGTATTTTAAAGCAAACGTTTACATAAGATGTATAAAACAGGGCAAAAACAAAAAACTAACGACATTTAAGGTTTTTATTAAGTGAAAGCGTGTAGATTTTTGTTATCTAACACTTAGGGTTTGGAGGCTTAAGGGAGGGAACGAATGTAATGAAATTTGATATTTCACTTACACTCCGCTAGAGGAATTAAGGGAATATATAATTTCAAACTTAAAAAGACCTAAATATTTTAAACTTAAGTTGTCATGTCAGATTCGTGGATTTGTGTTTATTTAAGCATATTTAATGTTTGTTTTTGTTTATTTTTTAGGTATAGAAAAAAAAGCTTTCTTGTAATTGTAGTTGTGTGAATTAACTTTATTTTGTTTTTTGTAATATCAAATAAATAGCTCCGTTAGATATTATTATCCTAACTCACGCAAGGCTTAGCTATTCAACCTGTTAGAAATAGACGTGTTTCGAAACTTAATAAAACTGAGATTTCAATTTTAAATATCTCGTCTGATTGCTTGTTCTTTATCACCCAAGTTGTAAAATGAGAATAGAGTTGTTTATTTTAGACTTTCCTTTTTTGTTTATTAATAGTGCCAGTTTCTTAAATGTTCTTTCACTTACAAATATTTAAGCAAAAAACTTTCTTAAAATGTTGTGAAAGTTTTTAATATGATTTTTTTCACCATTATGAAACTTTAACTATGATAAAAGCTAAATAAAGTACTTCCTTTCAAGAGAACACAGGACCGTGTTAGTAGCTAACTTATCCCAGTGGCTCAGCGGTATGTCTGCGGACTTGCACGCTAAAATTCGGGTTTCGATACCCGTGGTGGGCAGAGCACAGATAGCCCATTGTGTAGCTTTGTGCTTAATTCAAAAACAACAACAACAGCTAACTTATCAGCATGCATACAGAAGGGTCCAGTGTTCGCGCCACGATAACACTGAATACACTCTGCACCTTTAGTTATTGGGTTCAAAACTGGTTTAACCTTTGTGACAACAGCTGTTTTTGACTGTAGAGTCAGCAGTTCTAAATTTAAGCCCAATATGGCCAGCTGGTTAAGGCACTCGATTCGTCATCTGAGGGTTGCTCATCAGAATCCCCGTCGCACCAAATATATACTCGCCCTTTCAACCGCGGAGGCGCTATAATGGGATGGTCAATCCCACAGTTCATTGATAAAAGAGTAGCTTAATAGTTGGCGGTGGATGGTGGTGACTAGTTTACTTCCTTTTAGTTTCGCATTGCTAAATTAGGGACGGCTAGCGCAGATAACTCTTGTGTAGCTTCACGCGAAATTCAAAAGCAAATTGTAAATTCGGAATGGCTAGCTATATATTAACCCTTAGGGACTCTTGCTTAAGCAGTTTAACTCTGTGTCGTTCAAATTGTGTGTCAGGATGAAAATACCAAATATTAAGAAAATGCTGAAAGTGCATTTGCAATAAAGCAAACATATATCGTTATAATTAATATGTTGTTTAGTTTCAAACGTTTTCAATAGTTTGTTTTAGTATGTTAAGACTAGTAGAAATTGTGTTACATATTAATTTGTACAAAAACAAGAGCATGTTTTGGTGTATACGTTAACATATACGTATTCACCACGAACAGAACACCTTGAACTTGTTACGATACGATACTTGTGATTGTATGCAGATAATCGAAGGTAGCCTGAATAGAAGGATAAATCTGGGATTTCGTGATGACAAGAAACCCTCTTGAAGTAAAAATACATCTCAGAACAGCTGGTATGGGTATTAATCTGAAGATGACTTAAGGAGGTCGAAACGTTGTTCTCAGTTTTATTAGTAAGTCTTAATATCCACATCAGCCGTGCTGAGTAATCTGAGATTTGTTGTTTTAGTTTATATGATGTAGACTATGAAAACTTGTGTATAAAATGAAGTAAATATAGTTGAGTGCTCATGCGACAAATATGAAGAAATTAAATAATGAATCACAAAATTGTAAATTTATATTTTTTCATTTCCAGAATAACATGTTTCTACCGAGCGCTAATCTTCAGATTTTAAATCTTATAACAAAAGTGTATGAACATAACTTGATTATATAATTAATCTGGAAAAGTTACACTTTTTTTTACATAAATATTGTGGTTCATAAAATCATAATAATAAAATGACCAGGTAGGTTAAGCCGTTCAAATCCCCGTCGCACCACCCTTTCAGCCGTGGAGGTGTTATAATGTGACGGTCAATCCCCACTATCCATTGGTAAAAGAGTAGCCTAACAGTTGACGTTGGGTGGTGATGACTAGCTGCTTACTGTAGTCTCACACTGCTAAATTAGGGACAGATAGCGCAGAAAGCCCTCGTGTAGCTTTGCACGAAATTAAAAAAAAACTAATAAACTTAGCTTCATAGAAATAAACCACTAATCTGCGCTGCCTGGTTCTTCTGGTGAATGCAGTCAGTTCTAACTGATCAGTATTTCACAGTGAAGACTCAGCTTCGTGTGAACAGGGATAAAGTAATGAATCACGAGTTGTGGAGATTTGGAATTTCCAACTTGCTGTTACTTAATCACTTTTGTGATGTTTCATTTAGGAGGATAAAAACCAACTTGCTTTTACTTAATCACTTTTGTGGTGTTTCATCTAGGAGGATGAAAACCAACTTGCTGTTACTTAATCACTTTTATAGTGTTTCATTCAGGAGGGTAAGAAAAAGACTTTCACGTTTTATTGAATTTTACGAGGCCACTAATATGCTTTTTTTTCTTTTCTTTTTTTTTAGAGTTCCCTGACCATAGAACCATTGAATGTGGCTAGATGTGTAGCGAAAGGCAAATCTGAGGTGAGCATTCAGAGGATAAATATGTGAACTTGTATGTAAGATAAGTCTTAATGTAGATGCCCAAAAGCAAACTGTACTAGTAACTTTTTATTGATGGGGCGCATTAAAAACTGCATGGATAAATGATATAATGCATGAATATAACACAGGCTTATGTGGGAGAGTGAAACGACATATCTGTAAATAAATGGTATTTTGTAAAAACCAAAAACTCTTTGGCGTAAAAGGCAGAAATAAAAGTAAATATGATGTGTGACTACAAAACTAGCTTGTGTTGAGCTACTTGAAGGTTAGTTAGACCGTAATATACTGATTTCAGAAGTTCTGATAAGATGGTCCCTCGGTGTGGATTCCTGTATGTGGTGACAGGACCTCCCAGGGAAGGTTCTGTTCTTTCAGTTTACCTCCTCTGGGATCTAAACATCCACTTGCATGTTTGCCGTAGAATGGAAACCGTTAAGGGGAAGATAGGATTCTGGTGGTTGAGGGGTCCAACCCTAACACACCATTTTGGCCTTGAATTCCTGCAGACGGACATCTTTGGGATGCCCTCTAGGGTCAATCGGCTGGTCCATTTGGGCTAGGGTCAACCAAGTACCAGTGTTTAATGTTTTCAACAGGTGTTGTGCTGATGTTTGGGTATAGTGCTCACAAGCCCTGATGTTACATAAGTGTCCTTATTTGACACTGTAGTGCGTCCCCTCATAGGGCTTCATGGTGGGTGGGGTCAGTAGGCACCGAAATTTTCCTTTTTTATTATGGACCTTCCAAACTTAAATAAAATAGTGAAAAAACAGACCACAGGTAAATGACCACGCCTTGAAAATTCTTAGCAAGAATCTTCAACATCTGTAACAACTGTTGTCCTCATTTTCTTGTACTGCGTTCTCTTTCAGACAAACCTTTAGGGCAAATGTCTCCCATGTTCATTCAGAAGGGACCAGAGGGACTAGCTGGCTCTCCAAAGACAGTAAAGAAGCTTCAATCTGGTGACATATTGTTAGAAACATTCACATCCCAACACTGTGAACTCCTCTTGCATTCCAAGGCAATTTGGGAAATACCTATTGAGGTTATGCCTCATGCTACTTTGAATTCATCACGATGAGTTATTGTATAGAGGGATTTGAAGAATATCCGCGAGTCAGAGATTTTCGCTGGTTTCTCCACTCACGGAGTTTCTGCAATTAGGCTTATCTTCACTTGCAAAGATGGAATTATGGTGCTGACCGATATCCTCGTTCTCACATGTACATCGCCACATACACCTGTCACCATCAAGGCAGGTTATCCTAATTGCAGGGTTCGGCCATATATTCCAAACCCTCCGATGTTTCCAGTGTCAGCGGTTTGGTCACTCAAAGATGTCGTGTCATGGTTTTTTGACGTGTGCTCGTTGCGATGGCAAGGCCCATAATATTTATGAGTGTGAAATTGACTCTCATTGCGTTAATTGCAATGTCTCTCACCCATCCTACATTTGTTCTTGTCATAATTGGTTGGAAGAAAAAGAGGTGCAGCATTTGAAAACAATTCATAACATTACTTATCCTGAGGTTCAAAAGTTGCTGTCCACCACTTCATCTTGGACGTATGCTGCTGCACTTTGTTCTACAACTAAACTATAGTAGGAGTGCAGACAGATCCCTCTGTGCTTTCTAAAGAAGCGTTCTTAAAACAAATGAAAATTATTCTAACCTCCATGGTTAAAAATGTTGATGAAACAATTTCAACACCCATTTCTGCCCCTTATATACATTCCACCAAACCCCAAGATCCACATTATTTTGTTCCAGGTACAGGAATTTTCTCAGATTCATCTTCTCCCACCCCAAAATTCAAAACGATCATTCATTCAATCCTCAGTCACTGGAATCCCCTTCCAACAGCAAAGACCTGCCCAATCGATCCCAGGGCGGGATCCATGGAGGTTTATAGACTTCCCTTGAATAAGAACAGTTAGGAGAAAAGACGTGGTCGTAAACAGAAAGGTTCTCCACCCAACTCGCCGACACGTAAATAAAAATGGCCACCTTGATACAATGGAACAGTCGAGGTTTACGTTCTAATCTGGATGACATCAAAAATGATTGCTTCCTATCATCCGGTATGTCTCCTTGCAGGAAACAATTCTGAAACCTGCCGATACAGTCAACTTTTGGCGGTTTTCTTTGTAAAGAAAGGACAGGCTTTGTGGTGGACGAGTGTATAGAGGAAGATGGCACTGTTGATTGATCAACATGTGTCCACTCTGTCTTTGCCACTCGACACATCCTTGGATGCTGTAGCCATCCGTGTTTCTTTGGGTCATACCATCACTGTTTGTTCTCTCTACCTGTCGCCTGGAGAGACATATGAACAATCAGACCTTGATGTTCTCATTGAACAGTTGCCGTCTCCATTTTTAATCCTGGGGAACTTTAATGGACATTATCCCTTCTGGGGAAGTGCTGATATTGATAGGAGGGGTCACTCTGTAGAGCATATGCTCTCTGATCACAACCTTTCTATTTTCAATACTAGTTTTTGTACTTATTTTCACGCACCTAGTTAGTCCTTTACTGCTACAGATCTCTCAGTTTGCTTCCCTTCGTTATTCTCCCATTTTCATGGAGGGTTGACAATAATCCTCAAGGCAGTGATCATTTTCCTATAATCTTGAAAGAGACTGGCTGTGGTCGATGCCACCTGACCCGTGTGCCCCAGTGAAAGCTGGATCACACAAACTGGCCCTCTTTGGGGGCTCTTTTCTACAAAAACTTGGAGTACCACTGTACCTATTCCATACATGGACTATGGTCCTGTATTCAAGGCTCGGCTCTGTACCAACTGGCAGTAATCTTGGAGTGAGCAATCTGAAAACAAGCTTTTCTAAATAAAAACCTATATTGGACTTTGTCCATCTTGTTCCTGGAGAGATCAGAAAGAGGAAGTTGTTCTCACTAGACTACACATTGGTCACAGTTTTTTAACTCATCATTTTCTTTTATCTGTAACTGATGCATCAGTGTGTAGTTTGTGTAACACTCAGATTACAATAAGCCACAATTTACTTTCTTGTTATCGTTATGATTCACAACGACGGCACCATTTTAAACATGTTCTGTACCAAGGCTTGTCCATAACGTTAGACAGTGTTATTGGTGATGGTGACACTGTCCACCTTGGTAATGTTTCTAGTTTTTTAAAAGCCATTAATCTTTTTAATGCCATTTAAGTTTTTAATATATACGTTACACCTTTTTAATGTGGCTCCCTTTTAAATATCACAATTCATCTTGTTTGATTTGAAATTAGAAACTGACTGTAACACTAAGTAACTCGAAACCAGAACTGGAAAGGCTAATTTCAGGTGACTGATGGTGGTTTTTGTACTTACCTGTTAGTTTTACTGGAGAGTTATGATTATTACAGTCACTCTACAGAAAGTCCTTTACAACTTGAATTACTGTAGTTTTTCTCCTCACATTGTAGACTAGATGTAAAATTTGGTTTTATACTATTTATTTTTTTTTAACTTTGTTTTGTTTTACCTTCATTTTCTTTTATGTATTTCACTACATTTACTTTATTTTTACCTTTTTACTGGATGTTTGGTGCAGATAGCTTAGCTACTTTGTGCCATAAAACACTGAATGAACCAACCAACTGACGAGATGGTTGTTGGTTGTATATACATCGATATGGGTCTAGATGCATCTTGTGACGAGATGTAGCACGGTTGTTGGTTATATTTACTTACACTGATAGTAGTTTATAACTATTTATTAGCATGTTAAACTCGTTATTGCGTTACGTTATATCGATCTACTATTTATAAGATTTTTAAGAATGCTAAGTAACACTTACAATGGTTAAGACTTCCTATATAACATAATGAGAAGGCCTGACTGTATGCAATTCTAAAAAATCTACCGAGGAGAGAGTGTTATACATATATATACCGTAATTTTGGTATTATATCTTTATTTTCTTATTATATTATTATTTTATCTCACGTATAACATTTACGAAGTTAGATGTCGGGGACATTTTTACAGTGGAAATTTTGACAATTGAAAGTACGTTTATTTAATTCGTAGCAACGGGCTTTCTTTTGGCAACGTACGACTGAACACAATATTGCCGGGAGATGTGGTCTGAGATGTCACAGTTTTAACTTTTTAAATGTACAGTAAAGATGTTTAGGATATTTCATGGTTCAGTAGAATTTTCACATGTTAATATTCGCTAGTTTTCTTTATATGCAGGTTTATGACTGTAAAAACCATATCCGTATCATCCAGCCAATAGGTGATGGAAGTAGGTTGTACGTTTGTGGAACAAATGCTTTCAGCCCAATGGACTGGGTTGTTTACGTAAGTAGACAACTAATTTTCTTACACGGGACAAGAAAAACTATTTAAAAATATATATACTTAACATAAAATTATTCAGTGAAAAATATATATAGTTTGTGAATATTTTGATCCAACTGTACTATTTCGGGATGAAACTTAACATCCACTACGACTCAAATTTTGAGGTGTCTCCCTCTTTTAGTATTCTAGATACGTTATTCTGCCATCAACTGAAAACTGATGTTTCAGTTTTTCGACGTTCTGTTCCGTGTATTATTTTTATTTGCTACGACATTTAAGATGATAAAAGAATTAAAACTAGATGTTTTTTATTTTATATTGTTTGTGGATTTCTATATTGTAATGTAATTAACATATCGTACGTTTTTCATTGAGGTTTTAACCGTACACTGTGTTGGTTTCGTGGCTGTGCTGTGTTACTAAACCAGTTTTAACAGTGTGTTTTTTCGTGCGCCTTAAAATTGTTTTGTCTCGACCTGGTCAATATAATAGATTACAAACAAACAGCTTAATTGGTGTTGAAAACTAATCGATTAATGCAAATTAGTCTCCAATTGTTAAAGGTTGTTATTATCCAATCAACTGTCGAAATTCCTGTTGATTGATTGTGACGAAAATAGTCAACTAATCAGAACTAGATGAACGATTGTACCATTTTTATCATACCGACTCTCCAATGAAACAGTTATCCTTCTTCCTGTGTTTCTTATGACATCTAGTAAAATTAGCAGCCGTCGTCCATGATGTTTAACCACTAACCAGGATGAAGGTAACTGACTTGTAACAACCGAGGCTATCCTTCCTGATGGTGATCTTATGACTAAAGAGAACAGAAAATACTGGCAGTTGTTTGCGAACTGTTTGATAGATGGAAGGCAACAAATTACACCACTTTCCGCCAACCTTAACCCCTTTTTAGATAAAAGAAACTTATTGTTTGAATCTGATTCGCTATATAGTTTTGTTCTGAACTTACTTCTACTAAATAGCTTACAGAAGCAAACATTTCCTATGTCATCTGCAGTTTGTGTTCAAGTGAAACAATGGAAAAGGAACTGTTGAAATATGGATTCAATTGACGAGGATTGGCTTCTGTGCAATGTTAAAATATGGATTCATTTGACGAGGATTGGCTTCTTGCAATGTTAAAATATGGATTCAGTTGGCGAGGGTTGGCTTCTGTGCAATGTTAAAATATGGATTCAGTTGGCGAGGGTTGGCTTCTGTGCAATGTTAAAATATGGATTCATTTTGACGAGGGTTGGCTTCTGTGCAATGTTAAAATATGGATTCATTTGACGAGGGTTGGCTTCTGTGCACTGTTAAAATATGGATTTAATTGACGAGGGTTGGCTTCTATGCAATGAACAGTCTTAATTCAAAATGTAATTGCAAGAAATGTTGTTTTTTGTGCTTTAGAACTTGGTGACATGCTGAGTTTAATTGTTAAAATTCGATCCCACCTGATACTTTTTTAAAGAATTAGTTTGATTCCAATGACTGAAATACAATTATCAGTTTTATTCTGCTATTTTGAAATAAATATTTTCATAACCCCTCCCCACAAAACAAACAAAACTTGTAGGTGTGTACCTTAAAACCATTTCTGCAGTAAATAAATATGCTGAGCTCCGTAGATTATATATTAAGTTTTTGCAATTAAAACTCTTTTGTTCAACTTGGGCAATTGACTTGATAAACAACTTCCATTTTTTCTTCTAGATTTTTAGTTAATTTTTTTTCCCCGAAATGTGAACTTTCACCTCCTGAGGTTCTTGTATTTTATAAAGTGTACTTATATAATCTGCACATAATCCTTTCTGTCAAAATTTGTCCAGGATAAGACCATTAGTGCTGTAGATTGAATGAAAGTTTTTCATATTTTTGTAGTTAGTAAAAAAAAACTAACCAATAAAGAGGCTGTTTCTTGATGAAGCTGTTTAGCTTGTTGGATTTTAATATATATTTATCCAAGGACAACAACAGCAGTGGGAGGGATTCCATACCCTCACCCCGTCGCTCATTTTCGACAATGTCAAACTTCATCTTCGAATACTCAGGGAATCCTTCTCGAATTCAGAATGATCAACGATTTGGATCATTCCCTGTAGGAAGAATGAGAGGTCTCAACTTTATTGTGTCTGTAAAATTTGGTACAAATTCGATCATGCTTTATGAATTTGTTCACCCAAAATACCCTGTCTCTCCCTTAAATAAATGCCTCAAAATACTCCAGAATTCACATATGGATACTGGAAAACTTTGCCATGTTTACTTCCCTCGTGTGTAAAAATTTGTTGATATCCGTCTATTATTTTCGAGATACGTGTTCGAAAACACACGGACCTGATTACAATATCCTCACAGGGTAATAGTAATAAACTTAACGCATTCAAGCTTGACCGTTAATGTTGAAATTGAAGTGATTTCAAGTTTTTTTCGTCGAAACCCAGTACCATCTGCCTATTCCAAAAAATAGGAATGTTCCACTATTTGGGATTTTTAACATGTTAAAAGGAATATAAAACTGTACACAACGCTCCAGGTTTTGGTATTAATGCAACTAATAATAATTACTGTTAGTGGTATCTATCATGTATCGTGATTTACTAGTCGTAGTTGTTTTCAGTATTTAATGTTTATTATAGTTATGTTAAATTATGGATCTGTTACTGTAGTTGTGTTGTGTGCTGGATTTTAAATTGGTTCAAACGAACGAAACACGACCAACGACAACGAATCACGTATACAAGATGGTGACAATACAGAAATACACAAATATTTGTGTGATGCTTCACGTTTCAGAATGACGTGCAACACATGAAGAGACAAAAGAAGACAATGTATTATGACGAATGTGTATTATTGTAATTAATGTAGCACATACAGTCGGGTAATCTGTTTTACCATCAATAACAAGGTTTTAGAATGATAACAAAGTACAAACAAGTGGCAGCCAGATAATTAATGGTTTAAAGTGATTTGATGAATTCCTTGCGATTTGTTAGAGACGTTCTGTGTGTTATATGACTTGCTTTACAATTCCGTATGATGGACAACTTATTTTGGCTGTTTTGTGTATGAGTTTAATGATTTGGTTGGTCATTTTATTCTGACTCATTTTGGCCGTATTGGTTCACCCGTCTTAACTGCTGTTTTTCTTGGCTGACTTATTTGGTTGTCCTGTGTGTTGCACGGCCTACTACACTTTTGTACAAATTAATTGAAACAAGACGGAAAATTTCGATTTTTTAATCTTTTTTGCATTTTATTTTTGAGAACCCAAAAATTACTCACAAATTAATACATGATATGACCACCTTTATTTTTCAGAAGATCATTAATCCGCTTTAGCATCGAGTCCACGAGTTGACTGCAATCTTTACTAATTTTTGGATCGCGGTACCACACCTCAATTATGGCTTCAATTAGCTTATCTTTTGTAGTACAGTCTTTTCCCAAAGTCCTTATTTACTAATCGTCCAAAGATTTTCAATAGAATTTAAGTCCGGAGAGTTTCCAGGCCAGTCCAACACCTTTATCTGCGTTGTAGTCATAAAATTCTTCACAAGTTTCAATGCTGAAAAATGCCAGATCTATCTGGAAATATTTATTAATTCTGGAACGAATCTTCTCTGCAAAACTTCGATGTACTGTGGTCCTCGCATCATACCTTCTACGATATATAAGCCTCTGACACCATAGTAGCTAACACAGCCCCAAAACATCTTCTTCAAGGGATGTTTTACGAACTAGTTGATGTGAGGTTCTCGAAGTTTCTCACCTGGAGATCTGCGAACATGCAGACTTCTTTGACCCTGTATGAAGAAATGAGTCTCGTCACTGAATAACACCTTCCTCCATTGTTCTTGCGTCCAGTTCTTGTATTTCAGACCCCATTGATACAGTTTTCTCTTTATTGAGTTGGTAAGAAGTTGTTTTTTGACTGATCTCCTTGCCCTTCAAACGCAATTTCGAATGACGTAATATTTCTCAAAATTTCGTCATATATCCCAAAAAGAGATCGACCGTACTGCAAAACACAGCTAATGACGCTGTCTGTGTAAAAAAATTACTATTAAAGGAAATTAGTGGGTCCAGCGAGCCTACACCAGCCGCCATGTTGAAAATATTGTAAAATGACCATTTGTTTCAATAAATTTGCACCAGGGTGTAAACTCATGGTGTCTGGTTGTCCTGTGTGTTGCACGGCGTACTGAAGTAACGGTGTTTACCTAACTTTATACTATGAATGTTCTATTTTTATTCACAAGTAGCCGCAAGGTGGAGCTTCACGTTCAACGGAATGTCAATAATTATCAGGTTAAGAAATTAAAAAGTTTAGTAAATAAGTATATACTTATTTTGTATAACTATTGTAGTATAACACTGACGTTTGAAACTATCAGTCCATAGGTATAATTAAGCTCTATTAATCAAGAATTTAATGTGTAGTTTCCTACATCTTGCGATACGGTCCACGTATCATGTAGCAACATGGTTGAATTAATGGTGTTGGAACTTAATACACTGAATAATATGAAACTTACAATTACACGAAGATAAATCTCTGTAATTTTCTGCTGCTCAACGAAACATAAGTTATTAAAATATACAGAAGAATTTGAAATGTGAAACTAAACCGTTCAGTTGTGTATGCTAACTTCTTTTTTTCATACGTAGATATACACAAGTCTTTAATTATCAAATAAATGGTCTTTTTGTCTATTTGTTTGTCTGTGTCTACATTACTTAAAGCAGTTAAGGATAAAGTGGAATTTTCTGTATGCTAACTATGACAAAACATTAAATAGTGCCGTTGACAACCCAGACGAGAAACAGCTACTGTTACTAAATAGTTCCGTTGACAACCCGGACAAGGAACAGCTACTGTTAGTAAATAGTTCCGTTGACAACCCGGACAAGGAACAGCTACTGATTCGTATGTAAATGAGACACTTGATAACACGTCGAGTAAATCCAGTGTCCTTGAAATCACTAAAGACGTGGTAACCTGACGTAAAAGTCAACCTTAAAAAGCGTGTTTCTTACAGTTCACGTGCTGACTTATTTTTCCATTTTCTAAATCAAACTGTTAATTCAGACGCCTTCAAATTCATTGAAACTCTAACTTTAGAACTAGGATCTGTCCATCCGGTAAACTATATGGAAGGTCTAAAAGCGAGTAAACGTCCCACTAACCTTGCTTTGAAAATTCTGTGTAACGACTTGTTGTGGTTGTGTGACAACTAGCCGATTTTTTACTCTTCAAGTTATAGAAGTGACTTTTTTGGTATCTTTGTATGTTTCAGTACAATTCTCTTTACAAACGTTGCGTTTGTTCAAACTGTTGAAGAAAAACAAGTTTGAGATTACGTGTCTGACCACATGACTGTTGTTGTGTAAACAAGAACTCGGAGCTGCACTATTTAACCTTGAGATGTATATTTTATACAAAACTCCAATTACAACCTAAATTATATTGAAGATTGAATGTAGTTTAATTACTCGAATATTTCAGGCCAACCTTTCTCACGTGGACTCGTGGAACGCAATTCCTGGTACAGGTAACGGTGTGGCCAAGTGTCCTTTTGACCCCGATGATAATGCGACAGCCGTGTGGGTCGGTGAGTGTTTAGGTGTTAAAAAACAACAACAAATATCTTAATGTAAATTGGTGTACATATATTTCATGAGTTTATAGATGAAATTATTGTAATTTTAATATACTTTTATGTTTTCCACTTAGTTAAGAGTAGAACATTTAGAAATACAGTTCGTTGTGGTGAAGTTCTCGCTCAAATTTACGCCATGCTGATTGATCTGTAAGTTTTAATTACCGACTAAAAATACTTCATGACATTAATTTGACCAATCGCGTCAAGTATATCAAATTTGGAATTTTAAAATTTCTATATGTATGTTTGTTTTTGAATTTCGCACAAAGCAACACCAGAGCTACCTGTGCTAGCCGTCTCTAATTTAGTAGTGTAAGACTAGAGGGAAGGCAGATAGTCATCACCACCCACCGCCAACTCTTGGGCTACTCTTTCAACAACGAATAGTGGGATTAACCGTAACATTATAACGCCCCAAGGCTGTTTAGCGCGATGGGGATGTGAACCTGCAACCCTCAGATTACGAGTCGCACGCCTTAACACGCTTGGCCATGGCGGGCCTCTTTCAACATGCAAATTTCATTCTTTGTTTATTTACTTATAAAGAACTGAAACGTCACCTTTATATCAAAAACAATCTTGTGATATCATGAGGGAAATGTGATTAGTTTCTTTTTAAGTAATGGCTGTATATTAATGTCCCTGTTTTAGAATGTCCACGTGTTAATTTGAAATACACTTGTGATTATTATTCACGTGTTAATTTATCGTAGTCCACGTTCATTAAATTATTTAATTTTATCACTGATAATAATACTAATTTTAAACTTATTTTTTAACAAACCTGAGGTTGAATGTATTGGATCTTTTTTCTGATTTTCTTGGTAACTTATACGTGGAGAAAACTTAAAATCGCTTCTTTTCATTCTGTTTTTCATATTTGTGGGCAAGATAGTCCGCAGCGTTATTTACGGTATTCCTGACAGCAGTTGAGAAGATTCGTTTTCATATTGCTGCTTTTCATTCAAGAATTCAGTTTTTTAAAAAAAAAACAAAGTTTAACAGCCTCTTTTGTGTAAGCGTTGGTTTACTTAAGTAGAGACAGCTTTTCAACAGAAACTTACCAGCACGAATACGGTTTCTAGTTGTGATTCGCTCTATGTTCTAAAGTACAATAAATCTTGTTTATCATCGTACCTTGGATCATCTGAACTTGAGGTGGAGACATGATTAACGATTATTTGCATAATAATCCATAAAAAACCCACCAACACACATTAAAACCAAAGCAGCCTGACTTGTTGTTTTATTCCTTATACATATTAATGTTCTATATAAACTTGGATCTGAAGAGCTATGAAACATAACTTACCTGAAAGCTGTTGTGTTTATTTCTGGTTAAATATAGTTATTCTGGTTCTATCTACAAATTTGAATGTAGATACAGCGGAAACCTATTCTGAATAAAATCTAGCACATGAATGAATGTCAGATTCAAGTGGCATTCTATCCCCCCCACCCCTTCTGATATCTTCAAACAAATCACGTGATTCATGAAAAGAATGATGAATCCATATAAAAAATAAACTTTAGTTAAAAAGTGTCTATACCCTCTTATCAATAGGTAAATACACCAGCCCACAAATAAGGCTTCGGCATGGCCAGGTGGTCTTTTTAGCCGTGCGGTGTTATAATGTTCCGTCAATCTCACTATTCGTTGGAAAAAGAGTAGCCCAAGAGTTGAAGGTGAGTGGTGATGATTAGCTGCCTTCCCTCCAGTCTTACACTACTAAATTAGGGATAGCTAGCACAGATATCCCTCGTGTTTCAAAACAAACGAAACCAACAAAGTAACAGCACCCATCCACGAATAAACATCCGTTCTCCAAGTTTATTTTTACCAAAGAGGCCTGACGTGGTCTGGTGTACCGTTTAAAACGCTTGACCCACAATTTCAGGAACGCAGAATCGATCCCATAATGAACATACTTGTCTTCTCAGCTGCCGTAACGTTATAATGTAAATTGATCAAAGAGTTGGCGTTAGGTTCTCTCTCTGCCTTCCCTCTTGTTTAAGCTGTAAGCGGATAGGCCTGGAGTAGTTAAATTCACGTGAAATTCAACAAGCGAATATTCTTGACTTTATCACAGTAATACGTGCATAATGCATTCTACCGCTATGGTTAATTAAAGGTATCTTAGATAAATTTCCTTTGTTATAGCAAGGAATAGTTTACTACGTCTAGTTTTTGTATTAAATATTCCAAATCAAAGTGAAATGGTTGTATTAGCCATTCACGTAACTTAGTCTAAAAAAAACACTTTTAAACCGCAGTTTATAGAATGGTTCCGAGTTTGTTTTTTCACAAATAAACTTTTAAGTCGTAGTTCAGTCATCTCTCTACTGATTTGGAATCTGGTTACAGGAGGTCAAACCTTTTTAGTAGATGTATTTCACCACACTGAGGTCAATCCATGTCGTGAATTAATTTATTCTAATCCAGCCTCAAATAATTTTAATTTGAGGGTAGGCGGGTAGAGATTCTAATGAGTAGTAAAATAGTTAATAATAGAAAATGTTTCTATACTAATTTACTGTACTCTTGCCTAAAAGAACTTCAATAGCGGAGGCTATTAAGGATTCTTTCATGTTTAACAAACAAATGTGCCTCTGTAACCCATAACTTTATTGTCCACAACGCTGTCATCCTGATATAAAAGTTAAATTTAGTACAGTTATGAGCCACTAGGTAAAAGGTTAAAACACTGTTATGTGAACTTATCTTTTATCTACTTTGTGATAAAGTGGTGTGCACTTCATGTCTATGTATTCTGCTATCATATAAAAATATGCCGTCTTTGTACATAGTGTTTTTGGATTGAATACGATATATTATGACGTATGTAAAGCATATGAATATTACACACAGGTTATGTTAATCTGTGACACTTAACAAACATCGCATAACATTATCTTACCTTGTATGATATTTAAACAAAAATCTCTAAAGACAACTCTGGAAAATACAAAAACGATCGAAAACAGAAGTCAACGATCATGTAAAAATTAGAGGCGTATTTAGATAGGGGCTAGAGAGGGTTCAGCCCCAGGGCCCATTCATAATTTTATTCTTTGTAAAATTACATGAGGTGTAGAGCCTACAAAAATTGAGCCCCTAGGCCCACACAACCTTAAGTCATCCACTAGTCAGAATAGAACACTTATAGAGACAGACACGTCATCTCTCAGGTTAAATTAACCCCGTAATCTCTCCTAAGAGTTGTTAATATTTATACGTTCTAAACTAATCGTGTGTGTAAGTTATTACCTTTGTGGTAAAAACATTTTTAATTGTATTTACGTATAAACTTACACATATTGTTAGCACCCGCAGCATCAAACAGACTTTTAATCTGACCCTAGAGAAAGGTAATCCAGGACAACTACCAGCGCTGTATAGTGGAACTGTAGCAGAATTTTCTAAAGCAGACGCTGTCATCTTTCGAACCAATTTGTACGATTCGCACACAAACCTAATGGTCTACCCGTTCAAGAGGACGGTTAAATACGACTCAAAGTGGTTGGATAGTAAGTTTCTCAAAAGTATTTGTAACTTTTTGTATTGTGGTTTCAAAAAGCTTATTATACGATTGAACTAAGTGTCATTATACGTGATTCCAGTTTCTTCTTAGAAAAATAATAAATGCTTTTTGTTAGTTTTGATTTGTCTTTGTCAGTTCTGGGAGCTTTCAAGTGTATCTAGGTTTATTGTGATTTAAAAACAACAAAAAAAGATACTTAGCATTAGACTAAGGTTTCTGATAGCATCTTAGGTTACTAGGCTTAACTACAGTTACACTAACGTTAGAACAGATACGTGTTATATTACGTTGGAACTAGTACATGTTACTAAACAACATAGTTTATAACACAATACAGCTTCGTGAAATAATTTAAGTTTATTTTACGTTGTTGGGTATTTATAATCTGGTTATTAAAGTTGAAACAACACTGTTTACTGTGTAAAATATATATATATATATTATTTTACCAGTTATTGGCTAGTGTGAAAAAACGTTTGTTGCAGTTTTAGTGATAATCACAGTTGATAATGAAATAACTTTGTTATTAAACATGGTTATTTAGAATTTTAGCAACTAAGGTAGTATTAATGTGTTTATGTAAATGTTTTGGAACTGGACACCGTTGGTTTTGGGCTGTTAAATTCAAGGGCTTGATCCATTTGCTGGGAAGAATACTACTAGACCCTTGTGTGGCTTTATGCTTAAATAGAAACAAAATTGGGGTTTAAAAATCTTCAAACAAAAACAAAAAAACTTGTGTTTACTGAATATTAATAACTACCATACTAGTAGGCCTTCCTGTTTCTTTATTTCAATTTGTGTACAAAGAATATTATAATGATATTTAAACTTGAAACTGTTATTAATAAGCTTCATTGACTTTATGATACTTTTAATTAATGCTTTTTTATTAACGTTTAAGCGACAATAGCATTAGTAATAAAGTTAAAAATATATAACATTCCAATTTCCTCCAGAACCCAACTTTGTTGGAGCATATGATATTGGGGATCACGTTTACTTCTTCTTCAGAGAAAACGCAGTAGAACACATAAACTGTGGCAAAACCATCTACTCCAGAGTTGCAAGGGTGTGCAAGGTAAAAATTTACTGATGCTGTCTGTATTAGGCAATATATACTTAAATAGTGGTCAGAATTGTGATTTTCTGTTTAGGTGGTTGAAATGCTAAATAAGAATAATTTCATGAATCAACAACTCAATATTTCTTGACGTCTTTACATTGGATTATTCATCCTTTGAATTTTTATCAAACAGTACTGAATGTTTGTCAGAGGAGAGCACTTAATAAGACCATTAATAATGTCACCATCTTAAAAAATACTGGCCTTTTGAACATCCTGGATTGGTTTATAGATGAGGGCACTCAATTGAAACTAAATGAGTATTTCGGTCTCGAGACTTTCTGACATCGAGTTAACCGATATTTTTGAAGAGTGTCATTTGAAGTTAGGACACACCTGATACTTTCATTAATAATTCAAAATGATG
Organism: Carcinoscorpius rotundicauda; assembly: GCA_011833715.1. Taxonomy (NCBI): domain Eukaryota; kingdom Metazoa; phylum Arthropoda; class Merostomata; order Xiphosura; family Limulidae; genus Carcinoscorpius; species Carcinoscorpius rotundicauda. The sequence continues at coordinate 2,881,331 of CM022391.1, read as the reverse complement.
TTTCAATTTCTACATTGAAGTATTTGGAAGGTAGTGAGTTTTCACAGAGGCTATAAGAGTTATGGTAAAGCTTATACAATGTATGAGAGAAAAAAACCTCAGTTTGACCTAGTCTTTTCGGTAATTGTAGTAAAATGTTTTTACTCAATCAGATCAAAATATTTGTGAATGGTTGAAATTATATAAATAGGAAAAATAAAAATTTAACAGGAAATAGGGATCATTGGTTATTTGTAGAATTGTTATAACAAATATTCAAAACAAACTAAATGTTGTAATAAGAAATATTCAAAACAAACTAAATGTTGTAATAAGAAATATTCAAACCAAACTAAATGTTGTTATAAGAAATATTCAAAACAAATTAATGTTGTTATAACAAATATTCGAAACAAACTAAAGGTTGCCATAAGAAATATTCGAAACAAACTAAACGTTGCCATAAGAAATATTCCAAACAAGCTAAGTGTTGCAATGAGAAACACTCAGAACAAACTAAATGTAATAAATAAAAAAGTGCACCTACTAGTAGTGATACCAGTTGAATGGATTTTCAAACCATTTTTAATGCCTACTTTGGTTGGCATTGTGACCCATACAGTTTAATGGAACATTTAAATTTGTCAACCAAAGTAGGCCTAAAAAATAATTTGAAGATCTATCCAACTAGTATCACGTTACTTGTATGTGTGTGTTTTATTTAAATAATTTGTAGATCTATCCAATTAGTATCACGTCACTTGTATGTGTGTGTTTTATTTAAATAATTTGTAGATCTATCCAACTAGTATCACGTTACTTGTATGTGTGTGTTTTATTTAAATAATTTGTAGATCTATCCAACTAGTATCACGTCACTTGTATGTGTGTGTTTTATTTAAATAACTTGTAGATCTATCCAACTAGTATCACGTTACTTGTATGTGTGTGTTTTATTTAAATAACTTGTAGATCTATCCAACTAGTATCACGTCACTTGTATGTGTGTGTGTTTATTTAAATAATTTGTCGATCTATCCAACTAGTATCACGTTACTTGTATGTGTGTGTTTTATTTAAATAATTTGTAGATCTATCCAACTAGTATCACGTTCCTTGTATGTGTGTGTTTATTTAAATAACTTGTAGATCTATCCAACTAGTATCACGTTACTTGTATGTGTGTGTTTTATTTAAATAACTTGTAGATCTATCCAACTAGTATCACGTTACTTGTATGTGTGTGTTTTATTTAAATAACTTGTAGATCTATCCAACTAGTATCACGGTCACTTGTATGTGTGTGTGTTTATTAAATAACTTGTAGGATCTATCCAACTAGTATCACGTTACTTGTATGTGTGTGTTTTATTTAAATAACTTGTAGATCTATCCAACTAGTATCACGTTACTTGTATGTGTGTGTTTTATTTAAATAACTTGTAGATCTATCCAACTAGTATCACGTCACTTGTATGTGTGTGTTTTATTTAAATAACTTGTAGATCTATCCAACTAGTATCACGTTACTTGTATGTGTGTGTTTTATTTAAATAATTTGTAGATCTATCCAACTAGTATCACGTCACTTGTATGTGTGTGTTTTATTTAAATAATTTGTAGATCTATCCAACTAGTATCACGTTACTTGTATGTGTGTGTTTTATTTAAATAACTTGTAGATCTATCTAACTAGTATCACGTCACTTGTATGTGTGTGTTTTATTTAAATAATTTGTAGATCTATCCAACTAGTATCACGTCACTTGTATGTGTGTGTTTTATTTAAATAATTTGTAGATCTATCCAACTAGTATCACGTCACTTGTATGTGTGTGTTTTATTTAAATAACTTGTAGATCTATCCAACTAGTATCACGTTACTTGTATGTGTGTGTTTTATTTAAATAATTTGTAGATCTATCCAACTAGTATCACGTCACTTGTATGTGTGTGTTTATTTAATAACTTTGTAGATCTATCCAACTAGTATCACGTCACTTGTATGTGTGTGTTTTATTTAAATAACTGTAGATCTATCCAACTAGTATCACGTTACTTGTATGTGTGTGTTTTATTTAAATAATTTGTAGATCTATCCAACTAGTATCACGTTCCATTGTATGTGTGTGTTTTATTTAAATAATTTGTTAGATCTATCCAACTAGTATCACGTACTTGTATGTGTGTGTTTATTTAAATAACTTGTAGATCTATCCAACTGGATCACGTTACGTGTATGTGTGTGTTTTATTTAAATAATTGTGTAGATCTATCCCAACTAGTATCACGTCACTTGCTATGTGTGTGTTTTATTTAAATAATTGTAGATCTATCCAACTAGTATCCACGTTACTTGTATGTGTGTGTTGTATTTAAATAACTTGTAGATCTATCCAACTAGTATCACGTCAACTTGTATGGTGTGTGTTTATTTAAATAATTTGTAGATCTATCCAACTAGTATCACGTTACTTGTATGTGTGTGTTTTATTTAAATAATTTGTAGATCTATCCAACTAGTATCACGTCACTTGTATGTGTGTGTTTTATTTAAATATCTATTTTGTTTATGATATTTCTTATAGATATTCATCTTAAAAACTAGCAGTTGGTTAAAATTTTCATGTTTTTTGCACGATGCTGAAAGGGTTGTTTTATGGTTTTTTCCCTTCTTTTATATCATACTGAAAGGTTTTTCCCTTTCTTCTACCAGTTTGATGGGTTTGTTTTGTGTTTTATAATTGTGATGTTGAATAATACTTATCCTTGTGTATTTGTTGAAGGATACTGTTATGTTAAATTATTAATTATCAAATTGTATCATTGTTTAAAGGTTGTGTTGATATATAAGTTAACAAGGGCAGGAAATGGTACAATAATTTCTACGCTGTTAGATGTATAAGTTTAATTGGTTTATAAAATTTTAAACTAGGGTTCTCAAAATGGAGGAAAAGTGTGGTATGCAGACGTAATGTGTTTTTCACACTTGTTTTAATATATAATTTAAAATATTTTTTCATTTATCTAAGTATATGTAGTTTTAACATGCATTAATAGTTTCAGTTTGAGTTTACTAACCGATAAAGTGTATTTTATTACAATACACTTATATTAACATGGATTGTTGGAAAAGGAAGTCGGTGTATTCTTCGCTGTATCTGTTGTTCTGAGTCACTCACTTAGAATATCACTAATGTCTTCCTGTGACATTTTCTACTGACAGGCCTGGTAATACCTTGAATATAACCTTCCTGATATTTCAAAGGCAATCACCAACAATAACATGAGTGACAAATGCACCCTGAGAAGACTAATGTTGTCGTTTTGTGTGTATATAATGTTATGTTTTCTCAGTCTCGAACAAGAACAACTTTTCTAGAGTTCGAAAGGTTAACCACTTCTTATGCTTAGAAATATCTCCTTAAAGGTGCAGTCCTTTATCGATACAGATTTTTAATTGTGTGTGGAATAAAGGTTGTTTCATTTTCTCGTAAATTATGTCCAGTCCTCTTAATTTTTCAAGCCCAGTAAAAATTTTGAGTTACCAGGTTCGCATCCTGATCGAATCTCCTGTTACTCTACAGAACCAATCTTGTCACATTTGGTGGAAATCGAAACACGAGTGTCACTTTTTTCACTATGAAGTTAGTACAAGAAAATATTCAGCCACTGATTAAACGACTACTTACGCTGGAGAACGAGAGGACAATTTTTCTACCATTTTTCGATAAAGCTTGCTGCAGTGAAAGATGAAATCACGCCATCAGGATAAAGTTAAAGAACCAGTCCTCGGGTCAGCATAGGGTCTGGAGCATCCTTGTACATTGTCCATAGTCTTAGACATTTTATGTTATCTTAAGTTAATATACCACTAGCAGTCCTTTAGTTGGAAATCTGTACAAATCCTTTTTTATTATTTATATATATCAGAGAGACACTGGAGGTAAAAACATTTTATACAAAAACTGGGCGTCTTTTGTGAAGGCACGACTCAACTGTTCCATTCCTGGAGAATTTCCGTTCTATTTTAGTGAAATACGTGAGTGGATAATTTGGTTATTTTTGTATGTTTATGGTATGTAGATTAGGTTTAAGTATTTATTATGATGTATTAGTACACAGAAACTATGCATATTAGTTTACACCAGACACTACTGTAACACTAGTTTTGTCTTCACGTTTATGTTTGTACACTTTAGCTCGCATTTTCTTTTAATAATGTACGAAGCTTAAGTTATTAATTTAATAAATTAATGCGTTAAGCTTTGTATTTTGATTTTTAATGTTAACATCACCAAAATCTAAAGATGCGTTTCTTTCCTTTTGAAAAAAACACCTTTTTCATTTTTATGTATAAAGCGTTTGGAATGCCATGTCGTGTTGTGTTTGGATTTCCATATTTATCGGTCGAAATTTTTTGTTGTTGTTGTTTATATTATTGTTTCGAAGTTCAAACCAATAAAATATGTTGTTATTCATGTAGAAATTTCTAGAATTAGGTAGATCGATCATTTGTCTATAAATAAAATGTATTTTGGCCTGGTGTCTGTACGAGACGAATCCAGATTACTCTGGAATTCTGTGGAAGTTACGCGATTGTTCGAGAACACAGTAGGCCTACTAGTATATAAACAGACGGCGATGCGAGGAGAGTCAGTCAGTCATTCGTTTTCATTCGATTCAAGAGATGTTGTCGTCGTTTGAGAAATTTTCAACGTTTGCTGTGTGTTTATTGAACTTGGATTTGTGACTGGAGCTAGATCTATAAAAGCTGGGATTTTATTTCGTCAATATTTACGATTCATTCGAATTACTGGTTATACTGAAGGTCAACACGTATAGAACTGTTTAGGGGAGACTGGGGCAAGTTGGAAAACGACAAATTTGAGACATTCATCAAAAACATCGTAAAAAGATCTTCGTCAAATTTATTGGACTGTGAATTGTTTCTGGACTTCTCCATTCAAACTTCGGAATTTCTTCGTGGGACCAAATTCACCACTAGACTGGAATTTTGGATTTCTGATCTGGACTTTTGGACTTTCATTCTGGATCATTCTATTGGACACAGGCCAGTACCATTTTGTATTGTAATTAATTTTGAAGGTTGAAACTGAATATCTGTCATTGTTATTATGTAATTTATTTTATATCTGTCACATATATAATAGTTTGTTGTAATAAATTATATAAGCTGTAATCTATGTCTTTCTGTTGCGTTCAGGCCACATAAACATAAAAAAACGTAACAGAAAATTGGGGGTCGTCCGGGATAGATCAAACAATTTAATTCTATTCCAAAAATAGATTTATATTCTATATAGATCGACAGCTTGTATATTCAAAATGGCATTCCAACTTAAAGATTTTATAGACAAATTTAATCAGAATCCCTCTTTCGAATTGATAAATGAATTTAAAAAATCTGAATTGCTTGATGTTGGAAAACATTTCAATTTGAAAGTGAAGCAAGCAATGAAGAAAGCAGATATCAAACGAATTGTTGTTGAACATTTGGTCAGCCAAAACGTTTTGGCTCAAAAAGTTGTACAACAATTGCCTGCCGCTCATTTTGACCCAGATTTTGAATTAAAAAGAATGAAAATGGAAATGAAATTTCGTTTAGAAAAAGAAATCAAACGACTTGAGGCAGAACAGGAAAACAAACGCCTTGATGCCGAAATACAAAAAGAACGCATTAAAGCTGATAAGCAAATCAGTATGAGAAAGGCACAGACAGAAGAAAAGGTTGTCCAAATGCGGTTGGATAATTTTGATGCTTCCAAACAAATTCGTTTAGTGCCTCCATTCAATGAGAAGGCTGTAGATAAATATTTTCAGCAATTTGAAAAATTAGCCTTTAGGCTAAAATGGCCAACCGAATATTGGACAATATTACTTCAGAGTGTTCTCAAAGGTAAAGCTCAGGAAGTATTTTCCAAACTTACGGCCGAGCAGAGTTATGATTACGAGCACGTCAAAAAATACATTTTGAATGCTTATGAATTGGTGCCAGAGGCATACAGACAAAAATTTCGTGGTTACAAAAAGTCTGACAGCCAAACTTATGTCGAATTTGCTCGTGAAAAAGAAACTGTTCGACAGGTGGTGTGATTCCAAAGAAATCAAAGATGATTACACAAAACTCAGAGAACTCATGTTAGTTGAAGAGTTTAAAAGATGTATTCCCGTAGAGCTCAAAAATTACATTGATGAACAAAAAGCATCCAAAATTCATGATGCTGCTGTCTTGGCAGACGAGTATGCTTTGACTCACAAAGATTTGTCATACAAAAGCAAAACAAATCACACATCAAAGAAACCCAATGACTCATTCAAACATCATGCAAATGTCGACAAAGACAAAAAAGAGTAAACTTCTGATTCTCAAACAAAGATTTCATCTCATTCTCAAAGCTCATCATCCACCAAAAACGTGTCATTCTCATCCAAAATATGTGCTTATTATAAGAAACCTGGTCATCTGATTTCTGAGTGCTATAAGCTCAAAAACGAGTCATTGCCCCATAGTTTCATTTCGCCCTCGTTGGATACATCATTGGTTCCCAATGATTTTGACCTTGTCCAGTCCACTGTGAATTCCAAGTCCAGTATTCTTGATGTACCTGAAGATCTTGTTGAGGACAAATTTAAGCCTTTCATCACTGAAGGTTTTGTTTCTTTTGTTGGCGATTCACATCTACAACCAATTAAGATCCTGCGGGATACTGGAGCTTTTCAGAGTTTGATTTTGGAAAGTGTACTTCCGTTTTCTGAAAAGTCATCCGTTGGGGCCAATGTGCTCATTTCTGGTGTAGAAGGTGGCGTCGTTTCTGTCCCTCTTCATAGATTGGATTTGCATTCGGACTTAGTTTCGGGCCCAGTGACTGTGGGTATTAAATCTTCATTGCCTGTTGAGGGTGTGTCTATGCTTTTGGGGAATGATTTGGCTGGTAGTAAGGTGGTACCAGAGGTTCGTGTTGTTGAAGCACCTGTTGTTAGTCCCAGTACAGAGCAACTCGTTGAAGAGTTTCTTGATGTATTTCCCGCCTGTGCTGTTACTCGTTCTCAACCACGTTTTCAGGAGCTCAAAGAGGATTTCTCTTTATCTGATACATTCATGTCTCACATCGATGAGATTTCTGACTCAACTTTAAGTTCTACTGATGACTCCAAGTCATTTTCAACTCTCTTCATCGTAACAAACTTGTTGAGGAACAGGACAATGATCCTGAAACTCGTTCTCTTCTACAACTGGCCGTTGATGAAAATGAAATAGGAACTGTCCCTATTTGTTACTACCAGAAGACAGGTGTGTTAATGAGAAAATACAGACCTCTTGACGTTGCTGCTGATGAAGAGTGGAATGTTATTCACCAAATCTTCATTCCAAAATGCTATCAGAATGATATTCTTAGTCTTGCTCATGGTCATGTGTTGTCAGGACGCTTAGGTTAAGAAAGACCTTAGATCGTATCCGACGACATTTCTATTGGCCAAAGATGAGCCAAGATATTGTTGACTATTGTAAGACATGCCATTCTTGCCAAATGACTGGAAAACCAAATCAGGGGATTCCCAAAGCACCACTGCAGCCTATTCCTGTCTTTGAAGAACCGTTCTCAAGGATCATTATCGAATGTGTTGGGCCAATGCCAAAAAGCAAAGCAGGAAATGAATACCTCTTGACAATCATGTGTGCTTCTACACGTTTCCCTGAGGTATCTCTTTGAGAAAAGTCACTGCTCCCAACATTGTAAAGGCTCTTGTCAAATTCTTTACCATGTTCGGGATTACAAAAGTTGTGCAATCAGATCAAGGCTCAAATTTTATGTCCAAGCTATTTCAACAAGCTATGCATAAACTAAACATCCATCAACTTTCATCCAGTGCATACCATCCTGAGTCACAAGGTGTCCTTGAACGTTTCCACCAAACTATGAAAGCCATGCTTAGAAATTACTGCCACGAGCACTCAAAGGACTGGGATGAGGGTGTTCCATTGTTGTTGTTTGCAGTTCGTGAGGTTGTTTAAGAATATACTGAATTTAGCCTTTATGAGTTGGTTTATGGTAACTCAGTTCGTGGTCCATTAAAGTTGGTTAAGGAGAAATGGGTGGAGGACAATAACTCACAAATTAGCTTGTTGAACTATGTCTCTGATTTCAAAACCAGATTGCACAATGCTTTTAATGTTGCCAGGGAAAACCTGAAGTCTTCTCAGGAAGAGATGAAAACCTGGTATGACCAAAGGGCCAGGAAGCGATCTTTTAATGTTGGTGACCAAGTACTAGTCTTGTTGCCCACATCAGGCTCTTCTCTTCAAGCTAAATATTTTGGACCTTATTCAGTCGAAAAGAAAATCAATGATCTAAACTATGTAATCACCACCCCTGATCGGAGGAAAAGCAAACAGCTTTGTCATATCAAAATGTTGAAACCCTATCATGTGCGAAAGAAAATGAATGTGTCGAGTGCTGTTCCTTTGAATGTGACAAATGGTGTGAATGAAGATCATGATCCTCCTCCTTCTCCTGAAATTATAGAAAATAGCATTCCAGACACTCACGTTAAACTCAAAACCTCACAAGTATTAGCAAACTTAGATGAGAAACTCAATCATTTAACCCAAAAACAAAGTCAAGAGTTGAAAAGTTTGATTTTAGAGTTTGCTCATTTGTTCCCTGATGTGCCTGGTAGAACCAATGTCATAGAACATGATGTCATTATTGAGAACACTCGACCAATAAAACAACATCCATATCAGGCCAATCCTGTGAAATTGTCACAAATCAGGTCAGAGGTACAATACATGCTTGAAAATGATTTTATTGAGTTGTCAAACAGTAATTGGAGTTCACCTTGTATCTTGGTACCAAAGCCTGATGGTTCAGTTAGGTTCTGTACAGATTTCAGAAAGGTTAATGATGTGACCAAGACTGATTCATATCCTATTCCTAGGATGGATGATTGTATTGACCGTGTAGGTAACTCAAAGTACCTTACCAAATTTGACCTACTCAAAGGTTATTGGCAAGTACCTTTAACTTCTCAAGCAAGAGAAATTTCAGCTTTTATAACACCTGATGGTTTGTACCAATACAAAGTTATGCCATTTGGCATGAAAAACTCTGGTGTAACATTTCAAAGGTTGATGAATCATGTCATTGCAGGGTTATAAAATGTGTATGCTTACATTGATGATGTACTCGTTGCAAGCAGTGACTGGTCTGAGCATTTAAGTCACATTCGTGCATTCTTTGAGAGGTGTTCCGAGGCCCAGTTGACTATCAACCTGTTAAAAAAGTAACTTCTGTAAAGCAACAATTGTGTACTTAGGCCATTAAATTGGTCAGGGTAAAGTGAAGCCTATCAAAGCTAAGGTACAGGCAATAGCGGAGTATCCAGAGCCGACAAACAAAAGAGGTGTTATGAGATTCTTGGGCATGGCAGGATATCATAGGAAATTTTGTCCAAATTTTTCTGATGTGGCTGCACGTTCAACAGCCTTGCTAAAAAAGGATGTAAAATTTTCCTGGAATCAAAATTGCCAGACTGCCTTTGAAAGGATCAAGGTCATGCTCATTGAGTGCTTCAATCCTCAAAGCTCCCGATTTTGACAAACCATTTAAGCTTGTTGTAGATGCGAGTGACATTGGTGTTGGTGCTATGTTGTTGCAAGAGCAAAATGGTGTTGACCACCCTGTGTGTTACTTTTCAAGAAAACTTGATAAGCACCAAAGCAACTATTCAACAATTGAGAAAGAAGCATTTGCATTGTTGTTAGCTTTACAACATTTTGGTGTTTATTTGTGTTCTTCACCATTGATTGTTAATGTTTTCACCGACCACAATCCACCCGTGTTCTTGAACAAAATGAAAAACAAAAATCAAAGGTTACTCAGGTGGAGTATTATTCTGCAGCAATACAATGTGTCCATTAATCATATCCGTGGTTCGGACAATGCCATCGCGGATGAGTTGTCACGGTAGTTAAGTTGTTCAGTGTTTTGTTATAATTATCGGTTGACTAAGATTTGTTTCTTAGTTCAATGTTATGTATAATAAGTTAAAAAAGTTTTCACAAGTTCAAACTTTTTTTTTTTTTTTTTTTGCTTTTAAGGGGGAGAGTGTTATGTATAAAGCGTTTGGAATGCCATGTCGTGTTGTGTTTGGATTTCCATATTTATCGGTCGAAATTTTTTTTTGTTGTTGTTTATATTATTGTTTCGAAGTTCAAACCAATAAAATATGTTGTTATTCATGTAGAAATTTCTAGAATTAGGTAGATCGATCATTTGTCTATAAATAAAATGTATTTTGGCCTGGTTTCTGTACGAGACGAATCCAGATTACTCTGGAATTCTGTGGAAGTTACGCGATTGTTCGAGAACACAGTAGGCCTACTAGTATATAAACAGACGGCGATGCGAGGAGAGTCAGTCAGTCATTCGTTTTCATTCGATTCAAGAGATGTTGTCGTTTGAGAAATTTTCAACGTTTGCTGTGTGTTTATTGAACTTGGATTTGTGACTGGAGCTAGATCTATAAAAGCTGGGATTTTATTTCGTCAATATTTACGATTCATTCGAATTACTGGTTATACTGAAGGTCAACACGTATAGGACTGTTTAGGGGAGACCAGGGCAAGTTGGAAAACGACAAATTTGAGACATTCATCAAAAACATCGTAAAAAAAACTTCGTCAAATTTATAGGACTGTGAATTGTTTCTGGACTTCTCCATTCAAACTTCGGAATTTTTTCGTGGAACCAAATTCACCCCTAGACTGGAATTTTGGATTTCTGATCTGGACTTTTGGACTTTCATTCTGGATCATTATATTCGACAAAGGCCAGTACTATTTTGTATTGTAATTAATTTTGAAGGTTGAAACTGAATATCTGTCATTGTTATTACATAATTTATTTTATATCTGTCACATATATAATAGTTTATTGTAATAAATTATATAAGCTGTTATCTGTGTCTTTCTGTTGCGTTCAGTCCACATAAAAAAAACACGTAACATTCATATAATTATTTGAGAACATTAATCTGGTAAACCGGCCAATTCTTATAAAATGAGAAATACATATTTTTTCCGCAAACAAAAAATATAATATATTGAAAAGAAAGGGTGTTAGTCAGATTAATTAACTTGCACATTGTTGTAGTGGTCCGAAAGGGAGAAAAAAAAAACTGTTATCATTGTGTGACTGAGGCCTTTAACTTCCAATTCTTAATGTTTTATTTAGTCATATTCTACCTTTTACACCACTTTATTTCATATTTGTATTTTTTTTACAGAAAGTGTGTATAAACTACCGAACGACAATAGTAGGGTTTTTGCAATTTTTTCTACATCCATGTAAGTCAACAACCCATCTTATTACCTTAGTCAATATCTTGTTTTTCATCCAGTATAGTAGAAAAGTTTGGTTAACAAAATATTTTTGTTGTGTTTTTACTCGAGGATTGTGTTGGAACACTATTAATGTATAACATGTTAAAGTAGTACCTTCTCTACGGGTTTGTCTTTAACTTCAAAGTTTAACACGTTGTTGAGATTATTATATCATCACAGGTTTAGTTTAACGCATTATTAAAGTTATCGTGGGACCAGTTTAAAGATAATTACCAGTTGCTCTCTCTTCACGAGACCGTTCTGCGTTACGTTTTAAGCAGGTCACAGGGTTAAACTTTGTCCACAATAACGTCTCTAAGTATAATCGTTTTAACACTTAAGTTTCCCCGATAAGAGAAATTGTAAATTTAAAGTATAATATTAACGTTTAAAATATTAAACACAATTTATGTTTATCCCACGAAAGCGTAACTGTTAAGTATTTTACCATAGCAACAATAAAGGTATTATCTGTGTGTTTATAGAGTCTATTGGATGTAAAGCAGCGTATTTCATGTTTATATTTATGATTCCCTTTCTTGTTCATAAAATGAGTCGTTTCTTGAGTTTAACTTTCTTCTGTTATTCTCGTCCACCCCAAGGAACGGGCTCATTGGTTCAGCAATTTGTACGTTCAGTTTGAGTTCAATCGAAGAAGCGTTGAATGGTAAGTTTAAAGAACAAACCTCTTCCCTGTCAGCTTGGCTGCCGGTGCTAACTAGCAAGGTTCCTGAGCCACGACCTGGCTCGTGCGTGAACGACACTCAGACACTTCCTGACGCTGTGTTGAACTTTATACGGAGTCACCCTCTAGCGGATTCGGCGGTAACCCATGACAACAGAAAGCCTTTATTCTACGCGAAGGACGTTGTTTTCAGACGCATTGTTGTCCAAAAGTTAGAAGTCGATGGCGTTGATTATACCGTCTTCTATGCTGGAACCAGTAAGTTTCCAACATGAGTAAAGTGTTAATGTTGTATAAAGAAGACGGCCAACAAAACTCTAAAAATATGTATACACGTGATGAAACTTTGTAGAATGGACGGCAACTGCCTGTTGTGGAGACACAAGTGTAGAGGACGACATTTCATAAGTCTTCCGCCTTTCGTCTTCTACTCAGACTTGTGTCTCCACAACAGGCAGTTGCCGTCCATTCTACAAAGTTTCATCATGAAAACTCTATCTAAACAATATATCGAAAAATGTATAGACATGTTTACATATATTCATTTTTGTGTACATGTTGTGTCAAGAAAGTCTAGGAGAGTCGATGTGTATCACATTTTGTTTTTACATCTCAGTACATTTAAACTTTTGAGTTGTCTCTTTTCCAGAATCAATATTTTTCTTCATTTAAGGATATTATATTATTTTTATCCAGTGGGAAAACGTCACTGGAATTTAAATATAGAATTTCATTAACGTGATTTTGGAACTGTATATAATTTCAGAAACAGGATTCGTTTATAAACTGGTAGAATGGTATGATGGGACAGGACAAGCTTTTTCGAATCTTATAGATGTGTATGACGTCACAGCTCCAGAACCAATACAAGCAATGGAAATCTCAAGCAAGGTGAAAATGAGGCTCTTAAATAATGATGCAATATTCTAAGAAATTGTAACCTAAGTGAAAATTATTGATACAAAGGCTGGTTTGTGTGAGTCTGTTACTTGAAAAGAAAAAATAATTAAATGAACAAAAGTTTATCCTAATTATTTCACTGTTATTGATTTGTCTGTGTAATATTTATTTAATAATCGCAAAGCTGTGTATTCCTCACTTGTAATCACCAATCGGGTTTAGATAAGTCTAAAACCATTATAACGATATTCGCAAGAGTAGTAAATAACAATTAGTGTCGTTTGGATCTTTTATGTTTACACTAAACCGTATTGTTTCCCAGAGTTCTTTTGAATACGTTCAAGCTGACGTGTCGCTATATTAAAAATAACGCACGCATAAAAGATTGGTGTATAAAAATGCTACCTGAAGCATGTAAAATATTGTAATATATATATAGTTCACCAGATGGCGTTTACTAAAGAACGTGAAAATTTTTTCGGCCATGGTATTAGGCCTCTGACACGTTAACCCTTTTCGTTGGAGACGCCTCATATGCACTAGTGACAAAAGAGCGACTTGGATATAATCAAGATTTAGCTATGTTAATCGTCTGTAATAGCCGTACATATTAGAAAGTGGAGTTTTTCTGTTTATTAATACTGCTATTGCTAAACCTTGTTTGAACGGTTCTCTTTGGGTTTTTTTCGAGCTGATAAGATCAGTGTAACACTGAGTAATCTTTCAGGAGTATAAATTTAAAAAGTATGAAATCTAGAAGTATCAGCCATGTTTTGTCTTGGGGAAAAAAAATCCCAGTCATTAACTTCTATTAGTTTATATCAAAGGACGAGAAAACTGAGATCACAGTTGTTGTGACAGATTTAATATTTCATTAATATTTCTTGTTGCTGTTTAGTGTTTTCATTTGCACCTCATTTGATCAGGATTGTAATTACATAATGATAATTTACTATTCTTTGTGATTCAAAAGACGGAAAATATTTCGCTTAGATACTGAACGTGTAATTCTTGGAAACGTCCTGTAAAGCTTACTGTTTTAGTAATGTGAAACATGCAACGAATTCAAGAAAAACTACAACAGCTGTTATTTGACGTCGAGGCCCGAAAGGATCGGGTTAAACTTTTTATCATGAAAAGATGCTAAAAAATAATAAACGAAAGATGCATTTCTACGTATTCGTTAAAATGACCTTGAGTAAATATATGTTGAAGAAACTCTTCAGACATTTCTCTGCTATATCGTTTCAAACCAGCAGCCGAATCGTATATTAGAAACAGAGAGGGTTATATGCAAAGTTTAAATGTCTCTCGGATTGCTTTGCTCGAGATAAAAAAAATTAAGATTATAAGTTTGTTATTTGTGATGAAAATCACGCGGAAATCCTCTCACACACAATAACAGCCTTTATAATTCGTCTATTATGAACTTTATATTAGAGGTGTGTTAAAAGTAAAAACAGAATTTGATCGGGAAACTTAATTCTCGGTTTCTAAGATTTCGCTTAATTTCCGTGTTCAATAATTTAATATTAAACTTCAGGATGAACTTACATATGTAATGATTTGTTGACGATATACAAAATTCTATAAATTATTTGTGCACAGAGTTGTAGGAGTTCCATTAAAGTGATGGGTCACGGTTTATTTGATGCAGTTAACCCTGGAATTTGTTGGGTTACGATCAAAATTCACACAGTATTCTGCTTATCCTGATAGTAATCGTTTTAAATTTTTATACATTTTTACTGATACCGATTAAAAAGTGCAATGGTGTAGATAATTATTCAGGTAAGAGAACCCAACACAGTTTGTAATGTTTCTAAGAATGTATGTATTGCTTCACTTCGTAAAATGTTTATTTAGACCTACTTTTAATTTAAGTTCAATTGCAACTGATTTCTTACATAAAATAAATTTATAAAATAGATTATGTACAAAACGTATATTATGTATTTACCCAGATACATTGAACGTTAAAAACTTAGAGGGCCCATAATAACAATGTGCATACCAAACACACTTTGCCTTAGACCATATTTCAGTAGGATACGGTCAATACACCTCGATGGTTAAGGCACTTGCCATCTTCGCTCGCTTCTTCTTTGTGGGTATTTAGGTATGTTGAATTTTAGATACCCAGGAGGGTGAGGTGCACAAGACCTTTTCCTGCCATCTATGGGTAGAAAATCGAATCTCATCTTTGAAAATGTCCGCTCTTTCACCTGCTTGGGCATTGTAACGTGTCGGTCAGTCCCATTATTCTTTGCTAAAGAGAAGTCAAAATGTTTGTAGTCCGTGGTGTTATAGTTGGCTTCCCTCTAGACTACAACTGCTAAATTGGAGAATAATACTCCGCGAGTAGCTTTGCGAGAAAGTCAAAAACAAATCGTCAGTAGTAGTACTTATTATGATACACGAATGTAAGAATTGTACTAAGAAACAAATGTTTGAAATATCGTACCTCGTATTGAACATTTTAAAATATCCGTTACTAACTTAGCTTAGAGACTAATGCAAGGTACTTTAAAGGGTATTAGCTTCACCAGAGTCGTGTTTATTGTTTTGTACAGCACAACTCGATGTACGTAGCTTCTGACAGCGCAGTACGGCAGGTCAGTCTACTGATGTGTCGAAGTCGTCATCCAAACTGTGTTCAGTGTGTCCGCGATCCTTACTGTGGCTGGGACAAGGATCATAAGGTGTGCAAGCCCTACGTTCGAGGGTAAGTATCTTAAAACTCTAGTGTTCAATTATTTCACTACAGAGGTCGTAATGAACAAAGTATGAAAATCAATTAGAAGTGATATAATAAAATTGAAAAGCGAAGTAAGTCTTTTTGTTATTGTTGTCGTTGTGGTCAGTCTTCGTGACTTGTGTTTAGTGCACCAAACTTCACCATTCATTTCAGTGCAAGTGAAATACACAAACGAAACTATTTAAATATATATTTTATCTACCTTTTATGTTATTGACAGATTGTTACAAGATATCACTGGAGCGACCAAGAACATTTGTTCTAACCGTAAGTTATTTTAAATCTGTCTATTAGTCTATTTCTAGGACCGAATTCAAGCATTTAATTTTATGTAAATTACAGTTTCAATATAAGGATAATATGTTTTTCATCAGCCTAGAAGTTTTAAGAAATGTCACCATAACGGTAAATATTTCTGGTGGAAATCGCACGTTTAGTATACTTCTGTAGAGAAACAACAATATGAAGTCAAAATAATAATGGAGCAGCAATAGTTAATTTTCATAGAAAATCACTAAATAAATCTAAGAGTAAATTGGTCGTAACACTCTTTTGTAAAGAATTATTTGCTAATATGTGGAGAGTGGTAGACATGTTGTTTTATACTCTCAGTTAAAACCTGATGTGGAAAGTAGCAGCCAAACGGAATATTAGTGAGCTTTATTTATTTTAATGACATTCACAGGAACATTTTAAATAAACTGCCTGGTATGAAATTGTAAACGAGATAATGTTTAACTGTTTTGATGTTTGATTATAAATTTGAAAAAAAAAATACATCGATGATATATATGTAAAGACAATGACTCAGTTGAAATAATTCGTTTATAAAATTTATGTAATAATATATATTGGTTTCCACCAATCAGGAGAAAGGAGAAAAACGCTTCAGCTCCATTGGGGACAGAGTGTTCATCTTCCATGTCCAATCCGTCAACGTCAGCTGGATGTGTTAAGACTAGGACCGGTACAGTGGTTCCACTACAGACATGATAAAGGAAAGTACCAAATCATGCCACAGAAAAAATATGTTCAAACGTCTGATCTTGGACTGGTTATCATGTCCATGAGCGAAGACAGTAGTGGACGATATGATTGTAAACTGGGTGATACTACATTGTGTAGCTACAATGTCACAATTCATTCCCGTGAGTGTTGTCTTATTGTTGTAGTTTTGGAAACGGTTGTCACAAGTGTTAAGTTACCATTAAGTTTATGTATGGACGTATAAAGTTAATACAGGTAATAACGACAGTAAACTTATTTAAGAAACGTGTAATTTCAAATATGGCTTACAGAAGGTGACATTCAATGAACATGGATGTTATCATGACATTAGTTGACACATTTGGAAATATTAATGGTTTAGTCTGCTAATGCTTTTAAAACTAATGTGTTATCATTTCTTGTATCAGGGTTAGTATCGATGTGCTAAGTTAACATTAACCACCAATGATGGTAACTGCATTACCAACAGCAGTTACTTTTAAAACAACGTCGGTTTTTCTGTTGTTAGAGTGTAGCAATTCTGAAAACTCTTTACTCAAGACCTTCCAGCTAATTCCACTTGCTCTATGATGACTACAAGATTGTATTTAGTACTAAATTACATTTAAAACCAGGAGGAAACCAAAACATAATATACAAGGGATAGAAGTAGTCAGTCAGTAATCTCACCTAATACTTATAAAACACAGTTGCATTCTTAAATTGTCTTGATAACTCATAGGCTCCCCAGTAAGTTTTGGGACTTCCAACCCTGGGATTCGGGTTTCAATACCATTGTGTAACTTTGTGTACAACCTCTGAACACCACCATCAATGACAAAACATGTTTTGGGAGTTCCTGTATCAAGGATTTAAATACCTCATTCTAAATCAGAAAAAATACACTAATTTACTTCATGTGATTTGTTGAAACGATGAATTTATGTGGTCCATCAAATGTGTATGACTAAATCATGTTTGTTTGGACTTGTGTTTATGTTTTGTAATAATTATGTAACACCATTTTGAATGAGGCTACACATTAATAGCAAATTCTGATTCTCTTTTGTTTGAAATTACAGTAGCTTTCTTTAAATAAAAAATATGTTGCAAAATTTTCTAATCACT
Organism: Carcinoscorpius rotundicauda; assembly: GCA_011833715.1. NCBI lineage: Eukaryota > Metazoa > Arthropoda > Merostomata > Xiphosura > Limulidae > Carcinoscorpius > Carcinoscorpius rotundicauda. The sequence continues at coordinate 2,863,484 of CM022391.1, read as the reverse complement.
GTAAAACTATGTACACTGCATGAACGTTTCATATCCTGGTAATAAATAGTATTTACCTTAATTATTCAAAGATGTGGTTTAAACAAAGGGCAGCTCAAAGCCTAGTTTACACACGTGAATTTAAACCACAATTGAAATGGATACTAAACGTGTGTAAATAAAAACTGTTGCTTTCAATCTTGATATTCCTCAATCAGTGACATCTCATCTAATTTAAAACAATTGTTTGAGAAATGGAAACTAAACAAAATGGAAAATCAAAGTGCAAATTATGGCTGTCTAGTTCATTATGGTGTTAGGTATTGTGTGTTAAGGTCAAGTCAATACTTCATCACAACCTTTTCAAGATTACAAAAGATTTTATTCGAACAAACAGTGTTGATTATAAAAGGATTTGTGTAATTGTTAAGAATTATTGTGAAGTTATAAATAAGCTGAAATAGCCAAGTTAACTTGTGACCAGCTAAAACTTTTTAACTCCTATATCTATCATGTATGTTGTGGAATTTCATTTGGTGCCTTTTATAGAATCACATTAATAATATATATTAACAAAGCATGTAGTAACTATTTTTGATGCTATGAGCTTTCGTCCATAAAGGTCCAAAAATGATGCAGTTTTACTTAGTAGAACAGTTCTAATGGATTTTGAATGTGTGAAAGGTAGTTTAGATGACACAGCATTAGAGAGCCTAAATAGTTGTACTACATATCACACTTTTAAAAGGACAATTTGTGTTTGGTATTAAATGATGGGTAAAAGGCGACCATCTTTCTAGGAAACAGTTATACTCCAGAGATGAATACATTCAAATGAAAACTACAAAAAACGTTTTTTGGACATTTTAAAATTCCTCAGGTATGCTAAAGTGTAATTGTTTGCTTGTTCCAGAATCTTGTAACTCGCCCTCACAGAATGAATACAAAAAGGTTTATTCTGACTGGTGTGTTGAATTTGAAAAATATAAAACTGCAATGAGATTATGGCAGAACAACCAAATGGTAAGTTCGTTTGAATGGATTGTAATTCATTATATTTCTTCACCAAGCATTAATGTTATTTACCCTACCAGTGTTTCTCTCACCCTGATATTTTAACAAAAACTGTGTGAAAAATACATTGTTACTTTATATATTTGAAAAGTTACCATGTATCTAAGTTTTGTTCTTTTTTTACAATATTTCATCTGGGCCATTATCCTCCTTTAAAAAGTCTTGGGTAAATATTATCTGGGACAGGAGATATCTCGTTATTTATTTTTTCTTGAATAATGTGATCATCTTGTTTCCATCTAGCAACTCTTCAGCAATACTATATAACTCTTGTGGAATCCAATAATCTATCTATTAATTTTACACTTTTCAACCATTTTATTTCATATAGTCTTTTCCTCACTCCGTCTTGTAATGCTTTTCTTTCCCTTGTTAACCAACCTGTTTTTTACTTCCAGCCATCTTTTTTAATATATATCTATAAAGGACAAAGTTTTCAATTTGAGCAGCATTTCCTGCTAATATAGTTGCCCCATTCACAGCAGATAATTCTGGTCTTTGCGAAATCTGGAATCCAAACTTGTTCATTATCTTAATATGTAACAAAACCCTAAATCTAATTAAACGATCATATGTTCCACCATCAACTATTTATCTAAGTTAACAATAAATCTAAATAAGTGTTCTGATAATTTCCATAACCAATTGTGAAGAGGGTGTAAACAGTTTCTGAAAAACTATCACTCATAAATTTACTCCAAACTGTTCCATAATTATAACATTGTGATGCACCTGTATTCTTTGTTTCATTCTACAGGCAAATTTCAACTCTAAAAGCTTTCTTTAACAACCAATAATAGGAAACCCAAACAGATTTAAGCGAGTTTCTGTTAGCGTTGATATCAACAGGACATAACTTCCTTAATTTAATAGTCTGTCCATATAACCCCATATTTCAAAGAAACTTCTGTCATCCAAACTGTTACTTGTTCCCAATACATCAGAATCCTTTGTTCCACACCGTTCTTTAAGGTAAACCATTACAACTACCTTTGCTTCCATATCATACTCCTCTCTACATCTTATTGTAAGGTTGATCTTGCAATTAATGACCTCCATCAATCCACCCAGTTTTTGTACTTGTATATTAACCAAAGCCCCCTAATTCTCATTTCATCCACATGGTTAAGTATCAGAGGATCCCTGACAATCCTTTGAATGTCTTTATTAATAATTTAAGAATTAGTTCTGCAATGCACCCTTTCCTACATCATTATCTCCTATGTGCACACTACACACTTAAATGTGCATGTCTCTTCCAAATTTCCAAATAACACTCACTAAATACGTATATAACACCTAACAAAGTGCCAGGGCTTTAACCTCTACACTATCCCGAACACTGTTAAGCCTGGGCTTAATTTTTATTACAATTATATTGACAATAATTAGTCTTTAGATTGTTTTAATAATACAATTTACTGATCCTGTTTTAAAACTTATTCAGTTATTGGTATTTCCTAAAGTCACATTACAGTCACTAAGTCAAACTATTGTTAAATGTATCGTCACATTCTCTGTTAACCCATACTTTTACTTTTTAATTATCAACCCCACAATTATGATAAAGAGAATATTTCTTGTGCTAATTGCTAATTTTAAACAAAATTACAAGTGTATTGACACAGTTATATAAAAAATTAAATTAGTATTTAAGTCAAAGGGTAACCTTTTTGGTCAGCTACAACTAGTAGTAGATTAATTTTGTATTGTCCTTGTTAAACTTTCTGATGTTAATTACAACAGTTTATACATATAAATATTGTGCCTCAAAGTACAGAAAATAATTCAACACTTACAATGGTATGTGAAAACTTCTGACATGAAGTACACTGTTGTATAATTATTTCTAGTTCTAACTCACGTATGAGAAGTATGCAAGGTAACTAATGATAGTCCTGTATTATGGAATGCTTAATGTAAATTGGTCAAAATAGGTGTATGAAGTTGTGTCCAGCTCGTCAGATATTAAAAGCAAGTATTATCAATACACTTAAATGTGTTTCTTTCTCCCACAGAAATGTCAAAGTCCACATCCCAATGATGTCACCTACCTTGGAGATTCACCACACCTATGATAGCACTGTGAATCATAATTTATGACTATTCAAACGACGTTGATAATTCTTATTGCTGTGTATAGGTTTTTAATATAAAGTGATTTTTGTGAAATTTACGAACAACTGATCAAGAGAGTGACGGATATAATTTCAGTCGGAGTAAGAGAATCATATCTGAAACTATACAAGTATCTCTTCTTAAGATGTGATATTACACATTCATCTGGTGTAGTTGAGTAATCTGGTCTGAGTGCTGGTTATTGTTTGCTTTCTGTAAATATGTGTGTGTATAATGCACTTTACAAAAAGAATAGTTAAGTATGGTTTTTATCATGCTTTTAACTTGAACAGAGTGTACCTCTCTCTGCTTGACCACAGCTATACTCAATAATGAAAACGTTACTATGATAAACAACAAACATCTTCCCTGTCGAAGGCTGCAGCCCCAGTACAGATTAGAGTATCAGTCAGTTATACACACAGGCCTGCCCACTGGGTGTGATAATCATAGTAAAAGTTAACTTTGTATCGACTGACTCGTTATACTAACTACTTGCCAAACAGCTGTAGCTACTGTGTGTATGGGGTCTTAAGGTGTCTCCTACACAGTAAACGTGTACTACAACATGGCAGGGTATTACGTTTAGCCTGAAGAACCTCACTCCCATGTAATTAACAAGTATAGTTTGATTTCCTGTTCTGATGAATTTACTGGTACCAGGAAAAATAAGTTTCAAATAAGGTCTCAAAAGTATTATACCATGTAATGTAAAGTATATTTTGTTTCTGTGTGTGTGTGTCTAGTATTATTCTAATAACAAAATGATGAAAGAAAACATTGTAGGATTGTCATTTGAAACAATTTGAATGGGTAATTAATAATAATTCTAGTGGAGATAAAGGCAACAGTTACCAGTAATGATCTTAAATGTAATTAGATTAATAATAAATAACTTTAAATAAATGTTATTCAATAAAACATTGTGCCTCTTTCCATGTTTATTCCACAAAGGTTAAGTGTAATAGTTTCCAGATGCTTGGTTTTTAGTTTGTTCATTGCTTACCAAAGCATCTCCATTTACCTCTAGATAATACTTAACCAACAAGAAATCCCAGTCACATGTTAACAAATTTTCATCACCTCCTCTCTTACACGTGTTTGTACCTTACAAAATAAAAAAAAACAAATTGTTAGAAATATGAATATTACACAACCTAACAACATTATAAGACCAGTGCAAAGTTACAAATGAAATAATAGGAATGACTTGCATATTTCTACATCCATGTAATTATAAACCTAGTTTTTAGTACTGAGTACTAATTTAACAAACTTATACAATTTCCCATTTCTTACTTTTGGTTTTAAACTTTCCAAATACAAAGAAATAAAATATGGTTAAGTCTAGTTTTCTGAATTTAATATTTTATACTTGAAAGTGCAGAAAACAGCTGTTTTACTGGCTATATACAAAAGCTAATGCTTCCAGACAAACAAGCATGTGACTGTATTGATTAGTTTGTAAAAACATACACCAGATGTCTTCACAGCTGCATCATTAAACCCTCAACTACTCCTGACTTTCTGGCTCAATGCTTAAATCTTTCGTGACTTTGTATGTATTAAAACAAAATAGACAGTAAATGCTAAATATATCTCAGATATGAGTAAAAGTACTTACCTAGGAAGTAAACAAAATAATCCTCTTGTGAATTATACTTTCAAAACATTTCCAATCCAAATACCAGGCCTTCTGTGCAAGAGACAATGTGTTAAGATGGTACTTAAGTTATAAAGAAAATTCACATTTTAAATCACACCTTCAAAACAGTAACATGGAAACTGACATCAATGGATTATGGCCAGACTGGAGTAACATTTCTGACCCCTCATCATTGTACTACATTCATGACAGGCATCTGGACAACAACAGGTACTTTGCACTGTCTTAAGACATCACAATACACACCATGTAAAGCAGTTTCCCAAACGAAAAATGGAGAAATGATTTCCCAACACTCCAACCACAAAACTACAAAGAGTAAAAACTACATTTTAACTAACCTGATGTCCAGAAGATTCAAACGTGTGCTAGGAAAATCAAAACACATGCACTTTGTGAAGATTGAAGGAACTACTAGATAAAGTCTCCAAAAAATGATGATGTGCAAGACTGTATCAGGCCATCTAAAGAGAAAATCAATAGTATCCTAACACACGTTCATAAAGTAAGTGGTGGTGAGAACTATGAAACAGTAAGCATAGCACAATACAGCTTAAGGCATCTTGTGAGATTATAGGGCTGATATTTAGATTAAATAAATATGAATAACACAGGTCCTTGTTTCACAAACTATTCTGACCCGACCAACTGAAATTTTTTTTTTGTTATTTTGAATTTTGCACAAAGCTACTCGAGGGCTAGCTGTGCAAGCCATCCCTAATTTAGCAGTGTAAGACTAGAGGGAAGGCAGCTAGTCATCACCACCCACCACCAACTCTTGGGTTACTCTTTTTACCAACAAATAGTGGGATTGACCATCACATTATAATGCCCCATGGCTGAAAAGGCAAGCATGTTTGGTGCAACCGGGATGCGAATCCGCGACCCTCGGATTACAAGTCGCACGCCTTAACACGCTTGGCCATGCCGGGCCACCCAAGTGAAAGTAATCCTAACAGTGGGAAGTTCCATTCAAAAATGGATTTCTAAGAATAACAAGCTCCATTGGAAAATCATTCAGCAAATAATTAAGGACACCAGAGAACAAAAACACAAGTCAAATATTGAGGGAAAACCAGCTGTATGAATGATAAGGAACAGACCATCACACAACTTTCCAGCAACACGGTGCTTTTCAGACAGACTATCCATGAAAAATAAAAAGCTAATAATAAAGCACACATGGACGAAAATAATTTAAAGAACAGACACAGTGTACCAGATATGACCAAAAGATGAAATCAGCAGTAAGGTATAAATGGGAAAGCCAGTACTGTACATTATCATGATACATATCCACCATATTGGTATATTGTAAAACAGATATAGTTTCAAGTCGAGAGTGGAAAGATATTCTTTGGCTTCAAGTCGTATAAGCAATAATTCACTTGTTTACTGAGTGTTCAACTGAATGTCCAGAAGAGAAGAAACATACATAAACACATTCATACTGTTAAACTATAAAAAAACAAGGAAGTAACAAAGATGAGCCTATTTACTTTACTTTGTGACTAAAATACCTAATTTTTAGCTGTTGCCAAGCAAAATACATCTAGAAATCAAATGTTGACTCAAAATATTTTAAAAATTCAGAACTCCATTTAAGGTTTAATAACTAATATCTGACCATATAAAGGTGAAGCCAAGTGAAATCGAAAATGTTGTCACATCATTGAAAGTAAGTATACCTTCGAGACAATGAGAGATATGACCATGTATAGTTGTATAATTACAGTGAGACCATGCACGTTTATCATGTTTTAGTAACTTCCAATTCTTGTCACTTTGATTTTGGTACTCCATTATTTTAAGTATATATGTATACTAATTAAACCACCTATTAAAAATACACACACATTGTTAACAGTTAATATGATATATCAAACCTACACAGATATAAGAGGGCCTGTTTATCCACTTAATGTGTTATGTATAAGTAAAAAAACTTTTGAAAGCAGGAAGTAGTTGTTACACTTGCACCATTTTAAGTTTTATTTTCATAGATGAATATTCTACAAAACATTCAACACAAAAAATGTCTAAGAGTAGAGCAGCATGTGTTACATACAAAATAACTTTAAAACTGTTTGTCAGAGGAATTATCCACACTTCCCATTACAAACATCCTGCACAAACTGTAACTTGAAACTTGATTCAGCTCAGCAGATGAATAAAATACATTCGACTTATTTTATCAAAATATTAAGTCAACTGAAAACAAAAAAAAGGTGTCAAAGTACAGGGTGGCCCAAAAGACCCTACCCATCCATATGTTGTTATGTTATATTCAATTACGCATGTTATAAATTTGTTTCTTCTTTTTCAGAGAAATGTGGCTGATGTAAGCCATTTACACACGAAGAGCGTATTGACGAGTACGTGGGTACACGAATACTGGTGACACCACACAAATACACTGGATACATAAGATGTATGGATGCGTAGGGACTTAGGGCCACCCTGTATTTATAAGCAAACACCAAATCGTGACAGTCACGTTTCATCAAGGCTAGACAACATACCAGTACAAAAATCTATTTTTGTGTCTTCTACCACTTAAAGCCAGCAGAAGTAAGAAGTTCATTTTCCATATTTAGGCTTCTGGCTTGAATGAAGTCATAATTCATCAGCTGTGATCATCCAATGAAAGAATATTTCTTCATTAATGTTCTACTGCAGACGAAGATATCTTGTTTTGTTGACATACTAAATAAAGTTAATTCTGATGTCAAATTCATTAACCAATACCTCTAACTTGGGTTTTGTTTTTCTCATAATGTCAATTCTCATTATAATGTTTTAACAGATTTTTACATCTAGCTGACAAACATCTGGAGACCCATTCGTACAGTGATAGAAAACATTGCTCAAATCTTAATGTAGCTGTGTTACACGCTACCAACCACAACCAAAGGACGGATAATGGACTATTGACTCAATGACATGCTAGCCACAAGTTACTTTTTCCAAAATAGTGGTAAGAAAATTCTGTTTCTACTAATTCCTTATTATAAGTGCATTACTAATTTGTTTACAAGACATTTTAAACAAATACTATATTAAGATAAGAGTATTACAATACATAATATGGTTTTATAATGTTAGACTTTAATGTACTATCCATAGTTAATTTTTACAAACTATGACGTTTGACTTTAAATGATTTTGCTACACATAGTCATAAATAAAACATAATACAGTGACACTCCATCACAAACTTTTATTTTTGTAAAATACTAAAACACTAAAATTGAATAGGTTTTAATTACACAAATCGTAAAATAAAGTGACCTCAGTGCTGAAATTCAGCATGTCTTTGAGTCAAACAAACTTTTGATGTTAACTCGAGATATTTCAATACAATAAATACAACAGACGTTTTCAAATCCAAAATATAACAGGAATGTGTTTTATAATAAAACTTGACCCTAAATCATGAAATTTATTGTTCCAGTAAATACTGAAAGTACAAACCTTTGATCCTTTAACAAATTTAAAGTAATTAAACTGTCCTAACTCGTGTGGAATTTTTAAAAGTTCAAACACACAAAATGTTTAATTTTTAATGTTTATTCAGTCATTTCTAACCTTTTTTTGGCTGATGACACGATTCACGTGACACCCTTAGCAAATTGACATAATACAGTTTGGTAACCACTGGTTTAACTGACTTAACATACTATATGTACAATTTATCACCGCACATTTAACATGTTATTCATGTTTTGAATGGCTTTTATAATACAATCCTTTATAGTTATTTATTTAATGTTAAAAGTAATTTTCAACATTGTTTTTTTTATTGATAGGTTATATCTGATTTTTGTTTCATATTCAAAACTTTAGCCACTGGTATGCATCTGTGTAAAGAAACCAAGTACGTACGTGTTCGATTTACACAAATGCATTCAAATAAAACTTTGTTAAGTAACATAGAGCTACATGTTTAATAATATCGAAGTTTAAAATGGTATACAAAACAAAAAAAACAAATAAAAAGAGATGGATTTGACATATGTAGATATACTGAGACCTTTGTTTAATATTCATTTTAAGACTTTATGATTACAACATGCAGTTTTTATGAAAACGAACGTTCAGACTGTTAGTTACCATTTTCACTAAACGTACACTCTGCAAACGACACTAATATTAGTATCGACGTGCCAAACTTTTCAACATACAACTGTATTTATTGAGGTTGATTTTTTTTACATATACAAAAAGCAGAATTAAAGATACATTTGTCATTATTTCAAAACAAAATAAATAATTTTTTCACAGCCTCCCTGCTCACTCTTGTATTATCTATTATTCTCAGAACGTAAGGTTATCTTTTCCTACAGCTACAACACACCTGTGATGCTTATCGGCAATTATGTACCAGGACTCTTAAGCATAAAAATAATATATATAAAACCCTACAACCAAAGGAAGCAAAAAATGTACAAGCTCTCTGGTGGACACCCATATGTTGGATAGTCCATAACTAGATTAAATCTCTTCCAACTTTATCTAAATGAATCTTGACAAATTTGCCACATAGTTTTCAAACTGCTAGCATGTTTACTAGCCTAAAACCAAATTTATACACATCCTGGTGACTATCGATTTATTGTATGTCTAAAAACATTTAATCCACCAATGAAAATGTATTATTGAAAACAAAATGCACACAACTGTCATCAGGCTTAACTTTCAGACACTGCTGGCAATTCAAGGATTTTTTTTTTTCACACACTTTCATGTAATAGTTAACAGTTTAGATCAGTTGTGTGGCATTGTATAATAATATGAAGGAATTGTACAACTGGCAATGTGAAAAGTGTAAGGGAATGTTCTGACTGGGTCATAACCATGCAAAGTTTCACATTTCTGTGAAAGACTGAGCTTAGTAGTTTACCATCTGAATATTTTTGACATCTTTAAGAAACATTCATGTTTACTTGTACCACACACTTACAAACACAGCATTTATATCTAACTTAATGTTCAGTTGTACACTATTTATACAGACTCTCTGTGCAATATGAACACAAACTTTCTGAAACTGTGTGAAAGAAAAAAAACTGTTTATAGGTGAAGCTCGTATGAGACTGTTTTCCTTGTCTGTTTTGTTATGTTAAAATCATAAAGTGTATTTGGTTCTGAAAGAATAATAAAGATGATAGATGTCCATCTGAGCACGTAATAACAAAATGTACTTAACAGTTGGCTTTATGTTTGACTATTTAACTTTAAATTCACTTTGTTTAACACCTGGAAACTTTCTAACTTAGTTTCTTTGGTAACATTAAAACCGTTGCGACTTACTAATTGTTTGATTGCAATAACTAAACACTTTTTCTATAACTGCTCGTTTATGTAACGTCTTTTCTAGCTAAGTTTAAGTTACATTAGTAATACATAAAAAAAATATTTAATTCAGTAACGTTTGGTTGTATGGTAACTAGACAGAAAATGAAGATGACTTTATTAATTATAACAACTTTGGGTATTTTCTAGTTACGTACTGTAAGTTACATGACAGTTGTAAACTGATTTTATATTTGACAGCTAGGATAAGTGACAACTGATAGGAGGTTACAGCTGACTACTGTTGGGTTATATGACAACTGTAAAAACATTCCAGGTTTTAGAATCTCAAGTTTCATTCCCAATACAACTTTACTACAAACACAACCAACATTAACATGTAATAAAAACATAAACACCATTTTAATTGGGCTCAATTCCTGTAAATTAAATTTTCAATTAATTAATAGATAAAATGAAACAATGAAAAAAATACATCTGAAAATAAAGTAATTGGGTAATGTTACTTTACACTGAAACTGTACTTCATAACTTTTAAATATTGGCATAAACTAATCTTATATCCATTTACAGAATAAAAAACAAACCGTTCAACAAATGATACAGCCCAACTTCACTGACACAATCTGTTATTGTTGAATAAAACACAAAAATTAGAATAACTCGTATTCAATCACAAAATTCATGTATAATCAAATAACATGATTATGACACATGTGAACATCACGTTTGTTATTTTAATCCAAATCTTACATTTTATGCCCAACCAAAATATAAAGCGTATCTATGACATCCCAAAGTTATTGTCAATTAAACAACTTTTCTTCCAATACTCTTAAGAAAGTCACATATATCAAAAACATTTATTTTTTACAGTTTTTGTGTATTGGAATATTTCAGAAAGATAATTTATTTGAAACCATGTGTAATATAAACTCTAAAGTTTCAAGAAAAGCAAGTCAACATATAAATAGTAATACGTGCAAACTTCATCAAAAATGTAATTTTTAAATAAGTTTTATGACCTTCAAGAACCCTGTATGAATGGAATCTATATTGACAAAGATGTTTGAAACCACGTATGTGTCTGAAAACTGATTTACAAAACAAATTAAATTATTTATGAAAATAGTTATTTTATAGCATGATACACTTAAAGTAACAGAGATTGTGTCAGTTATGTCTGTAACAAATACAAGTACCAAGATATACTGATTACACTTCCAAGTATAAGATAGCATTTTACCACAAAGTGTATAGTGCAATTCACTGTGAGCTCATTAAAATATGTCACATAATACAACACTATAGCCAGACTGTAAAACGTTTGTTACTAGTATTGTGTTTGTATAGCATGGTAAACGTAACACATTACTTCAACATTTTTACATGGAAGTTTCTTAAAATATTTACCGAAGCTGGTGCTTTGTACAGATTACTCCTTATAAAGATGTCTGATAAAAAGACAAATTAGTCAAACTGAGCAATTGTTATCTTTTCACAATAAATTTGCAATTTTTCAAATTTATAACTGTCATTAAAACTAAGGAAACTTTATAAAACCGTGTCACTGATAAAATTATCATTTATTTCAATCCACTTGATTTAAGTTTCTTTGTTTAGTTTATACAGTTACCAAACATTGTTAAATAAACAACTTCAGAACCAGTTGTGTGCACACAGAATACTATATCATACGATATAAGTACGAAAAGTCATACAGAAGAGAAGGGGCCTCAAACCAGCCAGAATATAAATGTAAGAGGCCCAGTTTCTTTTTATGCGAGGGTAGAGCATCTTTTGTACTTGTACCCCTGGCAGGAGGGTGGGGGTTCACTATTACACATAATTTACTCTACACAAAAACAACTTTGCTTATGAGACAAATAGAACTTGTTTACAAAAGTTGAGTTGTCATTTTCAAATAAAGCACAAAATATTACAAACTTCTGGTACTTCACATAATTAGCTGAGATTTGAAAACATGTTTTACAAAAAACATTTTCTGCAAATAATAAAAAAGTCAGTTGAAAATAACTAACCTAAGGTTAAATGAAATGGAGTGTCAGGTATGATGCACATGGAGTTTAACGCTTATTTACGAGTATGCTGTCTTTTAATAACTTTCATAACCAAACATCCAACTGTTGCTAAGACTACTGAATTATTAACTAAATATACACTATATAAACCAAGTACCTCTATTTTAACCATGATCTTCAATTAATCTCAGTTACAAAATGACACTACCCAACTATATTGTTGTAAAGGCCCATCTTCACCATTACCAACTGAATATGATCTGAGCTTACCATTCTAGCCTCGTGGTTTGAACTTTACCATGCTTTCATACGAAGTGGCCTTGACCTTTTTAAGACATTGAATGTTTTAAGATGTTAACTTTTGTTCCAACTGATAACATGCCCATCTTCCCACAGTACATAAAACAGTCACTTTTGTTCCAACTGATAACATGACCATCTTCCCACAGTACATAAAACAGCCACTTTTGTTCCAACTGATAACATGCCCATCTTCCCACAGTACATAAAACAGTCACTTTTGTTCCAACTGATAACATGACCATCTTCCCACAGTACATAAAACAGCCACTTTTGTTCCAACTGATAACATGACCATCTTCCCACAGTACATAAAACAGCCACTTTTGTTCCAACTGATAACATGCCCATCTTCCCACAGTACATAAAACAGCCACTTTTGTTCCAACTGATAACATGACCATCTTCCCACAGTACATAAAACAGCCACTTTTGTTCCAACTGATAACATGCCCATCTTCCCACAGTACATAAAACAGTCACTTTTGTTCCAACTGATAACATGCCCATCTTCCCACAGTACATAAAACAGTCACTTTTGTGCCAATGATAACATGCCCTATTCCCCCATTACATAAAACAGTCACTTTTGTCCAAATGATAACTGCATCTCCCACAGTCCTAAACCGCCACTGTTGTTCCAATGATAACATGCCCATCTTCCCACAGTACATAAAACAGCCACTGTTGTTCCAACTGATAACATGCCCATCTTCCCACAGTACATAAAACAGTCACTTTTGTTTAAAATTAAACATTGAACTTGTACAAATTTCACAACTATTGTGAAAATTTTATATAGAAAATCACTCAAAGAATAAGCAAATATGTGTGTCAATTCTGTTTCTATTTCAACGAATGAGATAGGCTCATGCACACAAGCTATGGATCAGACACATCATCACCCATAAATTCAGATTTTGAAAAAAATGTATATTTCATCCTTTTAAATTACATGTACAAATATTAATATCGGCTCTGAATGTTGTGTGTCACACAAGCTTGGGCTCTGAATGTTGTCATAATTCTCACTATTAAAATACATGTAAACTTCAATTATTATGCTACAATTACCATTAGCTACACTGCTTAGATCCAATCATCATGTCACACTTTGAACTTCACTGTTCCTTACAATACATATGTTTAGGCTATAAGACATCGTCAGTGACAGTTTCAATACTCTTCATAATAAATGGGTTTAAAACAGTTGCACTGCAATACACAGGTGCAATGAATATGTGCATATACTTACACATAAATTAATTTACTTTCTTCCAAAACAACTTTATCCCAAATGTTTTTTGGGTTGTTCTTTTTGCCAAAAAATAAAACCAGAAATAACTTCTCTCATAACCAGCCTTCAAAGTTACAATAACAGAGATTAACAAATCAGTTTTCTTACGTGGAGTTCTCCTTTTGGACAATTCAAACGATCATTTTTCTCAAAAGGTATAAACGAAACTTTCTGGTGACGAAACACAGATACAAATTTTACATACAATAAAAACATTTGTTATAAAATTAAATCAACTCAACATTGTTTGAAAAAAACTTTTAAAGTTACTAAATTAAGTATATAGTTTTATTAAAATGTATTTTTTAGTATATAAACCTGAAATAAGTATATTTCTGTGTCAGTGTTCAGAATTATCTGGAAAATACTTCTGCCTTATAAAATACGGTCCAGAAAATAAAGTCTATTTACAAGATGATAAAAATGAGTTTAAACAACTCATAAGAAAGAAAATGTATGGCAAGTGGTTTCTAAATTGGGGTCTGTGGACTAAAATGGGTCAGTGAGATAGTCCCAGGCGGCCCTTAGCAGATGTCATATTTTCTTTAAGACCTCTCTCAAACTGGACAACAGTGTTTTATGCAATGAGATTATTCATTACAATAAATTTTTATGCCCAATGTTTTCCTTTTGAAAGAACAAGTTGCAATCAAAGTAAGGTACAACAGCTATGACGTAACACTTCTATCAAATTACTAGATAGATCCGAGACAACTTCAAACTGAACTCAGCTCTATCCTACAACTTTAAAATGTTGTCATTGTTCCTCTAGTCTGAAGTATTTGATTCACTGTTTCCATCTTACATCAATAACTTGACGTGCAATAAAAGAAAAATCTCTAGCTTATACAGAATGTTTACAGTAAAATAATCTGAATTATTTTGTACCCTGAACTTAATTTCAAATACAAGATTTAAAATGGTAGAAATATTCTCAGATCTCGTACAGTATGTCAGCTCTATGCCATGTTCGCTCAGCAAAGTATCACACTAAACATATGTATATGTTTGTATACATACATAACATACAAAAGTTATACCTTTATAAAAGACGTCTCTTAAAAATGAAGCTAAAAACACAATGTTAAGAGTAGGTGAAAATATGCTATCACACAGATCATTTTCCTGGAATTTCAGCTAGATTGTGTGGTGTGATGGTTAGAGATGACAACAGTAACCTCACCTTCACTCTTAAGCCTTTTTAAAAGTCTATAGTAATTAGAATTCATTCATTTGATCAAAAGCATACCTTCCTTCAGTGCAAATGACATTTGCTACTGCTACATCTCTACATATGACCACAATTATGTCATGTATTAAAATAAATCACAGTTACAAAAGCCATATATAAACCAAGTACAGTCAGCTCTATTTATAGTTGTACAAAGGTGACTTTCATCTGCTAAGTACACACAACTGTAGCTAATAATTAAAACTTTCTTTTCACCCATCCTTCATGTTCAAATATTATACACTGAAGAACACAATTTTCATTTAAAAAAAAGACAGTAAAATGCAAATGTCCTATACAGACTTTCTAAAAATAAATGGTATTTCAGAAAAAAAATGTAGAAAAACCGATACTTACTCTAAAAATTCAAATAATTACACATTGTTACAACTGTTGATGTAAATCTTGCAATATTACAGCCACTGTCACTTTCACAGAGCAAGAATAAACAAAAAAAACCCTTAATCTGGAAGACAAATAAGGAAATAAATTATAATTATAAATAAATATTCATCAAGATATTAGCAACAAACGTTTTATTATTTGGTTATTGGAAACTGTTGGGTAGTTTTCATCTGTATTCAGTTAGCTTACCTCTTTTCCTTGTTACAGTCATGTAGCATCACTCACCATCCTAAGACTTCTTGAATACATATACATCCTTATTGGAAAGATTCTACCTTTTAAGTAAGAGAAGCTCTGTAGAAATAAGAGGCAAAACTTCAGATATACTTGCGAGGCTGCATGTTTGAAATACATCCCATGCTTATTGTTGCATACTTAGTTCCAAGAGCTGTAACAGATGGCTGCACAAGACCTTCCTGGTTACCAGCAACCTGCTTATTAGAAATAAGCTTCTCTTCTTCCTTCAAAGGCAAGGTAGCTGTGGTCCCATAGAAGACTGAATTGGCCAGATGAATCTCTTGTTGTAGAGTAACTGGATACCTCACACCTAAGGGCACTTTTTCAAGAGAGGCAATCATGGACTGATCAATCTTAGCATAAAAAGAGGAATTTCCTGAAGTCATCACTGGTTTGTTTTGGTCTGCTGGAGTTTCCGGTTCCTTTGGATTATCACAAGGAAGTTCCATCTCTTGAAGTTTCTGATGAGTGTAGCAGGAAGGACAGAGATAACTTGTTGCTACTGAGCTGTACGACATGCAACCAGCATTAATACAATGAACAGGATGAATGGTATTCTGATCTCTGTCCTCATCACATCCTTGTTTCTGCTCTGTCTCGTGCAGAAACCGAGCTCTTGCTGAATTCAGGTAGTTGCGAATCATTTCTTCCTGATATTCATGTCTTTTGTCTATGTGAAGTATTGCTGCTATCACAGTGTTCGTATTTCCAATAAAGTTACCACCAGATGGTTGAGTGTCACAGATGGCACTCCTGTTCTTCTCTAAACTGGAAGTTTTATTGAATGATCCAATTTCTCCTTTAAAAGAGTTACTTCTACGAGCAATGTTGGCAAAGTTTTTTTTCAGTTTTTTGCCCATGCTCTTTCCAATGCTACCAAACTGTTTAGCTACAGTCTGAAGTTGTTTAGCAGCTTTGTTTTTATGGTAGAGAATCACATCACCAACAGTGTCAGTATGGTCCTCTCCTCCCCTCAGAGTCTCAAGTCCATGCTCTAATGCTGCTTCACCTTCAACCATCTGGACAGTACCATCCCTGTCTACACATGGGATAGGAATCTCAGTGATGTCCAGATATTCCTTTAGTAACCCTAGCTTATCTCTGTCTGTTAATGTTAGCTTAGCCATGATCCAGGAATCATTTTCATCATTTCCCCAACGAACTTCATTACCAGGATCTACTGCAAACTGAATTGGAAGTAGCCTATGGTCAGGATCCATCAAAGGAATAGCAGCTGAAACAAACAGGAAAACCTATTAATATTGATCTAAGTTTCTTATTAAGTTAAAAACACCTGCTACATTTTGTTTTTAAAAACAAACATTTGAATAAAAAAGATTTTACTAATTAATTAACAGTTTGAGAAAAGTTTTTTAAATCTGTTTAAACACATTTACAATAATGAGTTTTTGATAAAACCAAAAAACCAAGTGATATCAAGTTATGAACTTAACTGAGATAAACCTTTAAAATTTACATATAGTACATCTATACCTGTTACTTGTAACATCTAATCTGTTCTGGTTAGTAGTTTCACTGGTTTAAGTACCAAACTTTGTTGAAAATTACTTGCAATATATTTTCACTGGACTAAACCACACATATCAGTCTGCTGTCATCTGGCTTAAACCGATTTACCATTAAACTAGTTCAAGATGAACAAAATCCTTACAGTGAATATTAAAAGTGATGGTTCAAGTAGCTTCTGTAAACAATGCTAATAAACATGTTTAGTGACTGTAGAACTGTTTTCATAGAACATATTAACAATTAATATCAGTGTAATCTACAAGAATTGTGCTACAGATTGGTTTAAGAATGAATACGTCTTAGAATTATTACGAATAACGGCACTAACCCTACACCACTTTTGTTATAAAAACTATTTACAACAATACATAACAGCAAGAAACTTTCACTTCTGAAGTCTTCTAAGAATGATGTATTATAAACAGCAAATACATATTTCAAATATTATAAACAAAACATTGATAATCCATCATAGGCTATGCAAATCAATTTTTAAAACTGCCTTGCGAGGATAATGGAAAATCAATCACATGAAACAGAGGTTCACGACACCCTGAAATGAGTAAGTACAAGTCATGTAACACTTAAGAGCCCTGACAGAACATAACCATCAGGATTCCAAACAGTCATAAAGGTGTGAAATGGCTGGCAAACAAAGTGGTTAGAAGGATATTTATCTTTTCCCTGTTTGCCATAATCTTAAGAACCTAGTGGGGTTAAAAAAAATACAAATGTGGAATGAGAAAGAGTTCTATGCACATGGATTGCAAACAACTCTGACAAACAATGTCTGCAGGCCAACAACAGTAAAATATACAATTTAAGAAAAAATTGAAAAAAAAAAATGAATCTAATGATTCAAAAGGAGGATGAGACAACACATAAAACTGTAAAATCACAATTCAGTAACTGAAAAAGTGTCATTTGGGCCAAAGAATATGAAAAAGATTTAAGCAGAACTGGGGTTTCAAAAACTTTCTGATATTTAGAATACCTAAAGACAATGTACAAGGATGCTCTATATAACTCTACCATAAACAAAGCAACCCCCCCCTTTCAAATATCCAAGTTGGAAAATGTGATATGATTGACACCTTCAGATGAAGAGGGTTTAAATTAATTTTAATACATCACCAACAATAAATATACAATATCCACTGACAAACAATCATGACTGGCCCACAAACAAGTTTAGTGAAATACAGAGAAACTTCACAAGTTAAACCCTAATGTCAGACAAATTACCACAATTTCTGAGCATAAAGATTGAGTTTTTGAACATCTAAGCAGACAATGTATGATCAAAACAAACTTCCAATGCAGAAGGGGAACAGTTGGACATTCCTGTAGATAATGAAGAAATAGAAACCATGCTTGAGCTGGACAATAAGGTGCAACCAAGAGAATTTTACAGGGAGTAGAATGAACAACAGACAAAACCCAGGACAATAGCTGAACCAAGGGAAGGCATATACAACCAACACTTGAGGACACTGGAGACCAAAATAACTGTAGTTGAGAATTCCAGTGAGTTGCAAAGGCATTTATTTTTGAAGATCCACACTGTGAGCAAATCCACCAAAAAACCTTGTGATATAGCACTATTAGAAAAATACTGTTAGGTTGAGAGAAGTAATTTGCAATTAAATTCATCATTCCTGGAACATGACATGCTAAAAGACTGGTATGATTAGAATGAGCCCAGTACAGAAGATTCAAGGTATGAAAACAAAAGTCTAAAGAATATGTGCTTCCTTGACAAAAAATCTGAAATACAACAGTATAAATGTCAGGATGTTTCCAGAACATTTTCCACTGAAAAGAGACAGACATTGAACCATTGCCCAATGTCCTGCAAGAAGTTTAAGAACACTGATATGGAGGGTAGATTTGTTTTCTATTCAAGTACTCCTGATCTTCAAGGCAAGTTCCCCATCCCTGAAAAGATGCATCTGTGAATAGATAGATCTCAGGATGAGGTGGTAGAATAGGTATCCAAATAGTAGCATTGTTCTGATCCAATCACCATCAGCAGACAATGATGTTGCTCCTGAGAAACAAGTCAGGATGATCTAAAGGATTGGAGTGCATGATGCATTGGTCACACAGTGACCACTGAAGGGATCCCACATCTGTTCATCCCAAATGAACGAGAAGCTCAAGAGATGCCCTTAATCCCAAAATTAGGAGACAAAACAAAAGCCTGATGGGGTTGATTGATCCTCTCTAAGACCTTACAGATACAACTCCTAAGGAAGTGGATGTCAGTTCAAAGAAATTGTGGGATCCTTCCTAGGTTTAGGAAAAGGGAGTACAATAACATGGTGCCAAGCATCAGGAAAACATTCTTCTGCCAGATCCAATTAAAAACAATCAGAAGAATAGCAAGAGATGCAGAAGAGAGATGGCACAATATCTCTTAATGAATATCATCAGGTCCAACTGATGTACTGCCAGAATGATAAAGGGCAAGTTTAAGTTCCACCAATGTAAGTGGACAATTATAGTCATAGAGATGATCAACCCAAAGGTAAAGATGTTATTGTTGTACCCATATTTTGATGGCCAAGAAGATGGGGGATGAAGCAGAAGTGCTAGATGCATGAGAAAAACTTTCACCAAAGTATTGGTAATGCTCTGGGTACAAGCAACTTCCTGGCCATCAGAGAACAAGATCAAAAAGGGGTTGAAGTATACTGGCCACAAACCTTTTTAATTTTGTCCCATATGATTTTGGAACTGTTGGTAGAAGAAATGTTAAAGGTGTTAATCCAAGATTCCTTCTGTCTTTGACATCTGACCTGCCAATCATTTGCATGGGCCTGATGAAATTCAATGCAGTTTAAAAATGTGGAATACCTATGAAACGTATCCCAAGCCTGTTTTTAAGCTTTTCTTGTCATGTGGCAGGCAGGATTCTACCAAAGATGAAGATATTGTGGGAAATGTGTTGAGGTTTTAGGAATACACTGAGCAGCTGCCTGGATAATACAGTCAGTTACTACTGCCATACAGTCATCTATCAATGGCTTACACATGATGAGAGGATCAAGTTCTGAAAGAATGGTGAAAGAACACCAGTTAGTCTGATCCAACTTCCATCGAGGCACATGGGTCAGATGGCATTCACCATGGTCAATCTCTCTCAAAATAATAGGAAAATTATCCCTGCCTATGTATTACTGTGGACTCTCCAAGAAAAATAAAAATTAAGGGGAGTAGATAGAAAGAGCAAAAGCAGTAAGACTGACCAGGTGCATGAAAATAAGTATAAGAACCAATATTGAAGAGAGACAGGTTGTGGTCCAAGAACATATGCTCTATATTACAACTCCTCCCATCTGTACTAGCACCAGCCCAGAGGGGATTATATCCATTCAAATCCCCCAATAGTAGAAGGGAAATGGTAACTATCAACCCCCATGGATCCTGTCCTGGGTTGGATAGGCAGGTCTCTGTCTGTGGACAAAGATTCCAATGACTGAGAACATGAGTGAATGGTCAATTTACTTATCAGGGCTGCAGAAGAGGAGGGAACCGAGGAACTGGGCAGTCAATGGAAGGAGTGGTAGCAACAGAGATGGAAATGGACACAGATGCATTAACTTTTTTAATTATGTAGGGCATAAGATTCTTAAGATGTTTAGCAAACGACTCTGTTGGAGGCACGGAAAGATCTGTCTGTACTCCCACCGTGGTAGCGGAATGGAGTGCAGCAGCATATGTTCAAGATAGAGTGAAGGACAATTTCTAAGCCTCTGAGTAGGTGATACTATTAGCAGTCTTTAAGCATTGCACCATTCTCTTCTACCCATTTTGGGATGAAATAGAGTAAGAGGGGTGTTGGCTACTACAGGTAACACAGTGTGATTCTAGGTTGCACTTGTTAGCATCGTGGTCTTTACACCTCATACCAAGAAACCACAACATGATGTTTTTGAGTAACCAAACAATTGACACAGGAAACATCTGAGAGGATTAGGAATGTAAGGCTGTACCTTGCAGTTCAGAGGAATAGTGATGTAAACATTAATTCCAGAATGTCAGGAAGGTCCATAATTCCATCTTCATGAGTGAAGATTTGGCACAGTGCAGTAACACCTTGGCTGGAAAAACCAATGAGGATTTTTGACTCAGGAAAGTTCTTTAAATCCCTCTCAACAATAATTCCTCTGGAAGAATTCAAAGTTACATTAGGAGTAACCACAATGGGTATATAACCATTTTGATTTCAAGAAGAGTTTGGTATGCTGTGGTGAAAATGTTTCCACCAAATTGTCTCCAGAGCACAACTTTTTAACTGACTTTGAGGAGCCAGCAAGTCCCTCTAATTTCTTCTGAATGAAAAATGGAAATATCTTCCCAATGGATTTCTCAGACAAAGAAGGAATAAGCAAAAATTGAGGTGTAGTATCTGGCTGTAATATTGACAATACAACAGAGTCCTCCATGCGTGGTCGTTTTCTAATGACCTTTCTTTTTTTATTTATTTTGTCAAAAAGAGAGGTATCCATAATAAAGATACCACATTTCAGTGCCCACTGATCCATCCACAATGGAGCCCTGTGAGGGGACACACTACAATGTACACAAGAACACTGCAACAATGCCAGGGTTTTACAAGCACTATACCCAAATACTAGCATCACATACAATGTACACAATACTTACTGAGAACATCTAACACTGGTACTTGGTTGACCCTAGCCCAAGTGGACCAGCCGATTGAACCTAGGGAGGCCACCCCAAGGCTGTCCATCTTCAGGAATTCAAGGCCAAAGTGGTGTGTTACAGTCAGACCCCTCAACCACCAGAATCCTCTCCTCCCCTTCACAGGACATTATGCACAGCAAACACGTAGGTGGATGTTTAGATTCCAAAGGAGGTTAACTGAAAGAACAGAATCTACCCTTGGAGGTTCTCTCACCATGTAGAGGAATCCACACATAGGGCATCATGTAAAGGAAAGTAACAACTTCACCATTTTTAAGACAGAAACTGAATCACAACTGATTGCAGATAGTTGTAAGTAGATCACTGAAAAGAAAAAGAGGAAATGAATGATCACTTTAAACAGAAAATAGCAATTGGCAAATTTTTAAGAAAATAAGAAAAATGAACAAATACTGAATAGAAGAAATAGCAATCAGATCATTTTCAAAAAAATAAGTAAAAGTGAATCAACATTGAAGGCAAAAAAATAGTAATTAAATCATTTTTAATAAAATAAAAAGGAAAACTGGATCAATCCTACAAAAAAACAGTATCTATAAAACTTCATAACAATAGCAAAAATCAGTAACTTAACAATGAAGAAAAAGTTAATTATTTTTATAACAATAACAAGGAAACCTGAACCAATATAATAAGCAGAAGGCAACTATTGAACTAAAAACTGATCATTTTACAAAGCGTTAGTACACACTGACGAAACTTGAAAAGGTTACTGAGTCACCACAATAACATATAAGATGTCAAGAGATCCAAGTAAAAACCATTTGCAGATCCAATATTTTACAGACACCATGAAGAACTGATATTGAAATATCTGTCCAGTTTATTGAGTATATACCAAAATACATTTCATTTAGTTTCAATTTGGTGCAAAACCACACAAGGGCTATCTGTGCTAGTTATCCCTAACATGAGTGATAGACCAGAGGGAAGGCAGCTAGTCATCACTGGGTGCAGTGTCAACTCTTGGACTACTCTTTTACCAATAAATAGAGGGATTAACTTTCATGTTATAATGTACCCATGAGTAAAAGGGAGAGTATGTTTGATGTTATGGGGATTTAAACCTGGTATCTTCAGATTGTGAGTCAACCACTTTAACCAACAGGCCTTTCAAATAATGTGCGACATACTAAGAACTTTGTGAGTCAGAACCAAGTTAGCATTACAATACAGTTATTACAAATAATCTTTAATCCACTGTCTGAATTTGAATTAATAACAAATGAAAAGAATTAGATATTAATTATATGATAAATTTCAACATTTTATAGAAAAAAAATAACTGTTCAAAAAATATACACTATTAAAAGGTCCTTAATATTAAAATGAAATATAAATAAAGCTCTTTTTATCAAAGTGAACCTTCAATATGGCCATAACAAAGTAGATTTGAATAAATTTCCAGCACATTCATATTATGGACACACATCACTAAACTGTCAATATATTCACATGGTAAGTAAATCTGCCGAGAAAATACAGTAATTGGATCTGAGTAAACTGTGTATTTATATGGAAGATAGATAACCATTAGTACATTCATACAGAAGATAACCATTAGTACATTCATACAGAAGATAACCATTAGTACATTCATACAGTAGATAACCATTAGTACATTCATACAGTAGATAACCATTAGTACATTCATACAGAAGATAACCATTAGTACATTCATACAGTAGATAACCATTAGTACATTCATACAGAAGATAACCATTAGTACATTCATACAGAAGATAAAACTGACAACTAAGTATATTTATAAAGTAGATGGATCCACATAAACTCTGAGAATATTCAGACCGCAGGTAACTATGTAAATTTAATAAACAAGAATGTAACAAAGAACAATTATTAACTCTATACCTGGAGGGTTTAGAGGCTTCTCTGCATAGCTTTCTTTTTCCATTGCCACCAATGCTGAGAAATGAGCAGCATCATATGTAAGACATAGTGGTGATCTGTGACATTCTGCTGGTGGACATTCCAGAGGTAAGTAGATACCTCCAAATGGTATTGGAGCAAGTGGTTCCCCAGTGACATCTTTGAGAGTCGTGTCAGCAATAACAATCACAGCACGACGAAGGATATGAGCTAAGGCAAGAACATGAATCTCTTCCAAACTTTCATAAACATTAGAGACCTCCTCAGGCAAGGAATCCAAGGTACTAATGTAAAAAGGTAACAAAAACACTGAGCAAAAGCATTGCTAAAACAACTATGAGAACAAAAATTTGTAACAGGAAAGGACATACAACTGTCTGACATACGAGTTGTAAGAAAGCAACAACTTTAAATGTTTAAAACAGTGTTAATTTATTTGGATATCTAGCTATGGCTAACTTGGAAATAATATTGTTTATCATAATCTTCTGGTCTCCAAAAGGAATACAAATAAGAGAAATAACAGTTGACTCTTTGGAAAACAACACTAAGTTACTTGTGCATAGTTTTATAAGTTATTGATGTTAGAAGAACAGTCCATATAGTTTGTAATACAGCTGGAATTCATTTGAAATTATACTTTAATTGCTTTAGTGGTTTACTATTACCAAGTTTGCATTAGGTTCACAGAAGATATCTCAGAATACGTTTTTCACTCTTGATAGAAATTTTGATTCCTTTTGAAAAAAAAAAAAATGTCAAGTCCTGCAACATTGTAACAAACCTTTATAAATATAATTTTGTTTTTTCATGGTAAAGGCAAAATTATTCCTTACAAATGTTTTTCACGAGAAAGTATAACTCGCAAATATTTTATTTGTACAATTTTTAATACTTCATTGTATATGGTAAGCAATACAAAATTAAAAAGCTTTCTAAGCAACTAAAAAGTTATCTAAATTCGCATGACCAAAACTAATTCTCAGTTTTCTTAGCCCTCCCTACATCAAAATGCATGTTATAAAATAAACCAACTGTTATTTTACCATCAAATTTTACAGTACATCTGCATGGAAATGTTAAGCAGTTAAAAATTAATAAAGTTAAATATGTAACAAAAAACTTTGTTTTGAAATTATATAATAAAGATGATTAAAATAATAATAATTGTACACACACACACACACGTGATTACAACTTTTAGTCAGATTTTAGCTTTGGTTAACTTGAAACAAAAGACTGAGACCGATCCACCAGCCAGCTTATCTAAGAAATAAAAATTGAATCTCGGTACTCAGCAGTGTCCAGGACTAAATCTATCATTTAGGAGTTTATTAATTACATTTTACATTTCTTACAAAGTTTTACTTTATGTTTTATTTATTTATATATTCTACAGTTTTTGTTTTCTAATACTCCCAAGGTATATTTTCTTTCCTGTTTCAAAATCTGCAGTTAAAATTACACCAAAAATAATTTACAAATTTTTAAATAAATTTTCCTTAAATGCACAATCCTGTTTTGATGCTGCATAAACATCTGATTGGAAAATCATTTTAAATTTGTTTCAAATAAATGAGAAGCCACTATTTAAAACATATCATTGAGTCTATAGTTTATACATTTCTGAACCACTAAAACAGCTAATGACATCAGACAAGTTGTTAGAACAAGACCTGTATTTCATAATCAGTATTAAGTATTTTAGACTCACTGTTGGAACAAGACCTGTACTTTATAATAAGTATTACCTATTTTAGACACGTTGTTGGAAAAAGACCTGGATTTCACAATCAGTATTACCTATTTTAAACACGTTAGAACAAGACCTGTATTTCATAATCTGTATTACATATTTTAGACATGTTAGAACAAGACCTGTATTTCATAATCTGTATTACATATTTTAGACATGTTAGAACAAGACCTGTATTTCATAATCTGTATTACTTATTTTAAACACGTTAGAACAAGACCTGTATTTCATAATCTGTATTACATATTTTAGACATGTTAGAACAAGACCTGTATTTCATAATCTGTATTACATATTTTAGACACGTTAGAACAAGACTTGTATTTCATAATCAGTATTACCCATTTTAGACATGTTGTTAGAACAAGACCTGTATTTCATATTCAGTATTAGCTATTTTAGACACATTGTTCGAACAAGACTTGTATTTCATAATAAGTATTACCTATTTTAGACAAGTTGTTGAAACAAGACCTGTTTTTCATAATCAGTATTACCTATTTCAAACAAGTTTTTGGAACAAGACCTGAATTCCACAACCAGTATTACCCATCTTAGACAAGTTGTTAGAACAAGACTTGTATTTCATAATCAGTATTACCTATATTTCCACATAACTTTATTCCCTGTAAACAAATATCAGCTGTCAAAACTGAAGATATTAAATTTTTATCTGCATTTTGGTTAGTACCCACTTGATGTCTGACCATTATGTTTTAGAAATAGCTTACCTCTTTTGATAAGAACCACAAACAGGTGGCTTTCCTTGTAAGCGAGATCGAGGTTCAGATGACGCCATCTTTAACAGACTCTGCCATTCTCGTTGCCACTCTTCTTCACAATACACCAGTCCTGCCTGTAGGTACAACACAATGATAAAATAAATACAATAATATTTCTCAACCTCAATACACCAGTCCTGCTTGTAGGTACAACACAATGATAAAATAAATACAATAATATTTCTCAACCTCAATACACCAGTCCTGCCTGTAGGTACAACACAATGATAAAATAAATACAATAATATTTCTCAACCTCAATACACCAGTCCTGCCTGTAGGTACAACACAATGATAAAATAAATACAATAATATTTCTCAACCTCAATACACCAGTCCTGCCTGTAGGTACAACACAATTATAAAATAAATACAATAATATTTCTCAACCTCAATACACCAGTCCTGCCTGTAGGTACAACACAATTATAAAATAAATACAATAACATTTCTCAACCTCAATACACCAGTCCTGCCTGTAGGTACAAGACAATGATATAATACAATACAAGGCCTGTTCATAAAATATGCAGACTGTTTAAATTGTGGGGCTCCAGTTGATTCCAGGGGAATCCGCTTGGTGTCGCTAGGTTCGCACAGATCAGCTGATTACAACGCCATTTCCTGATTGAAAATATTTTCATTTGTGTATTAGCTACGAGGTTTTAAGTGAAGTGCAATTTTTTTGTTTGGCGGATTTCAGAATGAATGACCTGAAGGATCAACGACTTGCTGTGAAATTTTGTGTTAAACTTGGAAAATCTGCAACTGAAACTTTTGCTATGCTTAACACGGCTTATGGTGATGTTGCTATGAAGCGTACGGCATGTTTCAAGTGGCATGAACGTTTTAAGGATAGTCGACAGTCAAATGAAGATGATGAGCGTCCTGGACGTCCTTCCACGTCAACTGACGACCCACACATCAACAAAACCAACACCCTGGTGCGGGCAAATCGATGTCTGACTGTCAGGGAGCTTGGTGAAGAGTGTAGGATATCAGTTGGATCTTGTTAAAAGATTTTGACTGAAAAATTGAAGATGCACCGTGTTGCTGCTAAATTTGTACCTCAGAACTCATGAGTTTTTGGACAAGCACTCGATCACTTTTCTTCCCCACCCCCCTTACTCACTTACTCACCTGACCTTGCTCCTTGCAATTTTTTCTTGTTCCCCAAACTCAAAAGACCCTTGAAAGGAAGAAGATTTGAGACGATTCCCGAGATTAAGGCAAATGTGACGGAGC
Source organism: Carcinoscorpius rotundicauda (assembly GCA_011833715.1). Lineage (NCBI taxonomy): Eukaryota > Metazoa > Arthropoda > Merostomata > Xiphosura > Limulidae > Carcinoscorpius > Carcinoscorpius rotundicauda. The sequence continues at coordinate 2,835,882 of CM022391.1, read as the reverse complement.
TAGAGGACATTACAAAAGAAGCGTACCAGAACTGTTTCAACAAGTGGAAACACCGTTGGGATAAGTGTGTGCATTAGGGAGGAAAGTGCTTTGAAGGGGTCCGAGACCTATAACTTCTAAACAAAGTACATTTTGTTTCATGACGTCAGTCTGTGTATTTTTTGAACAGCCCTCATATAATAATATTTCTCAACCTCAATACACCGGTCCTGCCTGTAGGTACAAGACAATGATAAAATACAATACAATAATATTTCTTAACTTCAATACACCAGTCCTGCCTGTAGGTACAACACAATGATAAAATAGAATATAATAATATTTCTTAACTTCAATACACCGGTCCTGCCTGTAGGTACAAGACAATGATAAAATACAATACAATAATATTTCTTAACCTCAATACACCAGTCCTGCCTGTAGGTACAACACAATGATAAAATACAATACAATAATATTTCTTAACTTCAATACACCAGTCCCGCCTGTAGGTACAACACAATGATAAAATACAATACAATAATATTTCTTAACTTCAATACACCAGTCCTGCCTGTAGGTACAACACAATGATAAAATAGAATATAATAATATTTCTTAACTTCAATACACCGGTCCTGCCTGTAGGTACAAGACAATGATAAAATACAATACAATAATATTTCTTAACCTCAATACACCAGTCCTGCCTGTAGGTACAACACAATGATAAAATACAATACAATAATATTTCTTAACTTCAATACACCAGTCCTGCCTGTAGGTACAACACAATGATAAAATACAATATAATAATATTTCTTAACTTCAATACACCAGTCCTGCCTGTAGGTACAACACAATGATAAAATACAATACAATAATATTTCTTAACTTCAATACACCAGTCCTGCCTGTAGGTACAACACAATGATAAAATAAATACAATAATATTTCTCAACCTCAATACACCAGTCCTGCCTGTAGGTACAACACAATTATAAAATAAATACAATAATATTTCTCAACCTCAATACACCAGTCCTGCCTGTAGGTACAACACAATTATAAAATAAATACAATAACATTTCTCAACCTCAATACACCAGTCCTGCCTGTAGGTACAACACAATGATAAAATACAATACAATAATATTTCTTAACTTCAATACACCAGTCCCGCCTGTAGGTACAACACAATGATAAAATACAATACAATAATATTTCTTAACTTCAATACACCAGTCCTGCCTGTAGGTACAACACAATGATAAAATAGAATATAATAATATTTCTTAACTTCAATACACCGGTCCTGCCTGTAGGTACAAGACAATGATAAAATACAATACAATAATATTTCTTAACCTCAATACACCAGTCCTGCCTGTAGGTACAACACAATGATAAAATACAATACAATAATATTTCTTAACTTCAATACACCAGTCCTGCCTGTAGGTACAACACAATGATAAAATACAATACAATAATATTTCTTAACTTCAATACACCAGTCCTGCCTGTAGGTACAACACAATGATAAAATACAATACAATAATATTTCTTAACTTCAATACACCAGTCCTGCCTGTAGGTACAACACAATGATAAAATACAATACAATAATATTTCTTAACTTCAATACACCAGTCCTGCCTGTAGGTACAACACAATGATAAAATACAATACAATAATATTTCTTAACTTCAATACACCAGTCCTGCCTGTAGGTACAACACAATGATAAAATACAATATAATAATATTTCTTAACTTCAATACACCAGTCCTGCCTGTAGGTACAACACAGTGATAAAATACAATACAATAATATTTCTCAACCTCTTCTATACCAGGGACCAGCTCACTGCCTCCTTACACTGTTGCGAACCAGAGTTATTTGCAATGATAATGATAAACAATTATGATTTATCTGTGAATATTCTGTCAGTTGTTGTGAAATCTCACAGAGTGACAAGTTTGATTAATGTAACAACAGCCTGTAGAAGTTTAATAAACCTTAACAAGTAGTTCTCTAAACAACAGATTGGTTGAAAGATAAATAGATACAGATGGTGTTTAACTTCTTCCTAATAAATATGATTATATCTTAATAAAGAAACTTTTGGAAACATCAGCAAATATCCATGGTGAGTAAGTACCAAAAATACATATAAGAAGAAAGACTTCTGTAGTGGGTAAGTACCAAAAATACATAAAAGAAGAAAGACTTCTGTAGTGGGTAAGTACCAAAAATACATATAAAAAGTAAGACTTCTGTAGTGAGTAAGTACCAAAAATACATATAAGAAGAAAGACTTCTGTAGTGGGTAAGTACCAAAAATACACCACCAAGCCCACCAAGTCCCACAAAATTAAACACCACCAATATGTTGAAATTTTTAAGTGTCATGGACATCTTACCATATAAAGCAGTTTTTTATAATTCTCAAAGAAACACATAAGAGCAAACATGCGTGGTCTACTAACCTGTTTATTTTGCAGTGCAGTCTGCCAGCGCCACCTACGGTAGAATGCTTGTGTAAAACTACTATGGGTCAGGAGAGAATGCAGTGCCTTTCGCAGAGTCAGAAGTCTGTCATGGAATCCCCACATACCTTCAACAGATGAACAGCAGTGGCAATCATAATATTTGTAAAATCAGCACAGAAAAACCAAAAAGTTTCATTACATCAACCAAGAAAAATAATCTAAGCTAGCTTCCCAAAATAAAAATACTCAACCACTCAAACAATAAAATATCTTTCTGGAAAGTTCTCTATTCATGCTGAAACCTTGTAACTGGTTCTCACAATTTATTTTTTATCCTCTTCAAATGTCTTTATAATGCTGTAATTCAGCTAATTGGAGCCTACAGTTCAAACCTATTTCATTATTTTATAATACTATTTTAGATACACTATTTTACCTAAAACAGTTTTCCAAACTTTCAACAGCAGTGCCCCCCAGCTCAGCAAAGTTTCTGTTATGTCCTCCTTTGAATTAAAATTATTTTTGCAAGTAATAACAGTAAAATCAACATTCTTTCTCTATTCTTTATAAATGTTTTTAAAATGAAAAAAAAATGCTTGAAAGGAGTAAGTAAATGTGAGAGTAAAAGAACTTTGAGATAAAAGTGACAGTTTAGTTAGGTTATCACCATCTCCAGCTCTTCTGTTTCTCCCATCATTATTTTAGGGCCCTCCCTCCAAAAGGCCAGATCCCCCAACAACACATCCCACAGTTTAGACAATACTGCCCTGAGTTACACTTGTCAAATAATTATGCATTCCTATAGTGCTGTTCTAATCAATAATAACTTCATTATCTCAAAAATTATTTTTGATGAAATCCAAGTAAAACATTTGCAAGTTCAAATCATGTTTACTTTGCTTCTGTTTGATAAATTGTGACATGACACTGGATGATAGTTTACACTGACCATTCAAGCACAAGCAATCAAAATGCTGATAATAACACTGATTACAGTAAAATATGAAGAACTGAAGCAAATCTTCAGTTACTGCAGCAAAAATGCTCAACTTAAGATCTGAAAGTACTCTGAAGTTTATGTAAATATACAAATATATATAAAGATAATTCTGTGATAAAATCAAATTTACTGTAAAGAAAGCTTTGTGCTGGGAATTTTGAAGACAACATGCTGACACAATTGACAAACATGACCTGCACTATTCCATCATTATTTCTTCATCTCTAATGATTCAAGAGAGATTTTATGAGGATACTCTCTTTTGAAATACAAAAAAACTGGTTTGTTTTGTTTTGAATTTTATGCAAAGCTACACAAGGGCTATCTGCACTAGCTGTGCCTAATTTAGGATTGTAAAGCAGCTAGTCATCACCACCCACCACCAACTCTTGGTCTACTCTTTTACCAGTGGATAGTGGGATTGACCATCACATTATAATGCCCTCACAGCTGAAAGGGCAAGCATGTTTGGTGTGGTAAGGATTCATACCCACGACACTCAGATTATAAGGCAAGTACCTTAACCACCTGACCATGATGGGCCAATACAAAGAAAACAATGTTTAAAAGTTGAAAGTCATCAAACGTGACTTATTTTAACCTGTATTTGTTATTGATAATCACCTCAACCACCACATACATATTCCTAGTCTAACAACACCTCAACCACCACACAATCATAGTCTAACAACACCTCAACCACCACATATTTGTAGTCTAACACCACCTCAACCACCACATATTCACAGTCTAACAATACCTCAACCACCACATATTCCTAGTGTAACACCACCTCAACCACCACATATTCCTAGTCTAACACCTCAACCACCACATATTCCTAGTCTAACACCTCAACCACCACATTCCTAGTCTAACAACACCTCAACCACCACATTCCTAGTCTAACAACACCTCAACCACCACACATTCATAGTCTAACAATACCTCAACCACCACACATTCATAGTCTAACACCACCTCAACCACCACATATTCATAGTCTAACAATACCTCAACCACCACATATTCATAGTCTAACACCACCTCAACCACCACACATTCACAGTCTAACACCACCTCAACCACCACACATTCACAGTCTAACACCACCTCAACCACCACATATTCACAGTCTAACAACACCTCAACCACCACATATTCACAGTCTAACAACACCTCAACCACCACATATTCGTAGTCTAACAACACCTCAACCACCACATATTCATAGTCTAACAACACCTCAACCACCACATATTCGTAGTCTAACAACACCTCAACCACCACATATTCGTAGTCTATCATAATTAATCCAGTGGGTCAAATCCCGTCACATATGTATCCAGTTTAAATATAACTCTTTATCAAATGTTTAAAAACTGACATTTTATTAAAGTTGAAGTATTTGATTTAAAAAATTCCCATTACATTTTGGGTTATATCACACATAACTTCACTTAATGATCATCTGTGATTTAGATAAATTACCAACACAATTTTTAGCAGCTAAATAAAGCCACAATTATCGTTGTAATTATCACATCTAAATTTTTAAATCTTAATATTCAGTAATTCTTGTTAATAAAGTTCAAAGTCAATATAAGCACAACAAACACTTGATTTGTTTATTAGTACTTCAGTTTCATATGAAATCTTAAAAACTAAATGATAAAATAACTGAATAGTGATTAACCAGCATCTCTAACCAATCGTTGACTAAGACTCTTATAGCAAAACTACCAATAACTTATCTGTCTCTTCATGTAGAAGAAACACGTCTTGAAGCTGGTAACTGATTTCTTTACAAGATAGTTTGGAACTTTGTTATAATTTGTAATTATTAAAGAGAAAATAACGTACTATTCATTTTTTCATATTTGTCCACTTTTTATTTCATTGTATAATGAAGATTTTGCTAAAGTCAGTGTCATGATACAGAAAGATAAAATATAAGGTTTCACAAAAAACTTTTCATATTTATTTAGGAGGTTCTAGAGGTTATGGAAACTAAACTGTAAGACAAAAATAAGCATCCTTATTCTGAGCATAAAAATTCACTACAACTAATTCAGTGAAGGCTTTAGAAAATCACAGACAACACTCTAGTGAAAATACTTTTGTCATACTGTTGACCAAATTAACTAAATCTAATAGTATTCAAAGTTACTTCAAAACTACAAAGTAGGTAATTTTATATGTCGGTCTCTATTGATATCCTACACAAATCCAGCAATATTTCACAAGATAACTTGTATAAGTTGTTAGAGGCTATTCAAATAACACTTAGAAAACTGTTTTTTTTTATCTGTAATATTCTCCTGGGTATCAGTAACCTTTCAAAACAACTTAACCCTCTATGTGCTCAATCCCATAAGCTGACCTCAATCGTTTTGTGTTTGTCACAGTTTTCATACTATAACTTTTAATACAGTATGCATATCTTTATGAAATTTTCAGTTTATCAGTAAACACTACTGGCTTCAGTACGTACATTTTTTATTTTGTTTTAAGATTTTTAAAGTAATGATGTATTGATGCATATTTTTATTTTTGAATGTCTACTATCCAACATGCAAAGAAATTTCAATTTTAAAATTAAAAATACTTTTATGCATCAGAATTTTGCCTAATTTCTCAGGTGAAATCTTTATCATCTCTAGATAGTTATCAAGTGTTTAGTTATTAAAAAAAATACATTTTCTGTGATTTTCTCGATTACATTTCTGTATTGGTTTGGTCGATTCAATCAAAAAATTAGAAAGTAAATATAAGTTAGGCTTTTGTTATTCTAAAATGACTGCAAATTATAAAAAGATAGTACAAATGTTTACTCTAAATAGCTTAAATATAAAAACATTATACATCTGTGTGTTTTTTTATTCATTAATCTTTCAGCCATGCCGAACTAACGCAAAAAAGATTGCGATGATGGAGTGAATATGCATTCATGTTACTACAACCAATTGTATTAAACTATTTTGGCTTTGTGCTAGTGAATCAGTATTTTGTAAAATAGACACAGAAAAGTTATTACTATTTCAAAATAAGTTCTTAAAGTTATTTTTCTTAAAGCACAGAATGAAAAAGAAACAAAAATATAAAATAATGACTTTTCTAGTTAGAAACTTTGTATTCACTTGCCCAATTGCCTTAACAATTTAAGCCTGACCTAATTTTGCACATGGAGGTTGTAAAGTTGATCGGTTGGTTGATTTGGTGTTTTATAGCACAAAGCAGCTACGCTATCTGTGCCAAACATTCGGTAAAAAGTTACAATTAAAGAAAATTGAGTAAAATTCACAAAAGGAAATTAAGGTAAAACAAAACAATGTTTAAAAAAAACAAACAGCATAAAACCAATGTTTACATCTAGTCTACGATGTTAAGAAAAAAATTACAGTAAAACAAGTTGTAAAGGACTTCTGTAGCACAATTGTAAATATTATAACTTGCCAGGAAGACTAACAGGTAAATACAAAAACCACCATCAGTCACCTGCAGTTGGCCTTTCCAATCCCTGGTAACATCAAGTTATTTGATGTTATGGCCATTTTCAACAAGTAGAGTAATAAAAGTTTTAAAAGACTTGTAGCAAAATTATAATAATAACTCGCCAGGATGACCAATGGGTAGTTCAAACAGCAGCATTAGTCACTTGAAGTTGGCCTTTCCAGTCCAGGTTTTGAGTTATTTAATGTTACGGCTATTTCTAATTTCTAATCAAACTAGAGAGACTGTGATTCTTGAAAAAAAACACATTAAAAAAGGATAAGTGTATAAATTAAAAAACTTAAATGGCATTAAAAAGATAAATGGCCTTTAAAAACTAAAAACACTACCAAGGTGGACAGTGTCACCATCACCAATAACAATGTCTAATGTTACAGATAAACCTTAGGACAGAACATGCTTAAAATATTGCTACCACTGAGAATCATATTGACAGAAAGACAGTAAAATGTGACTTACTGTGACCTGAGTGTTACACAAACTACACACTGGTGCATCAGTCCCAGATTAAAAAAATGATGGGTTAAAAAACTATGACCAATATATAGTCTAGTAAGAACAATTTTCTCTTTCCAATTCTTAAGGAAGCAAGACAGCCAAAGTCCAATATAGGGTTTTATTTGGAAAAGCTTGTTTTCGTGTTGCTCACTCCAGGTTAACATCCAGGTGGCACAGAGCCGAGCCTCGAATAGAGCACTGTTGTCCATGTTTGGAACAGACACAGCAGTGATAACACCAGAGCAGATGGACTTAGCTGCAGTGTTGGCAAGCTCATTCCCAATGTGGAGTTGTATCCAGAAAAACTGGACAGAAGTAGATGTTGAATAGAAATGAGCCAGTCAGTTTTGAATATCGGCAAGAACAGGGTGTGAACTGATGTGAAGTGATTCCAGGGCCAGTAGAGAACTAAGACAGTCAGTATAAATACTGCAGTTTGAGTACTGCTTAGCTTCTATGTGATCCAGGGCAAAAGAAATGGCATACAGTTCAGTAATGAACACAGAAGCTGTAGAGAGGATTCAGCGTGCTACCACCGACCCACAACAAACCATAGCAGAGCCCACACAGTCACCTGATTTCAAACCATCTGTATAAATAGGAATGGAAGGATGGTTCAAAAGATGTTCAGCAAATAACAGACAGTATTTCCAATTGGGATGTTTGCTTTTCTCAGATGACTTGAAGATAGGTCACATTTGGGAACTGTAAGAAGCCATGGTAAGATGGGCTGACCAGTGGATACAGCAATGTTATCCAAGAACAGACCCAATTCATCCAACTGCATCTAGATACGAAGGCCAAAAGGAGAAATGGCAGATCATCTGTTCTGAAAAAGTATGGCCCACCAAGGAAGGAAAGCACAACCCCACATAGAATGCTTTGGTAAGGAACAAAGTTTCAAAACGTTTAGTAAAGACAGTTGCGAATGGCAGAGGTGCAAAGAAGATTCATGAGACTCTATATACAAGCTCTGAACTGAGGAAGTACTGAAAACCTCAGAGCAGAGCTGAAATCCTTGATCTTTATGGCCAAACGTCCAGCAGAGCCACAGACCAGTGATCCATAGTCGAGTTTTGATCAAATAAGAGAAAGATATATCTTTAGCAAAGAACATCGATCCAGTCCCCAAGTAGTGGAAGAAAGGACATGGAGGATATTCAGTGTTCTTGTAGATTTGACCTGTAGCTGCTTGATATGTGGTATAAAGATCTGCTTACAGTCAATGATAAGCCCCAAGAATTTTATCTCAGGGACCACAAGCAGCACAACTTCACCAATATGGAGTTCAGGATCAGAATGAATATGCTGTTGGTGGAAAAAAGTGCATGAAAACAGTTTTAGAGAGAGAGAGGCGTAAAAGCTGTTTGCTGTAGTCCACTTCAGTAAACAGTGGAAGTCTATAGATGCTGCTCAATATACCTCATGTTTGGCGACTGACAAGATGTGAAAGTCGTCAACATAGAGCATGTTTACAACAGTGAGAGGGAGTTGTTCAGTGCTGGCATTAATTTTAAAACTGAAAAGTGTGACACTCAAAATACAGCCCTGAGGGACTCCAAGTTCCTGTGAAAAAGAACAGGAAAGTGTCAAACCCACATGAACTTGGAATCTCTTATCCATTAAAAAATTTTTTAATGAAAATGGGCAAATGGCCATGTAACCCATATATATGGAGGTCTTTCAAAATGTCACACCTCAATGTTGAGTCATAAGCCTTCTCAATGTCAAAAAACATTAATACAAAATGTTGTTGTTTGAGAAAGGCTTCTCTGATTGACATTTCAAGTCAACTCAGATGGTCCAGGGTGGAGCACTGTCGTTGAAACCCCCATTGGATGGGTGAGAGGAGGTTGTTTTATTTGAGAAACCAAACAAGACAAGCATTAACCATCCCCTCTAAGGTCTCACAGAAACAGCTCGTCAAAGCAATTGTATGGTAGTTTGAAGGAATCTTGGGATCCTTCCCAGGCTTAGATATAGATAGGACAACAGCCTGGCATCATGCATCAGATAAAACATTCTCCTGCCAGATCCGGTTACAAACAATCAGAAGAATAGCAAGAGAAGCAGAAAATAGATGGTGCAGCATTTCATAGTGTACATCATCAGGGCCAACTGGTGTACTGCTAGTTTGAGTTCCACCAGTGTAAAGGATGATTACAGTCATAAAGACAATCAGCTCAAAAAGAAAGAGGTGACCACTCTGTCCTATTCTTGATGGCTAAGAAGGTGAAGGAAGAAGCAGAAATGCTAGACACCTGGCAAAACCTTTCACCTGGAGTATCAGTGATGCTCCAGATATCAGCTACTTCCTGGCCATCAGAAAGCAAGATCAAGAAGGAGACAAAAGTATCCACCGACCTTTCGAATCTTGTCCCAAATGACTTTCAAACTGGTAGTAGAAGATATGCTGGTTGTGAACTTAATCCAAGATTCCTTCTGGCTTTGACGTCTTACCCACCGAGCATGTGCATGGGCCTGCTGGAAAGCAATGCGGTTTGAGAGCATGGGATAACTACAGAAAGTATTCCAGGCCTGGTTTTGAGTTTTCCATGCCATGTGGCAGGCAGAGTTTCTACCATGAACAAGGACATAGTGGTAGGTAGGTATTTCATATTTATTGGCACAAAGTTACTAGGCTATCTTTGCCAAACAAGATGTAGTATACTACAATGGTATATGGAAATGGAGGTAAAAATATATAAAATTAAGACCTGCCAGGAAGACTGAACAGTCACCTGAAGTTGGCCTTTCCTGTCTTGTGTTCAAGTTAAAGTAAAATTAAAATGTGTGAAAGAAATCATGCTAAAATGATATATAGTCCAATTAAAACCTTAAATTAAGTTTAAAAGACCAATGGCTCTAAAAATGTAAAAACATGAGTGAGGTGGATAGTATCACCCATGACATTGGCTGATGTCAAGGGCAAACCTACCTTAAAAATATGTTTAAAATGACATTGTTCTTGGTTGTAATAATTGCATGATAATAAAATATGTATGATTGTGGCCCGAGTGTCACACAGACCACACATTGGTGCGTCAGTACCAGATAAAAGAAAGTGGTGAGTTATAAAACTGTGACCAATGTGTAGCCTAACCAAAACAACTTCTCTTCAATCTTTACAGAAACAAGATGGCCGAAGAGCTGTGGAAGGTTTCATTTGAAAAAGCTTATTATTTCGTTACTCATTTGAGGTCCACTGTCAACTGGTGTACAGTCGGATTTTGATATCTGGACCATAGTCCATGTATGGAATAGGTACAATGGTAACAGAGCCAAAGTAAACAGACATTGTCACTTTGTCAGCGAGCTCAATCCCAGGAATACCAAAGTGACCTGGTATCCAAAAATTGGACAGAGATAGATGGGCCAGTTTGTTTTGGATACTGATAAGAATAGGGTGGTAACTAACATGGAATGATGTCAGGGCCAATAGACTGCTGAGTGAAACAGTATAAATGGTACAATTTGTATATTGCACAGTTTCAATATGATTCAGGGCAAGAGAAATGGCATACAATTTGGCAGTGAGCACAGAAACTGTAAAGGGGATTCTGTGTGCTACAACCAAACTGTAACAAACCATGGCAGAGCCTACAGAGTACCTGATTTTGAATCATCTTTATATGTTGGAATGGATGGATCGTTTGAGAGATGTTCAGCAAATAAAGAGTGATATTTCCAGTCAGGAGTATCTGCTTTCCTCAGATGACTCAAAGATAGTTCACAGTTGGGGATAGTAATTAGAGGGGGTGGAAGAGGCTAAACTGTTGATACTATTATGATATTCAAAAATAAATCAAATTTTTCTGATTGTGCCCAAATACGAAGGCTAAAAGGAACAATGGTAGATTTTCTAATATAGAAAAGTGTAGCCCACTGAGGATTGAAAACACAATCCCATGTAGGATGCTGTGGTAAAGATAAAAGTTCGGAAGCATACACAAGAGACAGTTGCAAACAGCAAATATACAGAGGGGGTTCATGGGGCTCCACACACAAACTTTGTATTGGAGAACTACACAAGACCCCAATGCAAAGCCAAAGCCCCTAATGGTGGATAGGATCCAACATTTTCAGTGCTGAAGTTCTGGCAAAACCATAAACCATAGACATGCAGTCACATGTGGATCATACAAGAGCATGATGAGCTCCATTTTAAGCATTGAGAATCGATCCACTCCCAAGAGGTGGAAGAGGGAACACCAATGTTCAGTGTTCTTATACATTTGACATGAAGTTGCTTGATATGTGAAATGAAGTTTAATGTACAGTCAAATATAAGAAAATGATCACTACACCATGAATTGAAGTCAACCTCCCAAGAAAAGCAAGTGAAATGTGAAGGGGAGAAGATAGAAAGATCTATAGCAGTAAATGGCTGACTGGATGCACAAAAATAGGTGTGAGTTTTGAAAAGAGGCAGATTGTGATTCAAGAGCATATGCTCTATAGCACGATCTCTCACATCAGTACTAGAACCACCCCAGAGGGGATTAAGCCCATAATGATCCCCCAAAATTAAAAGTGTTTGCCAATTGCTAAATGAGGGCATCAAGGTCTAAGGGATGATAATTTTTTCCAGGGGTAAGGTACAGAGAGCAATGAGTGATGGTACAATCCAAGGATATACAGATGGCTACAGCTTCCAAGGGCATATCTAGTGGCAAGGACTGCGTGGGCACAAGTTGATCAACCAGCAGTGGTACTCCCCCATGTCCTTGTCCTACACATAACCTGTCCTTTCGGTATAAGGAGTATTGTCGAATTGTGATTGTATTAGTAGGTTTTAAAAATGTTTCCTGTAAAGAAAAACATTTGGGATGATAAAAGTCAATCAAATCCTTGGTGTCATTCACATCTGATTGAAAATCTCAACAGTTCCATTGGATTAACATGGCCATTTTTCTTTATTTTGGAGGAGAATATGGCATGGAGACCATGCTTGTGACCATGCTTTTTTTCTTTACTGGATGTGAGTCAGTCACTCTCTAGTGACCCTGATATAGATCAAGTAGGCAGGTCAGAGTTTGTAGATGTACATTCCAGTGAAAGAAGACATGAACAAGTGGACTGTTTAATTTTTGGGGTATCAAGAAAAGAAGACCACATGAAAAACACCTGGGCTTGAACAAGGTGAAGTTGGACAGTGACTGGAAGATGTGGAAGGTTCTGTCGGAGGCATGGAAAGGTCTGTCTGGATTCCTACTTTAGTAGTGGAATGGATTACAGCAGCATAAGTCCAAGATGGAATTGGGAATAGTAATTTCCAAGCTTGTGGGTTAGTAATATTTTGAACTGTCTTCAGACGTTGTACTTCTTTCTCTTATACCCATTTAAGGCAAGAAGTAAATTAGGAAAAATGTGGACGATTGCAGTTAACACAATGTAGTTCTAACTGGCATTCAAAACCATCACTGTCTTTACCAGCAAAATGGGCACATATAAAAAAACCACAGCAAGATGTTTCCGAATGACCAAATTGTTGGCAGTGAAAACATCTGACAGGATCTCTAACTCTAGAATGGCCTTAAAATCCTTCTCAACTATAACTCCTTTGGAAAAACTCAAAGTAGAATGAGGAGTAATTTCAATGGGTATATATCCCTAGTGGCCTTCAACTTCAAAAGGAGTTTGGAATGTTGTGATAAAGCTGTTTCCACTAAAATGTCCCCAGACTGTAATTTTTCACCAATTTAGGTGAGCCAGCAAGCCCTCCTAAACCATTCTGAATACAAAATGGAGAAATCTGCCCTCAGGGTTTTTCAGTTAAAGAATGTATAACTAAAAATCATGGGGCAGATTCAAGTTCTGAGTTTGACCACATATAGCCATCAACGTGTGGTCGTTTTGCCAGTGGTTGAGTTTTTCTCTATACTGACATGCCTGTTTATTTTTCTTATTTGAGGAGTATTCATAATACAAAAAAGAATATTTCAGTGCCCACTGACCCTATCCACCATGGAGCCCTATAAGGTCACTGCAGCAATGCCAGGGTTTCATGAGCACAAAACCCAAACACCAATATCAGACATAATGCCCACTACACCTGTCAAGAACATCCTATGCTGGCACTCAGTTGACCCTGGGCCAAAGCGTCTAGCTGACTGATCTTGAGGGGGCCACCCCAAGGCTGCCTGTTTATAGGAATTCAAGACCAAAGTGGTGTGTTGGAGTTGGACCCGTCTGCCACCAGGATCCTCTCTTCCCCTTCACAGGTCACCATGCACAGCAAACATGCAGGTGGATGTTTAGATCCCAGAGAAGGTAAACTGAAAGTACAGAACCTTCTCTGGGAGATACCCTTACCACATATAGGAATCCATATCAAGAGGAGGATATTGTGGAAAACGTATTGAGGTTTCAGGAATATATTGAACAGCTGTTTGTATAATACAGTAAGTTACTACTGCCACAGAGTTGTCTACTGATGGCTTACAGTCTATGGCATCAAGTTCTGCAAGAGCAGTAAAAGAAGGCCACTTTGCATGATCCAGCTTCCATCAGGACACACAGGTCAGGTGGCATTGACCACAGTCAGTCTTTCTCAAAATTATAGGAAAATTATCACTGCCTCATGGATTGTCGTCTACCGTCCAAGAAAAATGGGAGAATAATGAAGAGGAGCAAATTGAGAGATCAGTAGCAGTAAAGGACTGACTAGGTGCATGAAAATAAGTAGAAGAACCAGTACTGAAAAGAGAAAGGTTGTGATCAGAGAGTATACACTTACAGAGTGACCCCTCCTATCAATATCAGCACTTCTCCAAAGGGGATGATGTCCATTAAAGTCCCCCAGGATTAAAAATGCAGACGGCAACTGTTCAATGAGAGCATCAAGGTCTGATTGTTCATATGCCTCTCCATGCAATAGGTAGAGAGAACAAACAGTAATGGTATGAACTTAGAAAACACGGATGGCAGCACATGTCTGAGATGAAGTGGTGGACAGCAACTTTTCGAGCCTCAGGATAAGTAATGTTACAAATCGTTTTCAAATGTTGCACCCCTTTTTGTTCTGACCATTTAGGGCAAGAACAAAAGTAGGATGGGTGAGATCCATTGCAATTAACACAATGATGGTCAGTTTAACACTCATGAATGTTATGGTTCTTGCCATTGCAACAAGCACACATCAAGGAACCACGTTTTTGAGTGACCAAACCGCTAAAACTGAAAACATCAGGGATGATTTTGAATGTTTGGCTGTACCCTGCAATTAAGATAACCTGCCTTGATGGTGGCAGGTGTATGTGGTGATGTAAATGTCAGAATGAGGATATTAGTCAGCATTGTAATTCCATCTTTGCAAGTGGAGATACGACTAACTGCAGAAACTTCATGAGCGGAGAAACCAGCAAGAATCTCCGACTTAAGGATATTCTTCAAATCCCTCTCAACAATAACTCCTCGTGATGAATTCAAAGTAGCATGAGGCATAACCTCAATAGGTATTTCCCAAATTGCCTTGGAATGCAAGAGGAGTTCACAGGGTTGGGATGTGAATGTTTCCAACATGTCACCAAATCGAAGCTTCTTTAGTGACTCTGAGAGAGCCAGCAAATCCCTCTTGTCCCTTTTGAATGAAAAAGGGAGACATTTGTATTAATGGTTTGTCTGAAAGAGAAAATAGTATAAGAAAATGAGGTACAACAAGTGTTACAGATGTTGAAGATTGCTGCTCAAAATTTTCAAGGCATGGTCATTTACCTGTGGACTGTTTTTTCACTATTTTATTTAAGTTTTCATTTGGAGGATCCAAAATAAAAAAGGAAAATTTCGGTGCCTACTGACCCCACCCATCATGGAGCCCTATGAGGAGATACACTGCAGTGTCAAACAAGGACACTTATGTAACATCAGGGTTTGTAAGCACTATATTCAAACATCAGCAAAACACCTGTTGAGAACATCCAACACTGGTACTTGATTGACCCTAGCCCAAGTGGACCAGCCAATTAATGCAAGGAGGGCCACCTCAAGACTTCCCATCTACAGGAATTCAAGGCCAAAGTGGTGTGTTAGGGTTGGACCCCTCAACCACCAGAATCCTCTCCTCCCCTTCACAACAAACACATGGGTGGATGTTTAGATCCCAGAGGAGGTAAACTGAAAGACAGGACCTTCCCTGAGAGGTCTCCTCACCACATACATGAATCCACACTGAGGGGGAGGCTGTAAAATAAAATATTTTTCTTAAAGCTGTTATACATGCATTTTGAAATAACCACATTATTAATTACTCTATCAATGCTACATAATTCCACTCCAATTTGTCAGGCTAACTAACTAAACAGTATTTTAGTAAAACAAAATATTATTTGCAGACAACATTTTCACTTCCTGCTTTCTTCTTATTCAACACAAAGAAACAATCTTGGAGACTTGCTACCTTTTAGAAATTGACAAAACCAGCAGAGGAACACTTGGAGCTTTCAATTGTTTATTCACCCATCATAGACAGAAGTAGGTGCACATAAGGAAATATTTTCAACAATAAAAAAATGTGGATAGGGCCACTGTGTTTGATTCATTAAATGTAACTGTATCTCAACAAATATAGCAGACAGAAGATTTTATATTCTAACTTGTCGGCATAAGTAGTTTAACTTTCTAATTCATAAGAAACTGTAAGTTTTGTATTTTGACATCACAAACACAATTTGAATCAAAGCTGTATTCAACATACCATGCAACACACAAATTAATATTTAAGAAATTTGTTTTAATATTCATTTTCAAATTAAGAAATAAACTAATGTATAATACTAAAAAGTGAATTATAACTTTCAATTTCATATAGAACTAACTGGAATACATTTATAAAGTAGTAGACAATAAAATTTTGAAATTAGGTCCACAAACATGATGACATGCCCTTTGAAACTGACCATAGAATGACCCATGTTAGTAACAAACAATAAATAAAATAAATTACGTATACTTATTATATGCCAAAGTTTAATTAAGAAGAGTAACTTATGAAGAAAAAACTTTTCACACATTAATTAAGATCAGAATAAAATAAATTGTTAAAAATTTACTGCAACCTATAAAGAAGGAAACCTCGAACTGTCACTTTTTAATCTATATTTACAAATGACTTATAAACAAAATATGGAGAAACAGTTGTTATCCTGCCATAAAAAATATACATATCTCATGATACTTCCACACACACAATGTTTAAGAGAATATTTGGTTGTAAATTTAAAGTTACATAATTTGTAGCCAACCCATAACTATTTGGTACAAAACAAAAGGATTATTCAGCTTAATTTTATCTAATGCACGTGAAATGAAACACTATCATGTATTACCTAACGAGGCAGCATGAAGTAAACAGTTTCCATCACCAGTCGTCGCTAAAGGCCACAGTCTCTGACAAACTCCAATATCAGACCACCAGTTGAGTCGACCTAAAATTAAAAATATCAGCTGAAGTTCTAACATACATTCCAGAATAATGAAAATAATACAACCCTCATGTTTACAGATGTAACTATGTACATCATCAAACTGATTACTTCACATTATTAAAAAACATCACATACCAACAACTGAAAGGTGAGATACCTGCTTGAGCTTTCACTCAGATAATGTGTCTATAAAACATATTCATCTGAAAAACTACACATTATTTTACATACAATCACCTGCAAACACAAAAAAAATCTAATTTTAATCTCAAAAATTGTCTGTATAAATTAGTAACAGACCTTCCAGTGATTTATGCTGCCGTTATCCGTTATCCTTTAAGATAAAGGCTGAAACTGACTGAAACAAGGCCTCTTTTTAACACACGTTCTCTTGTGGAAGTGATACAACTGATGGTTGTTTTACACCTAAATACCTGAGGGTGGTCTTTATTTTCTTGTAACTAAGAACACTTCAGAAGTCGCTGCTTGAGTTCTAGTGTGTGTTATCCCAGAAAAAGTCACAGTTTTAAATACAATTCTGTTTCTGTACACGTACGTCTCAACAAGTTATCACAGACATTACACCAGCAAGTATCATTTAAAGGTTAAAGTTCTGAAAAACAGGTTTTATGGATTCACTTGGCAGCCCGAAATACCAGTTATTAAATATCAAATCATTCATTAAACAACTGGAGTTAACCAACATTCACCGTTAACAGATATCCAACTAGCCAAAAAACATTGGTATAACATGATATCAACAGATCAGAAGACAATCAAAATCTGTTCAGAATATCAACTTTCAACAAATAAACTGGTAAAAATTGTTAGTATTAAGCCAATATCACCAATTAAGAAATGTCAATCCAACCAATAACATTTGATAAGAAGTCCTGAGACAGCTATTTGTGGGATAACTGATTTATTTACCTACAATATTACATCTCTGATAGTATCACCCGCAACACGCTAGATCCAATTATATTCAATCATATAACCGGTTTATGATACTAGTTCCTTCTGTTGTTTAATATAATAAACTTAATGGTTCTTTGGATATTTTATTAATTCTTTAATCCTTAGTGCTTCTAGATTTGATCTTATTCTGAGTTTTTTCCCTGTATTCCATACCTTTCTATATTTGTAAAGTTTATTTCATGTTGTGTTTCATATATTCAATTACATTTGACTTTTCACTTTTCATGTCCTTTCAATCTGGTTATTGTTTTCTTGCCTGTTTCTCCTATATAGGAACTTTTTCCATCTAAATGTTATGTTTCATAAACTGTGACATTACTGTATTTTTTGTTATATTATTTTGTTAGAAACCTTTGAATGTTGATTCTTTGCTTATTTCAATTTTTACTTTCACATTGTGTCTTTTGTTCGATTTGTATTATATCTGATTGAATTTTTGTTAATAACATCCATGAATATTATTTATTCATAAATATATGTTTTATCTTGCTATACTTATGTGTTTTAGTCAGTTCTATTGTTGTCTTTGTATGTATTCATTTTTTCTCAGTTCATTGTTTCCATGACTGTGTTATCAGTTATGCTTAGAATGTACTCACCTTTTGTTTCAAAATATTACGATTTTAATTATTTTTCATGTTTTCACTGGTGAATACTTTCAGTGTTGTTATAATATTACTTTTAAAAAATTGATTTTTACAGTTTTTATTGTAATTGGAGTACCAGTTAACATACAATTCACTGTGAACTTTCTTTAGGTCGTGTTTCAAACTATTTTCTATTTTTTTTAGTTATAAGAACTTTATACAACAATTGTTCTCTTTTTCTAACGTAAATATTTGTTAATGTGTGTTTAAAATAATCCCATAATTTATTTTTTTCAAAGCCACATATCATCAAAGTGATGAAAATACACAAACAACCAAACCAAAAATATCTGGGAACATAGATCAATTAACAGAATGTCAGGAGAACCATTAAATTTGAAGCAAGTTAATTACATTTAAAATCAAAGATAGATGGTTTTATAAATCCATTTATATGATAGAAAATACTTGTACTTTTTACGTCTTACAGAATCACATCCCACTGACGAAGATGAAACATTATAAAGACAAACCTACTGTCCCACAAGTCACTGTTTTAAAAATTCACACTGCACTTTAATTAAATGGGTACCTTTAAAAAAAAAAAAAAAATCGATACTCAACAGTATCAGATATCATGTCAGAAAATAAGTGACTGGTAGGAAAAACTGTCATCTGGATAAAGACACTTAGGTAGGTGATAAAAATGAATAATACATAAATTTATTACATCATAATGGATGAAAATTTACCAGGTTCCTTTAAGAACATTTTTAAAGTTATTTATTTTAACAATAAAAAGGAAATTTTGTTAAAACATTTTATCTTAAAGATCTTACCTGCGTGTTCCAGAGACACAAGAGTTGATGTTTCAACCAGGTCTCTTTCAAGAAACTCTCTGAAGTCAGGAGGATGTATAGAAATGTCAGGTAAAGTGAAGGTGTAAACAGGGGTGTCCAAGAGGGCAACCTGGGCATGTGTAGCACTGCTGAGTGGACTCCTCACAAATTCACTTCTTGCTCTTGCCACTAGACCAACATTTTCAGTTGCTTTTGATATACCTCTTGAAAGTCTTTTAGCTGAAAGATACAAAACAGAGAATTCAGTTACATAAGTACTCATAGTGAGATCACATAATTCCGTAAGATCACCACTGATTGTAATCAATGTGACAGACACGTGACTGGGCAGCCACCACTGATCATAATCAATGTAACAGACACGTGACTGGGCAGCCACCACCGATCGTAATCAATGTGACAGACACGTGACTGGGCAGCCACTACCGATCGTAATCAATGTGACAGACACGTGACTGGGCAGCCACCACCGATCGTAATCAATGTGACAGACACGTGACTGGGCAGCCACCACCGATCGTAATCAATGTGACAGACACGTGACTGGGCAGCCACCACCGATCGTAATCAATGTGACAGACACGTGACTGGGCAGCCACCACCGATCGTAATCAATGTGACAGACACGTGACTGGGCAGCCACCACCGATCGTAATCAATGTGACAGACACGTGACTGGGCAGCCACCACTGATCGTAATCAATGTGATAGCTCCATTACTAGGCAGCCACTAACAGTCATCTGATATCTCATTTTCCAACATGAAAACCAAAGTCCACTTCTGGCGGTCACTCATTGCACAGAGTTAACTTTACTCAGTCCTTTTTAAAGATCAACTATTAAAATCCTTGATCCATTGTTATGACCTTTCAACTTGTTTTTTTCAAATAAACATAATTTAACAAATCTGAGAAGAAACAAGTTGATCACACAGTTCTTACTGAATAACTTGAATATTTAATGTTAACATAAAGAACAACTTTATTCTGGATAGAATATGAAGTTGGTCACAAGGTGTAAACATATGTTGTATGGATGATCATACTTTTAAAGAGTTTAAAACTTTTACCACTATTGTGAGGGCTTATGAAGACCAACAAGTTTTAGATTTCATCAAAAAACAACTTCTCTCTGCATATATTCACAGTAATACATACTTCTTGTGGTGAGAGGGCTCAACCAGCCATCCAATTTTTCAATACTTAATTCTACTAGTTGCAAACTTTGCATCTGCATGACTTCATACAAACCCACTGTCACCCATTCATATGATACAACGAGTATGACACTCAAACTGGGAATAATTTACAAATCAACTCCTTCAGCCAATCAAAAGGTTATATTCTATGATGGCGACTTACTGATTGATGAATAACTGGAAAGGTTACACGTGTAATTAAAACTTCACACTCACTTTCAAGTTCTTCCAGTTCTACAGCTTTCTCCTTGTGCAAAGCAGGCTTGGGAAGAGAAGATAACCGTTCTTCATCGGTATCTAAACCAAGCTCTCCACCTAATCCAGTAATATTATTCTTCTGTATATCACTACCAATGTGACCAGATGAGGACAAATCTGGTGACAATTCCTGGATCTTTGTGATACCCTTCATCAAATAAAAAGCTGACAAAGCTGACTGTAGGTCCCATTGTTGTCCTGCACAATACAACAAATTTTAAGATGTTTGTAAGAGTATATTTTAGTAGCTTCTATATATTTCACATGTTGAAGGAAATTTCCTAAATATCAAAACAACACGAAACTTAATATTACAAAAAAAAACTTTCATTGTGTCACAAGAAGAAAACAAATTATTTCCCAATAAAATAAAAAAGATATTATTTGAGTAAACCAAACTCTATTTCACTGACTATGTAACATTTGTTAGACCGTATTTATTATTTCTTACTGGCCTGAGTAATTTTTTTGAATGTACAAAAGGAAACTCCCAACACATGTAAATACACACACACACATATATATATATATATATATAACAGGCTGATAACTTAAATTTTTTCCTTAAAAAAATATTAAAAATTACAAATGTTGGTTTTCTTATAATTTTGGTATAGCAAAGAAAATTATTTTCATTCTCTATCAGTGATTCTAAACACAAACCAAATGTGATGTTTTTCAAATACAAAATAAGATCAAATCAACAGTACAATAACAATTTTTATCTGAAAACCTTACAAGAATGTAGCATTGTATATTTTGTATTTAACATAATTTAAAACAGTATGTCTACCAAGAGCAACTAATGAGTAACTGAATGCATTATATCTTGCTTTTAAATAATTCAACACAATGCATATATCCAGGACAACTTTTGAATGACTAAATGAAATATTGTATTGATATGTGTAAAGCACAGAAATCTATGTCTGTTATCTAACTACTCCTAAGTCGCTGGGCCAATCTCGAACAAACTTTGCAGGATGATAGTTTAAAACAAAGGATATGTTAATGTTGTTCACAACCCCCCTCCATTCCCTACTATTGCAGTTATTAAGCATTTATTATCTTTGATGTAAGGTAATGTTAATAATATTCGTATATAACATCACATCCTCACATTTCAAAGAAAAAAAAAAGCTTATTAAAATTTCTATGACACAATATACACACTGTGGGATGAAAACAAAAATATCTTATACAGCCCAGAGAGTGTAATATCAATCTCTATGGAGGAATGCAATAAAAAATAAACACCCACAACTTTACTACATACATTCAGCTAATATAAAAGAGCCATTTCTTGAGTTACACCAATTTCATACTTTGACCCATGACCTTTCAATTTCAGTCTATAAAACACTTTTACAACCAATGACCATCTATTAATTAATAATGCAAAATATTATGAAAGGTATGAGACGAGCGTTTAAAGGAGGTAACGGAAAGCACCCCCTACTACCACCACTGGGGTAGCTACCACTTCCCACAAGTCATCTTTGAATTAATATAATTCAACACAATGTATCTACAGAGGGCAACTGTTAAACACTGAATGCAGCATTATGCATTTCGTATCTAATTCAACACAATGTATGCATCAAGGCAACAGAATAAATAACTGTATATTTTACGTCCAACATAATTTAATACAATATGCCTATTGAGAAAAAGTGAATGCACCATTATAAATATTAAGTGAAATTGTTATTATTAATAATGGAGTCAAAATCATTACAAGTAGTTTTGTTAACAGTGGTATATGAAAAATGCAAAACCATGGAGGCTATGCTTTAATATCAGCTCTTTAGTTCTTACAGTTAATAAATCAGAAGAGCTAATATTAAACAGCCAAGAGAAATTACAAGTTGCTGTTAGAAACTTAAACACGTTACAAGAGTGCTTCAAACTGTGCGAGCTACAACAGCCTTAAACAAAGCTAAGATAATACGAGGCTTCCTAAAAATATTCTCTGTAATTGAAAACTGATTCTGTACTGTCCTGAGAGGTGACTTACTAAAGTGTAAGCATCACAAGTGATAAAAATAAAGCATGTGTCATATGACACTTTCATGTAATGAATTAACAAATATCCAAATCTGAATACACAGTAGTAACAAGTAAAACATCAAAGTTATAATTTCGGAATTGGAAAACAAATAAAAGTGTGCAGAACAAAAATGAAATTATTAAAATCATTAACAAAATTACTAACCTAATAGTAGACCATAACAACAATTCCAAAATATTGTAAAATAATTTCGTCAATCTTACACGGCTTGTGCTAGGTAATTAAATCAATTTCCTTATTGTGTACAACTTACAATATGGTTGTTTTAACTGAAACTGGTTACAATAAATTAATATTCATTTATATTTATTTGATAAAAAAAACAATATCAATTGCTGAATAGTTTGCCCATTTGTATTTGTTAAAACTTATTTGACACAGACAAATAATAATCTGACACCATCGAATTATTAACCTATCCACTTGAACATTACTCTGGTTTAACTATACCGACATCTCGGTAGGCAGACAGTAGTGAAAACAAGCATCTAGCTGTCATTAAATGCTGTGCTGTAAAAATCACTAAGTTATTTGATTTAATGTATTTTTAAATGTCTTTCTATAGTTTTTCCAGACAGTATTTTAAAATGAAAATGTATGAATTATTTCACTTTTTTCTTTCTAAACTCCAAACTGCATGGAAATTTCTTGTTTTTTATATTTATAAAATTTGTAAATACTTTACATGTTTTCCAAGCTGATAATGGAATTAGAAAAATGTTCACAAAAGCTGATAAAGTTTTTGATATTGCTATATTTTTCTTATAAAATTATAATTTCCAAATTATAAATCACTTTAATCTCTACAAAGTCATCTAGTAACAAGTTTTCTTGCCAAACAGTAAACGTTTGAACTGTCTTTTTCTGGGATTGTAATGAGTTTACTTTTACTGAATTATACAGTATCATGCTGTTACCTCATTGACAAGAATCTATGGACAATATTTTTCATAAAGAATTAGTTTGAGTAATAATAGAGCACTAAGGTCCCATTCCTTTGAATCTTTGTTTATTATAAATTTTGCACAAAGCTACAAGAGGGTTATATCTACTAGCCATCCCTAATTTAGCAGTGTAAGATCAGATGGAAGGCAGTTAATCATCACCCCCCACCACCAACTCCTGTGCTACTCTTTTACCAATGAACAGCAAGAATGATCATCATGTTATAAGGCCCCATGGCTGAAAAGTTGAGGATGCTTAGTGAAACAGGGAGTCGAACCTGGAACCATCAGATAATGAGTCAAGTCTCCTAACCACCTGGCCATGCCATGCCCAGTTCTACTCCTTATACTCCTTTTTCTTCTAATCAACAGTTATTTTTAATGAAAAATTATTTAGAAATAAATATCCTATTTTATTATAAGTATCAACTTTTATAGTAAGAAGGATTTTTTTACTGTAAAAATTATAACTTAAAGTGAAACTTAATTAGTAATTAAACTTAACACGAAACTCGTGAATATCCTAGTTTTTCATAACAAACCTACATTTTTAACCCAACTATTTCTGAATAATCATACAACACACCTTACTATACTGGTCAAATGTTTAAGGACACGTACAAGGTTATCATTCAATAAAACCAGATAATGTTAATCTTCACAACTGGTTTATTTATAATCAGTATCATAAAGTAACATGATTTTGTACACAAAAAGAAAGAAACGTTAATGGAAATCCAAGGAATAGTATTGGTTATATTTTCAATTATTACTGGTCTTGTAATACATTACGTATATATTTCTATGCACAATTCAGAGTTAAAATGGCAAGTTGAACCTAAGATGCTGTGCCTGAAGATATCTATCACACCAAACCAAAATTAGTTTGAATAGATCTTAAAGAAAACAAAAGCACATGGTAACCAGGAATGTTAGCTCATCTGAAAATACTTGAGATGAACGTACATGATTACTGAACCAATCGTCATCAATGAACAAGTTCCACTAATGTTCAGACTTATGGAAAACAGCATAATCTTAAAACTGCACAAATTTATAGCTCATCAGTACAGTTATTTGTGGATTATGTAATCAAACTGGACAATTAAATTTTTTTAGCTCCAACAACATATATCATATTGTTAATAAACAGTTTTTACCTTGAGGAGCATTAAAAATTTACTGTTTCAACAAAGCTTGGGCAAAAACTTTAATTTTGGACTTATCTTTAACAATCAACTTCCCGCATTCATCAATCAATGGATAAAATAGGATAATCTGGCTATTCTTCAAATGGACCCACCCCAATAGCTTTATGCTCTAAATATTTTTCCCTAAAATCCCAAAGGGCCTTTTATTTCTGAGATCACAAAATAGTACACAACAAAAGTACATTTCTGAAATATATTTTAAAATGTTAATAATTCAAGCTATACAAAATAGAATGATTATCTATCATTCTCTTTTATATTATTATGCACGCATATCTAAGTAACTCCAATCTCTCCAAACAACTTTTAAATATGTGTGTAATATATGATAACAAAGGCCTGCAAATTTAAACTTTATAAAAGTTGTTTTGGTTTCATAACAGATTTTCCATAACTCAGCCATATGGATTATGAGAACATCTGTTTGGTGAAAAAGATGTCTTTTTAGTCTGAAAGCTATGTTTTGCACTCTTTCTTCTATGTATTGTCTGGAACCTCTTGTTTCAATGACAGGCAGTAATCAGACATCATGATAAAGTTCGATCTGCCATGATATCTCCGCTCCTGTTCCCTGATCTTGATGAAACACTTTTAGTAATCAGTCATCATGATAAAGTTCTATCTGCCATGATATCTCCTCTCCAGTTCCCTGATCTTGATAAAACACTTTTAGTAATCAGACATCATGATAAAGTTCTATCTGCCATGATATCTCCTCTCCTGTTCCCTGATCTTGATAAAACACTTTTAGTAATCAGACATCATGATAAAGTTCTATCTGCCATGATATCTCCTCTCCAGTTCCCTGATCTTGATAAAACACTTTTAGTAATCAGACATCATGATAAAGTTCTATCTGCCATGATATCTCCTCTCCTGTTCCCTGATCTTGATGAAACACTTTTAGTAATCAGTCATCATGATAAAGTTCTATCTGCCACGATATCTCCTCTCCTGTTCCCTGATCTTGATGAAACACTTTTAGTAATCAGTCATCATGATAAAGTTCTATCTGCCATGATATCTCCTCTCCTGTTCCCTGATCTTGATGAAACACTTTTAGTAATCAGACATCATGATAAAGTTCTATCTGCCATAATATCTCCTCTCCTGTTCCCTGATCTTGATGAAACACTTTTAGTAATCAGACATCATGATAAAGTTCTATCTGCCATGATATCTCCTCTCCATGTTCCCTGATCTTGATAAAACACTTTTAGTAATCAGACATCATGATAAAGTTCTATCTGCCATGATATCTCCTCTCCTGTTCCCTGATCTTGATGAAACACTTTTAGTAATCAGACATCATGATAAAGTTCTATCTGCCATGATATCTCCTCTCCAGTTCCCTGATCTTGATAAAACACTTTTAGTAATCAGACATCATGATAAAGTTCTATCTGCCATGATATCTCCTCTCCAGTTCCCTGATCTTGATAAAACACTTTTAGTAATCAGACATCATGATAAAGTTCTATCTGCCATGATATCTCCTCTCCAGTTCCCTGATCTTGATAAAACACTTTTAGTAATCAGACATCATGATAAAGTTCTATCTGCCATGATATCTCCTCTCCAGTTCCCTGATCTTGATAAAACCTTTTTAAATGTCTCAGATTCAGAAGAAACTGTATCAAGAATCTTCATGGAGAGGTACACCAGGTCCATGAGGAACAGATCTTACAGCAATTGAAGGAACTGATTCATGGAGGAGGTACACCAGGTCCATGAGGAACAGATCTTACAGCAATTGAAGGAACTGATTCATGGAAGAGGTACACCAGGTCCATGAGGAACAGATCTTACAGCAATTGAAGGAACTGATTCATGGAAGAGGTACACCAGGTCCATGAGGAATAGATCTTACAGCAATTTAAGGCTTAGATAAGAAATATTTAGTGTTGTAGCCTTGCATGTTACATGAGCAAAAGAAGCAGTCATCTAAAACTGTGGTTTCAAGGCTCATGCCAGACTATTGAAATTCTAAAAGGCAAAGACTTTATCTTACCTTCAGTCCATTATCTCAACTTTTTAAAACACACAGTACAAACTATGTGCAAAACCCATGATTTGTCCCAGTCTGCAAGTTTCATTCCAAAATAAGTGTAAATTCTTTTACGAATTCCATAAGATTTTGCCTTCATTTCTTTAAAATAAATTTACTACAAATGTAGAAAATATGTTCAATTAATTTATATAACCTTTAGTTGCTATAGTAATGATTAATATTGCAAAGAAAATAAAAATGTCAAAGTACACATACAAACACACTATGGAGAGATGACACAACAAGTGGCTTATTAACCATTTGTATACTAACAGCATTTCTCTCCTAGGATCTAGAACAATTGATACAATTATCATGTCAGGATTAGTCTACAGAAATCTATAACCAGTGATTATCAACATTTTAAGCATAAAAAATGCAACACAATTTCAAAGAAAATAATCAACTTATGTAAAAATACACATGAAGTTTCATGAAAAACCCACACGTGACAGTGTAAAATGGATATCATTTTCAGATTTAGCATACAGAAAGTACTGTAGAACATAAAGAAATTTTATGACAATAAAGATATCACAGGTCTGAGTAACTGATATTAACTGCAACTGCATCTTAAAATGAGGAAAGACATAACACAGGTTAAAATTAAAGAAACAAAGATGAACTTACACATAATAACCAATAAACCAAAATAATAAACTAACCTTCCAACAAATCTCTAGCCAACCCTGGATCAGCGGCTGTCCGAGCAATAAATTCAGAAAGGATGGAATCCATCAGGAATGTTTCACCATCTCTGAAATTATCCAGATAAGAGATATTTTTTTAACAATTTTACAAGATCAAAATTAGTTAACTTGTGTTTCATGACATGCATGTAAAAGATGTCAGTAAAAAAGAAAATTTATCTCTGGTACAAAACTACTCCATCTCAACCAAATCTAGCAATCTACATTTTTTGTATTAAAACAAAATTCAAATAATATTAACTTCTGAGTGGAGACTCAGTTCCTTCCAGAAATTTTAACTTTACAAAATCATAAAGAGAAAGCTGAACACTTAACATTTGTATTAAGGGTTAAGAAATAATATGAAACAAGCTGGAAAGTGTAGCCTCAACCTACACATATCCAGTTATTTACAGAAGTAATGCAATAATCTTAGAAAATGCTCAATGAATGAGAATTCTGATAACCATGGTCACTAAAATTTAAATAGCTTGTGATTAAAATGTATGCTATTTTAAAAACAAGAGCCAGTATGGTAAGAGCATGTCCTATCACTTTGTTTCCATAAGAATAAAAAACATTAAATAATTTAATATATTTAACTAAAGCATCGGACTACAGACTGTTGCCGACCACAAATACAACAGAGCAAATAATGATGTGAAAGTTGCAGAATAGTTCTACATATACACACTGAATCATCTAAGATAGTTGAATATAAATGCATTGACTCATCTAGTCAAGGTAGTTCTATGTATATGCATTGACTCATCCAGTCAAGGTAGTTCTATGTACACACACTGACTCGCCTAGTCAAGATCGGTCTAAGTACACACTGACTCATCTAAGGTAGTTCATGTATATGCATTGACTCATCCAGTCAAGGTAGTTCTATGTACACACACTGACTCGCCTAGTCAAGATCATTCTACTTACACACTGACTCATCTAAGGTAGTTCATGTATATGCAATGACTCATCCAGTCAAGGTAGTTCTTTGTCCACACATTGACTCATTTTGTCAAGGTTGTTCTATGTACATACATTGACTCACCTAGTCAAGATAGTTCTATGTACACACACTGACTCATCTAGTCAAGGATATCTCCTACAACATGTGCTGAAAAGTACTTAAAGTTGATACAACCACAAATCAACTTACAAGTTAGACAGGACAACAATCGACAAGGGGGTACATCATGCACCATCAAAATTCAGAGTAAACCAGGTTTGGTACAGAAGATTCCTGGGCCCAAGTGGTAGCAAAATGAGACAAAGGTGAAGGCATGAAGCATGTTATTCCATGCTTAAGTCATGTCTCGAAACACACAACTCACAAGAAGAGTGGAATACACAGGTAGGAAAAAAAAAGACACTCAGACCAGAATAGAGGAACCATTACTGGGTTAAAAACAACACCTCTTGATACTCCTCTGAAAGTTTTTAGATGTGGAATTTTTCTAGAGGTGACAATAAATCAAGTATTAGCTCATTATCCATCCAAAAGAACTGCTGTAATAAGTCTGAAGTTTCTTTTAGTCACTGCTTGTAACTAAATATTACATATCCTAAGTTCAGGAAATATTTCATGTGAAAAGTTGAAGAAAAAAACAAAAGTTTAAATATATGAAACTCTTGACCTTTCACACACCCACTGCAATATACAAAACTAGATATCACACAATGCCAACTTTCTGCATCATTAACAGACAGTGAAAAAGTACACGAAAGTTCCTCATGCAGAAGGGTGGGGTCCTCAGAGTTGGCATTCAGGAAATGCACTATCTTGTTTCTCAAAAACAAAGTCATTACTGAACTACACATACAAGGACAGGACTTCATTCTACGCTATCTTGTAAGTGACACAAGCAAGTAAACAAAGGTGAATCTTGAACTCTCCCAGTCCAGCTATTTCACAAAGTAGTTTTAATTTTATTCAATATGAATATATTAATATCCAACTTGTACAACTAATTACTAAGTACCTACAATTAAAAATTACTAGTCAATAATGTAAAATAGTCATTGAAATACAACTCTACAACACCAACAAATAGCATCTAACACAGTTGTAATCACAAGAATATAAAGATAAAATCATTGACAAAAACTCTAACACTATTTCCTTCATTCCACATAATATGAGAACTGTAAATCAAAAACTCAATGTTATTCAAATAGCTCAAGTGCTGAGAATAGAATCTCTCACTTGATTGAAAGATCATGACATGATTTAAAGTTTGTGTCAGGAAAGCACAGAGAGCACAAAAGAGTTAAGAACATTGAGACAAAGAAGTAAAAACAAACATTAAGGAAAGTTTACAAATGTTAAAAAGTTAAAATATCAAATACTAAGGACAAGAATATTAATAACAAAAAGAAAAATAATAAATCCATGAAACTAAAAACATTTCATTTAAAATAAAAAAAATTTTTTTTTGTGAACTCAACCTGTTTTATAAAATTATTTATATATATATAGTTAGGTCCAATTTGTGGCAGTATGTAAATTAATAGTGACACAACTCTCTCATATCACATTCTTATGTTTTCACTTACTGTTTTATGTCATTTTAATGTGATATAAGTCATACATGCACTCTACATTAGGTTTAATAAGATATGGAGCAAATTATAAGTGTATTAGCCCATATTCATTTATACATTCTTTGTTAATGTTCACGACAAGTCACAGATTGCATTTATGTATAAGCTATCAGTAAGTAACTTTAAAATCAAAATAAGAAAGCCAAAACAAGCCCTTATCATTTGAAAACTACCAAGCCTTCCCTTAAATTAACTGCATGTGCCATATATGAGATAAAGCTATTTAAATATAAAGTTGTCTCAGCTAAAATGTGTCCTGCCCTGTCAAAATTTGTGTCCTCTAATACTAAAATTATCATCCTTAATTGTGAAAAAATTGAAGCATCAACACTCTCAAATCTCTTAATAACCTCCGACATCTCAATGATGCCATATATCTCTTCTTTTTTGATATAAAACAATTTCACAGATCTTAACCTATCCTTGTATAACAGCCTTTCCATTCCATATATCATCTTAGTGAACCCTTTCCAACAATTTAATGTCCTTCCAAAGATACCACAACATGGTACTCCAAATGTGGCCTAACAAATGACATACAATGAAATTATAAACACTCTATACTTGTATAAAGTAGTTCTGTAAATAACTCCTGTTTGCTCTACCAATAGCAACATCATACTGCTTGAATGGTTTAAGATACTAGCTAATTTTCCTTCTATAACAATGTTATCATTCAGATCAAAATTAAACTCATAATTCAAATTACAATATCACATATCACCTACAATACCTTACATTTATTACAAATAAGTCATCTATTACTTATACATCAAACTTACTAACAATTAAAATCCTTTTGTAAAACAGCTTCATCCAAAACCCTAATATTGTCAAGAAATATAATTTATTGACTACTCTTTCATCCACATCACTGAAATATATCAAATCAAGAATAAAGGTCCTGAGACCAAGCTCTGAAGTATTCCAGTTGTGACGTTAATCCAGTTTGACTCACTGTATTTATAGCAAACTGTACTTTCTTCTATCTAGGATGTTTTCTACTCAATGAGTCTTATGTGGTGCCATGTCAAAAGCTTTCTAAAAATCCTGATAAACCAAAGCCATGGCCTCACCAACATAAGCAGTAACCTCCTCAAGGAATGTCAAAGACTTTCCCCTAGTAAAATCATGTTCACTATCTAATAATATTTTATGTTAAACGATGTTGCAAAACCTTATTAGACTTTCCCACCATTAACAGGCCTATACATAATGGGCTTATTTTTATCACGTCCCCGGAAAGATGAGTAACATCATCAGCTTGGTTATAATCATCTGATATCTCCTCACTATTCAAGGACTTATAAAACCCTTGGGTAAATGTTACCTTGCAAAGCAGCTTTATCAATCTACAAACTTTCCAATGTTTCTTAACAAATAAAATCATCTTATTCAAAACTGTTTATAATGAGAAAATATGCAAAAATCTTCAATAACACTGATAATAAAGTCAAATTAAATTACCCAGCCATATTTTAATCATCAGATATGAACCTTTCTCTGTCATCCTTCAAAGATCCCACTCCAATCCTAACATTCTGCTTACTCTTAATATATTAAGTTAATTCACTTTAAAAACATTTTACTGACAATTTCTGGATTTTCAAACAACTCTTTTTTCCCTACATTTCTTTTAAATTTATTATTCCTTTTTTCATCTCCTATTATTCTATAAATTTTCCACAGCACTCAATTTAAACTTAATTTCATTATACTTTTAATTTTATCCATTAAAACATTTGTGAGGAAACCTCATTTTTTACTTGCCAACACTTTTTTTTTTAATTAAGAAACATGTCCATAAACTGACAGTAACACTTGTGAATCGTTTTGTCGTTAATTGTATATTATTATTTCAGATATCAGACCATATATTATAATACTAATAACAATAACGTGAAATAACCGCACTCTTTTCACTGTGCCATGAAAATAACATCACTCACATTAAGCAGTCAAACTTAACTATAATTATAGAAATGGTAATTGAACTACGCAGTTTCACTACAGCAATTCACTGTCAATGCATAAAACTAAAACGTACAAGATAATAAGCTTAATCGACTGGAAGACACAATAATAGTACAAGTAATAATTGTGATAGTCTATAAACTAAAAATTATCTCTATTTGGAAAGTCCTCATTCAAATTTCAGGTTCAAACTTCAACTCTTCTTTTTTCCTTAATTAGTTGCAAGTATAATGCATACAGCAATGAATACTAAAATAAACAACTGTATTATACTATTATTTAAAAATTATTGATAAACTCTCTTACTCTTAATTTTAACTCCTCAAAATACGTACTATCGAACGCTTCGTAACCTAGTTCACGAATTGCAGATGAACAAAACTGAGAAAACAGTGACATCTTGTGTTTGAAATTATTTCAAGTTTGAAGACGAACATCAGGCTTTCAATTAATCACTATCTATTTTGACAAAATTCCACCTATTCAAAATGCATTTTGAACAGCGATTAACTCAACTGTTGTTGTTCCTTACGGGTTTAGATTCAACTCTGCACATATTTGTATTTCTAAATCATAAGTATGTGCTTATGTTTTTCTTTGAGTTTTTTTTTTTCGAATTACCATCTGAATGTTTACATCGTTTAATTTATCACATTATTTTCAGTTAAATTGTATTCAGTCGCATACTGGTAATTTATGTGAATGTGTTTGTAGGTAAGCACAAAGCCGCCTGCACTTTACCACAACAGGTATCGAAACCCGGTTTCTAGCGTTATAAGTCTGCAGAAATACCGCTGTACCACTGAGGGACAATCAATGTGATCTGCGAGTGACACCATTCAGTTTTCATTATAAATCACATGTAAAAATTTATTATTGCAATCCTTATTTCTATGTACTTATCTCAAACGAATGCTGTACTTATTGCACGTTATAAAACCCATAAATGAAAGCAAAGCAGAACATGTCATAAATACGTTAACCACATTACACCCACCATATTCAATACCGAGCGATCCTCCGCCCAAAAGCAAGAGTGTGTGTGTGTTTTCTTACAGCAAAGCAACATCGGGCTATTTGCTCAGCCCACCGAGGGGAATCGAGCCCCTGATTTTAGCGTTGTAAATCCGGAGACATACCACTGTACTAGCGGAGGGCAACAGCAAGAATCATCGGGCTTATTTAAATACAATATAAACAACAGTGATTTAGATTGTAGACGCTACATAAGTCTCACCAATTTTCATGAACACCAAGTATTAGGGTGTGAACTGAATTAAGCATCTAAACTGTAATAATTAATTTTTACTTTCTTTTCCTTCAGCCAATATATTATTAAAAACATTCGTAAAGAAACTTATATAACATAGTTGCTCAATCTGTGACTCATACTTCAGCTCCTCGTTAGTACAGCGGTGTGTCTACGGATTTACAACGCTACAATCAGAAATTCCATTCCTCTCGATGGGCTCATCAAGTAGCCCAAGATGGCTTTGCTCGAAGAAAGCACACACAGAAACTTGCACTTCGGACCTGTAGGGCCTGGCATGGCCTAGCGCGTTAAGCCGTGCGTTTCGTAACCTGAGGGTCGCAGGTTCGCGCCCGAGTCGTGCCAAACATGCTCGCCCTCCCAGCCGTGGGGGCGTTATAATGTTACGGTCAATCCCACTTTTCGTTGGTAAAAGAGTAGCCCAAGAGTTGTCGGTGGGTGGTGATGACTAGCTGCCTTCCCTCTAGTCTTACACTGCTAAATTAGGGACGGCTAGCACAGATAGCCCTCAAGTAGCTTTGTGCGAAATTCCAAAACAAACAAACAATCGGACCTTAGCCAAAAAAATGGTAAAATATAAAGTTCAAAATTATTCTATAATCTTTGAAGCGAAAACTGATAGAAAATATTGTCACAAGCTAAGTTTCTAGAAAACGAATCAATGTTGTAAAATATTTAATCTGCACAGAATCACAAATGATAATCTCAAACAGTTTTGTAAAATTGGAGATTGAAGTATTTTTGAATGTTGTATACTTAAAAATCGTAAGTGAAGCATAAAGAAATATTTTCTTAATATTGCTATAATTGAAATAAATGTTAATACCACCTTTCTATAACTAGTTCGTGAGAATATATCTAGTAAGGTATATTCGAATAATTAAATA
Source organism: Carcinoscorpius rotundicauda (assembly GCA_011833715.1). Taxonomy (NCBI): domain Eukaryota; kingdom Metazoa; phylum Arthropoda; class Merostomata; order Xiphosura; family Limulidae; genus Carcinoscorpius; species Carcinoscorpius rotundicauda. The sequence goes on along the minus strand of CM022391.1, from coordinate 2,801,388 downwards.
ATTTACAATGTTTCGCAAGTAGTTAACATCTTTCAGAAGTATTTCATTTTTGCCAGTTTAGTCTTGCTTCTGTATCTATATACTAGCTGTGCAAAATTCTCGAAAAGGTGATACAAATATAATTTCAAGTTTATATAACGTTGAGTTTCTCTTTTTCTGGCCTGGCATGGCCAAGCGCGTAAGGCGTGCAACTCGCAATCCGAGAGTCGCGGGTTCGCGCCCGCGTCGCGCCAAACATCCTTGCCCTCCCAGACGTGGGGACGTTATAATGTGACGGTCAATCCAACTATTCGTTAGTAAAAGAGTAGCCCGAGAGTTATTGGTGATGACTAGCTGCCTTCCCTCTAGTCTTACACTGCTAAATTAGGGACGGCTAGCACAGAGAGCCCTCGAGCAGCTTTGTGTGAAATTCAAATTGTATCTTTCTTGAATATATCACCTAAATAGTCATTGAGCTACGTAATTAGTAAATTATGCAATAGTGAGTTAGCATCCCTTTGTCTGACTTGAAAGTATAATATTATTATGTTCAAATATTAGACCTCGTAAAGACAAAATTAATCTAAATCTCAAACATGAAGATAGCATCAAAAATTGGCCACTTCAAACAAATATTTAAGGATATTCTAATAGAGAAGTCTTCCAAAGCATGTCTACCACATGTGATGATGACATATTTATCATCAAGTTTACAGAAGAAAAGCTAACAAACCCATGTGGTCTCATGCAGATCGGAATGACATTTCATCTCTCATTGAAATGGTTTTGAAAGGCTGTGTGTTTTGAAGTAGTCATATTGAACCATACACTGGAGCAATGGTTCTTAACCTTGTTGGAGGTACTGAACCACATCAGTGGTTCTTAACCATGTAGGTGATTTTGAACCACAGAAGTTTCGTGATTGCACACTAAACCCTTCGTAATTGTAAAAATAAAATATGATTTTTTCAAATTCAAAACATAAGTAGATATTTTATTAATGCACAAAATGAACCATGAACGCTACGATTTGGTGACACCAGAACGTTGTTGTTTTGAAAAGTTGCTGATGAACCTGGCTCTGCTGAAGTTCAATAATTTCGTCAAGGTATTCATCATTGACATCTGTTGTTGCAACACTAAACTAGAACTGCTGTCTCACCCATACTGGATATGACTCTCTGGTGGAGTCTCTGTCGAGAGACATTGCGAGATCATCTAAGTGCATGACAATTGCTTGCTTCAGTTCCCCAGGTACAGAAATTTCTCCGATTTTAGACACATCTTCGATCTTACTTACACAGTCGTCCGGCAGGAGAAAGTTTGCGAAGTTATCATTCTCTGTTCGTCGTTTCCATAACGGTAGCTTTTTTAAAAGCCTTCAGGTTTTCTTCCGCTTCGATGATGTTGACTCCACTGGCCTGCATCTGTTGATTGAGAGCATTGAAGATATCGGCCATGTACGTCAAGATGAGAATAAACTCAAATTTTTCGAAGCAATCTGCACGACAATGTTGATGCTTTCGCAAAAACAGGGCAATTCTGCACGCATGGCAAACACAAGATTCAGCACCTTTCCCCGGGATAGCCATCGAACGTTAGAATGGTAGAGAAGTACCTCAAATTCAGAGCTCATTTCATTACACAGCTCTTTGAAGATGCAGAGCTTCAGGACACGATTTCGCACAAAGTTCACACATTCCACAACAATTCTTAATACTTCTTCCAGTTTTGAAGGCAAGGTTTTTGTCTCCAGTGCATGCCTCTGCAGACCACAGTGGGTTACCATGATGTGTAGTGCATCGGCTTTCACCAGTGCACCAAAACCAGAGTTTCATTCCAGCATGACTGGAGCTCCGTCCAAACAAACTGCAGAAACCATATCCCACGAAAGGTCGTTGTCTCTGAAGAAGTCATCCACAAGTTTCTTCACGTCGGCTGCCTTGGGTGTTGTTGTAAGAGGCTTACACAATAAAAAAATCTTCTTTTATCTCGTCGTTCTTCACATAGCGCACGAATACAACAAGCTGGCTTGGATTGGAAACGTCGGCGGTTTCGTCGAGTTGAAGGCTAAATTTTGCTGGGCTTGAAATCAGATCTGCAACTACTTGAGCCGAGGTGTCATCACTCATAAAATCTATTATGCTATTAAAGGTGTCATTTGAAAGAGGAATTTGGGATAACTTATTTTAAGCAGCTTTTCCCAGCATGATATTCGTCATCTTCAACGCTGCTAGTTTTACGAGTGCTTCACCAATGGTGTGTGGTTTGTCCTGCTTTGTGATCAAGTACGGAGCTTTGTACGATGCTGTGAGGATCAGTTTGTCGATGGGTACAAAGCCGAGAGAAAGCAAAGTGACCTTTCCACCGAACCTGGCTCTCTTTACCTTGAATTCAGCAAGCGTTGTGTTCTTGTATTTCCTATCTCTATGCAGCTTTAGGGAGTGTTCTCTTAGTTTTGCCGGTGCTAGACTAGAATTGCTCAACTTGGCATTGCTAATCATGCATTGAGGACGCTGACTCCCATCATGTTCCGTTGTTGACGTGAATCCATATTGTACGAATTCGTCCGTTCTTTCTTCTTTGGTAATATAGCTGACAACAGTTAAATCATCAGAATGAACCATAACCACCCACCCCCACAAGATGAAAAGACAATGATAAAGAGCCTCATGAGCAGTCTAAAGTTCCTGGATGTTGATACAGAGAGTAGCCTCAAGAACTGTCCAATGACTCCAAAATTGAAGAAAGCCCCCAATCTACCAAGGAAGCATCTGTGAACAGATGAGACTGAAAATGAGGTCGAGAAAGGGGAACCTCCACAAATGTAAAATCTCTTTTCAACCACCTTGCAAGGTTGGCCCTGATCCCAGGTGCAAGGATAATGGCATGATCCAAGAGTTTGAGGGGAAAGTTCCACTGGTCAGGAGCATCCACAAAAGGGAATGCATGTGCACCTGATCTAAGAAATAGAAGAATGTAGGGCTTTAATGACTCCCCACTTCATATTATAGAGCCCACTTGGAAAAGGCTGGGCCTGACCAAGATGAGAACCCCACAGGAGTTGTAAAGAACTTTTATAACTTCATGAAAAACCCACATAAGAACCATCTTGAAGAAGTACGTAAAAGTGAATAACTGACTTGGCACAGAAAGAGGTGAACAGTAGCCAATTACCCATTTAATGATGAGTCCAAAGACCCAGTGAGTGAAAACGACATGCAAAAGAGCATAATTCTTGTCAAAATACAAATGTAGCTGAAAAAAGACCAAATAGCAGTGTCAATACCTGGATGACAGAACCCTTGTGGCTAAACCAGAAAAAATATGACACTAGGACAACTGAAATATAAAGATTGGCAAACAAGAATTTGACCGTCCACAATTTCAAAGAAGAAACCCACTGAAATGAGAGGTAGAACTCTGTGGTGAAGCAAAATGTGTCCAGAAAGGTGTACAGCCAAGACAGATCTATGATGGGTTTCCAATATTATATATTTTTAGAGACAACAAATCAGAGTAAAATCCAAGTTGAGTGGGCACAACCCATTCAATAGCTACTTTGTGCAGGAGGTCGTGAACAGATTCAGCAAAATGAATAAATGTCATTCAATTACAAGGAGGAGGGAAAGAGATCTGGCAGGTGGATAGAAGGGAGAGTGGAACTGAAGGTAGAAACATTCAAGTAAATACCTGTAAAATCCAGAGCACTTTCATGATATATAGCCAAAATGACACATGAATAAACATGCTTAGAGAAGGCACTCAATATTTACGAATAAACAGACAATAAACATTTTTTTTAATCTATAAAGTATTAACAAAAAAAAATAACTGAAATCTAATAACAAGTTAGATGTAACTAGCAGGAAAGAAAAAGAAAATTAAAATAACATAAACAGTGAAAAAAAACAACAACAACAACACACCCACGAAACTAACCAAAAGTACAATTGTCTGTATAGTAATAATATCATGCAAAACCAGTACACACACCGAACATCAATAAAAATAATCAAACTCTAAACACAAATAACCTAGATGGTAAAATAATTATAAAAATCTAACTCAACAAAAACTGACTAGGTGAGATACGAAATACCTAAATTGTAAGTACAGAAATTAGATCCATCCACAAAAGCAACCTAAACTCTCTACAAATGGGTATGCTTGTTAAGAGTAGGTAATATACTGAAGAACTTACCAAAAATATCCAGAGAAAAAGAACAGTACCTAACCTAGCAGGTCATAAGGAGACACGGTAACAGATTGAAAGAACAAAAACTATAAATAGTGTGTTTATCTCTGCATGAAACTTGACACTTTTCGTATTTTTCAAAGAATAACAAGAAAGAGCCTTCTTTACAAAAAATCATAACATCAAAGGAAGAAATCAGTAGCTAAATGTATGAGAATAGCTCACCATGAACAAAATCTTGTGCTTAACCAGCAGATATCACTGACCTTGAAATCCTGGAGTTTCTATCAAACCCACTACTAACACAGGGACTGGTATCAAACCCACTACTAACACAGGGACTTGTATCAAACCCACTGTCTACTAACACAGGGACCTGTATCAAACCCACTACTAACACAGGGACTTGTATCAAACCCACTGTCTACTAACACAGGAATTTCACCAACTGCTATGTTAATTTTCTCAACAAGGACTCTGTCAATATGACAGTGTGAGACCACTTTGTACTTATTTAAAAGTCTTTATAGATTTAATGCCTCTAGTTTTCAAAATAATTTAACCTTATAAAATTTGGTAGACTTTTGGTAAACATTGTAAGCGTTTTACATACAAAACATTGTATTTTTAGTGAAGTATTTTCTATAAAGTAAAACAAAGATTTGTCCATGAATATAATAAATATTTGAGTTGAATAGCCTGTGTGTAAAGTAATTTTTCATGTTAAGATTAAAAATATTTTCCTTACCTCATATATCTCAAATTTCCTTTGTGTAATCCCTTAAACTTCCCAAATACATTTCTAATGTGTTTTTTTCAGTAAAACTATATATTTTATCTATTATTTTTCCACCATGTTTCAAAATGGTCCGTTTTGAAAAAAAATTCTAAATTACTTTTTCAAATTATTTCAAATTGTAACATGAAACTATACTCATAACAGTTTACATTCATTTACAATTATGTTTTATTTTTCTGCCATTTTGACTGCACTTTGTACTGTGTGTAACTACTATTCACGCTATTATAAGTTGCATCGCACGTGCAGCTCACGTTACGCTATTGAATTACACTACTCATGACCCAGTTGCTCGCATTCTTTCCTCACAAAACATTTTTATTGTATTACCATTATTACTATTTATTTTACCTGATATATTCTTATCTAATCTTACAAAATCCCTATTTTTACATTTTAGTTACCTTTAGTGTATTAAATAAAGAATAAACATTAAAAACAAGAAGTAAAGTACTTACCAAATTTCTTGTTTTTCTTGGTGTCAAATCTTGAGAACACTTAAGTTTATTTTTTGTAGTAATGATAGTAATACACTAAACATTTTGTTAATAAAATAATGCACCAAAGAACATAAACTAATGATATGCAAAAGGAAGATGAGTTTCACAAAAAATTACAATTTTAGTTTTCTAACTATGCAACAAGAGTTGTTACAAATTCATCAAAACTACCTGTTGCAAATCCCTCAATAACCAAAGTTGTATTTTAAGTGACATTGAAGCTTATATATTCAGACACAATTTAACACAATACTTCACTGGATAGATCAAAACTTTATTTTCTATTGGTTATAGGTTACATAAAATTAAATGTAAGAAATAACTATCAACAAGAAGATGTGACAAGTAGGTTTAGCAAGGGGAGTTTGATTTTCTGTGACAGCTCTGTTACCATACAAAACTGAAAACTGCAAAAATTATGGTTTCTCTGAGCAATCATGATTTTATAGTGAGTAACTTACCTTAATTTTGTAATTTTGAATGGGTGATGGATAAAATAGATAAGAAAAGGTGCCAAGAAAAATGTGTTACACTCACCGAAATTCAGAATGTTTTAAACATTACCTCGTAGAATTAAGACCTTAAAACTTAAAGTATTAAAATATGTATTATTAGTTAAAACTTTACACTATGCTGATTCATTTAATTTGGACAAAATGGTAGTTTAATAATTTTTGACACTAAAACTTTGTGTCATGTACAGTAAAGGACACAAAAAGGTTAAATCTCAAATTCACATCAACAGATGTTTATCTAAAACAAACAACAGAAATCAAACATGAGACGTTAAAAGTGATATAAATTTGTAATTAATCATGGTCCAAGTCTGTTACACGTAAAATGATTCAAATCACATGTTTATACAATAGAATGCCAAGTGAGAAATTAAGCATGGTGCTAAATTAGCAGAAGTTAGCAACACTGGGAGTAAATGGAACAATATGATTGATGGAGAGTAGTCACATGATCAACACATGTTCTGATATGATTGATGGAGGATAGTCACATGATCAACACATGTTCTGATATGATTGATGAAGGATAGTCACATGATCAACACATGTTCTGAAATGGTGAGAAAATAAAGGAGAAGAAAAGACTGTTGCACTGATTGCCAACATTTTTATAGCAATGCTTAAACGATAAACCAGAATCGAGAAAGCTTTGGGTGAGAGGAAGTGACACTGTTTTGGAAAAAGACATTAGTAGAAAGAAGATGTTGCAATGGTCTAGAGTAACTTGCCACTACAACCTGAGTAGAACAAAAAAATACTAATAGTTTGACAACCACAGAAATCTAAAGAGTGACTTTCAAATTGTTGAAATACAAAGTTGGTAACTTACCACACAGTAAATAAATATGTGCAGGGCCAGGACTTAAAAATAATGTTGATAAACCAATACAATATAAAAATTTAGGTTAACAAATATTTTAATAAATAAATGAATCGGGTGAATAAAAGAACAACAAACTTGATCACTAACATTTAGTAATAATATCCTTCAGCTATATCTTGTAAACTAACTTGTGAAAGTAGGGTTTCATTTACTTATTGGATCACAAGATTACCAATTGTGTGATTGTAATTTTCATATTATTGTAAAAACATTAATTATATCTGTACATCACCACCAGGGGAAACTGATGCCAGTTTCATAGTACATACATGTGCACTCAAAATACACATGATCATTTAGAAGGTGATCCAGGATTTTAAAAATTCACAAGTTAACTAACTGACAGAAAGAACAAGAAATGAATGCTAACAAAATAACAACCAAACATAAAAACATAATTTATTAACTCATAATGTCTGTGTTCATATCGCACCAATCACCTGCTGGTGTAACCTCTTTTGTGCCACTTTATAATACAAGTCACGTGGTTTTAATTATGTCACTTCAATAACAATATAAAGAAGAAAGTTGTGACAAATTCACCAAGTCGTATTCTGGAACCACCAAATAACTAGTAGGTAGCTGTTATAAAATTCATAATAATTTATTACACGTATATTCTCTCAATATGGACAAGGTCAATGCAGCCAATCAAATCACCTCTTTGTAGTCATTTAAAGTATTTTTTGATTTAATACTGGCCCGGCATGGCCAAGCATGTTAAGGCGTGCGACTCGTAATCAGAGGGTCTCGAGTTCGCCCTTTCAGCCGTGGGGGCGTTATAATGTTACGGTCAATCCCACTATTCTTTGGTAAAAGAGTATCCCAAGAGTTAGCGGTGGGTGGTGATGACTAACTGCCTTACCTCTAGTCTTACAGTGCTAAATTAGGAACGACTAGCCCAGATAGCCCTCGAGTAGCTTTGTGCCAAATTCCAAAACAAACAAACTTGATTTAATACTTCCAACTTCTAATATAGTGTGTATACCTTCACAACATTTGGTGGTCGTTCAGTTAATATTATGTCTTTAACATATAACAAATTATAGGTTGCTAAACCTTTGAAAATTTTGCACGTGAAGTTTGTCAAATAAAATGTTTTTTTTAGGTTCTATATGTGCGGTTGAATAACCAAAAATCATAAGTAACAACACTGATACCACAGAATTCTACCACAATTTACGAAGCTTACCACAGTTAGTGAATTGTTTGATTATGATCCATTCTGATAATTTCGTGGTAATTTTTTTACATCAATCATAGAGCAGGAACCAGATCTTTAATTCTGTTTTAAAACACTCGACCGTCATTATTCGGCATCTATTCAATGGATTTGTTATACAGATTTTCATGTATTTGCAGCGATGAACTTAAAAACAGATCATCTGTATCACGATCTGCCTATCAAGTAGCCGCTTCACTCACAAGTTTTCTGATGTGTCTATTTGGATAATTACAACTTAGTCAATAATGAAATTTCTTGAGTGAAGCAGTATAAAGGGAAATAGGGAGTTGATATCGCTCTCCTATTGGTTGAGGGCTTTTGTTTTGTTTTGGGATTTCGCACAAAGCAACTCGAGGGCTATCTGTACCAGCCGTCCCTAATTTAGCAGTGTAAGACTAGAGGGAAGGCAGCTAGTCATCACCACCCACCGCCAACTCTTGGGCTACTCTTTTACCGACGAATAGTGGGATTGACCGTCACGTTATACACCCCCACGGCTGGGAGGGCGACCATGTTTAGCGCGACCCTCGGATTACGAGTGCACGCCTTAACGCGCTCGGCCATGCCAGGCCGGTAGAGGGCTTTTATCGCAAAATAACAACATTATCCAATAATAAGAATCACGTGACTTTAGGTTGAAGTTGTCTAAAAACAAGTATCATACACATCCTCAAGGCAGATGTTCACAGAAGATATAATCTCTGTGTGAAATGGTATATAATAGAAACACATTTTCATGTAAGAAAATGTTAATTTTTAAAACCAGATGTCTTCTGAACTAACCAGCAGGAGATAATGTAACAAAGGTTCCAATCTTCATCTCTACATTCGACACAATAGTTTCATTATGTATTAAAATTTTTCCTTCCTGCTTTCACTTTAACGTTTTTCATGCTGTTTATTACTTTTTATTTTCTACAGTTATTAAGTAACTGTAGTTTAAAAATTCACTCCATTTAAACACGAATCTCAAATTTCATATTACTTTTCATACTCTTCTCACCTGAAAATATTTTTCAACACATTTCTCAATTGGCCCGAATTTTCTTTCTTTTCGTTTAGGTCAATGTACTCCAAATCTATCTACGAATAAAGTAATTTCTTTTCTTGGGGTGATAACAGTAATGGAAGTCCTTATACCCTTGAGTCACACTTACTTTCACATCTGTCACTGAGTATGACAGAATCAATGGAACCTTGTATCCATTACTTAATTCATACAGTATCGTTTGTACAGTGAGTTCTTTCAATACCCAAGTGTTCTGATAGTTATCTAATCAGTGAAATACTCAAATTCTGTACATATTTACCACCCATATCAGAAAGAAAAGTCACGTTTTTGGTTCTCAGCACCACATCGTTCTGCCTAGATGGTAAATTAATGCTATTAAGTTCGGACCAAGTTACTATATATTTGCATGTTTCCCGTCACTCAGTCCACACCAGCATATGTCCTTTGTGGCCAGGTCAAACTTAATTTCCAGTCTTTATCCTTCTTCAGGAAACATTCCCTTTACTACTTCTCCTTTAAATATCACTCATTCATCATACTCAGTGTCAAATCATCATCTCGCTATCACCACTCTCGGGTTTCAAACGTGGCTTTTGGATTAACTGTACATATAGCTTATTTACTTTTCACTACCATATATCATTTTTCCTATGTGGTATACCAGAGAACGTTATAATTACCGGGTACAATTTCCTACTGGTTATTTTGTGGTATAACTGGTTTTAGAAAAGTACTGGACCAACCAAATATTATTAGTTGGTTGAGAAACCCTTGTCATATGTTTTTCAAAATGTTAATTCCCGGGAGGTCTATTACGGAAGGGAGATAGACTGGTCTAGATGTACTGTGTTGGCTAGAATATCACACTTTACCATGGGAAAGGTGGACCAACCATCATATCTACAATTAAGAATGTAATTTTCTTTCCAACATCCAGTTTAGTGAAACATACTGTCAAGATGGGCGAAGAGTGTATCTGGTTATGAGCGTTCTCCCACATGTGATTTCCTCTAAGTTGAGATATCACGCTCCATAGAGATGAATTTGGACACTTTCCGAAAGGTGCTCATCTAGGTAAATTATACACTGTTTCCTCGACCAAGTCAAAGTGAGTTCAGGTAAGTTATCGTAATAATTTCTTACACTAATACCTCGACTCACACTTCTGGTAATTCTTTTCTTAAAAGCAGTTAAATCACGTTCCTGTTGAAACCTTGGGTAGGTGGAACTAGTGGTAACAGAAACTGAACAGTAAAGCCATCTTATGAGAAGTGACATCTATCGGAAATATATTTACGGTGTATGAGAAATATTAAGTTTTCATAAATTCACAATCAACGTACTATAACTTTTTGTTTAAAACAATATAGACACTACAGATGTAAAGCAAAGCTGAAAATCAACATTACCAAAAGTATATTCAAATTTTATATGTATAATCTAGTGTATACATAAATAACTATAAATAAACTTATATTTTGGTCCTTCTGTTTGTAAGTTCAAAAGTAGAATTATCTGGATTTTTTAAAGCAAAATACTATCGTACCTTATCTGTATGTTTTACCTGTAAGGGCGGATCACAGACATGATGACGTATTTAAAAGATGTAACTGTAATATCTGATTCAATGTAGTCCAAAACATCAATTATGGTAAGGATATTGTTGAAACATGTTATTCAGAAGAGATTCAGAGAGACAATATCAACGAGTTCAGATTATTTATTACTACGAATAATTGAAATCATGTATTTGTTTTTGCAATAAGATTTTATCAAAACTACAGGTGTGCTGCATACAAAAACTAAAACAACAATTAAAGTCTGAATTATTTAAACAGAAAGTTTGTCTGATATGTTTTCATCACAACGGTTCTTAACCAATATGAGGAATGTCTTTACATTTGTTAATTTAAATACAACCATGTAACAAAAGTATAAAGTGCTAACTAATTTACATTTCATCTATCTTTGTACAGTTCTACTATTATTAGACAGGTTTGTTTAAAAGATTCGAACAAACAAATTTTTAAATCTTCATAACATGTTCGATCCTACCCGATTCTTTCAATAATAAATTAATATTTAACAGAAACTGATGAAGAAAACATTTCAACATTTGATAAAATATTGAAATTGTTCGCCCCCCAGTGGCTCAGCGGCATGTCTGCGGACTTACATGCTACAATCCGGGTTTCGATACCCGTGGTGGGCAGAGCACAGATAGCCCATTGTGTAGCTTTGTGCTTAATTTAAAACAATAACAATAACAATTGAAATTGTTCATGTGTGATGATTTAATACGATCACATTTTATATGTTAGTAGTATAGACAGCGTTCAGAATGTTATAATAACCAAATGAACATCTTGAATGTAGTGGTACAGTAGTAACATTATTTGTATTTAGTATATAGTTGGTTGTCACAAAGAAAAGTATATGATGGTCATGATAAATAATCATGTACATGGATAATGAAGATGTGTTCAGATGAAGGACTTTTCAGGATGGAAATAGTCCTTAAACTTAGTTGAATTGAGAAACAGAGCAACATACATCAACATTTTCTACAACTTTCACTAACTATATTATTGGTATACCTTCATTAACACTATATTAGTCTTGTATGGCCAGATGAGAAGTCGCTTGACAGCCAGTTTGAGGGTGACGGGTTCGAATCTTCGTCGTACCAAACATGCTTGCTCTTTAAGCCAAGTGACGGTTAATTCTACTCTTCATGACTAAAAGACTAGCTGAATAGTTGGCAGCCTTTCACTGCTAAATTATCAATGGCTAACGGAGATAACTTTCGTGTAACTTTGAGCAAAGTTCAAGCTATATCAAACCAATAAACACAATATCACTGGTATATCTTATTCTGCATGGGATATATTAAACTTTGATTTCTATATAGTTTCGTTGAAGTGGGTGTTTACTATAAGCTACTTTATTAATACCATTTTTACGATATTCACACCAATAACAGCTTCGCTTCAGTCACAGTGACACCCGTGTTGATGTCTCAGAAGTCACAGTGACACTTGTAGAGGAAACTGAAAGCGGAGCTAGTTTTACTATCTGACATTTTGTGTGTAAATATGACGAGTTTCTGTAACGTTTATTGCATACAGGAAAACCTTCTGTTTACAGTTTTGACTGATGATTTACATAAGGTAAAATGTTAGTAATTTGGAATGTCTATGACGAACTCCTATTACAACCTTGAAACAATAACCACAGACTTAACTGCCGTTCATAGAGACACAGTTATGGACATTCCAGACACAGAATACCTTGATGTTTTTAGTTACCTAGGGTTCAGTGCCTCATACTGAAGGTATGAAAAGTTTAGATGTCTTGTAATAGGCTGGGTGTACAGTGTCAGACTAGTTCGTTTTGGTAATGTAGTCTAAAGTAAAGAACTGGTACAAAAATTCTTAATCTGGAACCAGATGTGTTCTATATAATCACCTTACTTACTTAGCAGTATTTCATGCGTGCTGATGGGCGATATCTTTCTTTATCTAAAGGGAGTCAATTTGTTTGTTAAGTTCTTGGATTACGTTTACCATATCTGTGTTAGATCTGTATTTTTGCTTTCGAAATTTCGAGCAAAGCTACACAAAGGCTATCTGAGCTAGCCGTCCCTAAGTTAGGGGGAAGGCAGCTAGTCATCATCACCCACTGCCAACGTTTGGGCCACTATTTTACTAACAAGTACTGAGATTGACCGTCACATTACAACGCCCCTTCCCTCCGACTGAAAACGCGAGCATGTTTGATGTGACAGAAATTTAACTCGTTTTTTTCAGATTACAATTTGAGTACCTTAACCACCTGACTCTGCCGGTACGTTAGACCTGGAATCTAGATCTGTTTGTTTGTTTTTTGAAATTCGCACAAAGCTACTCGAGGGCTATCTGTGCTAGTCGTCCCTAATTTAACAGTGTAAGACTAGAGGGAAGGCAGCTAGTCATCACCACCCACCGCCAACTCTAAACCTATAGAAAAAGACTTTATGTTATTTTGTGTTATCTGTCTTTCTTTAACATATCTGAAGTATCCAGAATGAGGTGTACACATGTCAGTCTCATGTTGATTATTTACTGATATGAATGTTTTCACTCACCATATCAAGTTGTGTCTACGGACAAACTTATAATTTCCAATGGCCAAGCGTGTAAAGGCGTGCGAATCGTAATCTGAGGATCGCAGGTTCGCATCCCCGTCGCGCCAAACATGCTCGCCCTTTTAGCCGTGGGGACGTTATAATGTTACGGTCAATTTCACTATTCATTAGTAAAAAAGTAGCTCAAAAGTTGGCAATGGGTGATGATGACTAGCTGCCTTCCCTCTAGTCTCACACAACAAAATTAGGGACGGCGAAATTAAAAAACAAACAAACAATCAAACCTATTTCCAGCAGTAGTGTGGCTCCCAGAAGAGAAATAACAAATACGAAACGTGTAAAAATCAAAGTTGTGGTCATTGAAGGTTATTCAATGTGATAGGCTGGTCCAACCTTCTATGTCACAAGAAAGACTAACCGTTAATCACTTATGAGATGTGTGATACTGACACTGTTTACAAAAGAAGTGGTTGACGTAGAAAAAAACGTCTTAAGTTTCTTAGGCTGTATTCTTCAGATAGAGTCAATAGTAAATATCTTGTCGTGGACTTTGATGAAAGTAAAGTTTTAATTATTCTCATAAAACAGTAAGATTCACGTTACTACGAAGTAACCAATCTCAGTAAACTTGGAAGAGAACAACTACACCAAAAATATATATGTAAAAACGGCTCGTTTGGGTTGAGAACATTTTCTTACGTAGAGTAATGAACAACGTTTCAACCTTCCTCGGTCATCGTCAGGTTCACAAAGAAAGAGAGAGAGAAGCTGACCACATGTTTGAAAGGGGTTTTGTAACTTAGTGTCGGAATGTAGAGGGCAGGCTTAGATGTTTGAATATATAATTTTATATTATTTATTTTATTATTATTATTTATTATAGTATTTTTAATACAGATATAAAGGTGTTCCTTTGTATTGGTTTATCTTGGGCTTAAGTTGTATAAGTAAGGATTTTTAAATTTTGCGTTTGTTTCTTTATTTAGTATTTTAGTGTTTTCTATGGTTATGTTGTGTTTATTTGACTTGCATTGTTCGAAAACGTGTGAAGGTGACTTTTTATGTTCTTTAAATCTGATTTCCATTTTTCTATTTGTTTCTCCAATATAGAAGTCGTGGTAGTTATCACATTGTATTTTATAAATAATGTTGGTGTGGTGTTTGTCAGTGTAGTTTTTACATAGAATAGACCTCAGTTTTATGTCTATTTTTTGAATAAATTTGATATTAATTGGAATGTCATATTTTTTTACTAGTTTTTGCCAAATGTTGGTTATTTGTTTGCTGATGTCAGGAATATATGGTATACAGCAGTATACGGTTTCGTGATTTTTTGATTCGTGAGATATATTTACTTTTGTTGGTTGTGTAGTTGTCTAGGTGTGTGCGTATAATGTTTTCTACGGTTTGTGGAGGAAACTTATTGATGTTGATGAAGTATTGTTTTATTTTGTCTAATTCGTCGTTAATTTTATCTGGTGAGCATAGTTTTATGGCTGTGTTTATTTGGTTTCTTAGTATGTTGAGTTTTAAATTGTGTATCGATTCTTGTTATTTTTAGGTTAAGAAATGATATTTGATTGCTTTCTTTCTGTTCACATGTGAAGTTGATATTGAGATGTATAGAGCTAATGTGATTGAAAAATTAAGTGTATGTTCTATGGATATGAATCCCGCAACCGTGTCATCTACATATCTGTACCAGTATAGTGGTGGATGTAATGCTGTGTTAATTGCTTGTGTTTCAACTTGTGTCATAAAAAAATTGGCTAGAACTGGTGATACTGGGTTGCCCATGCTTAGGCCATTTGTTTGTAAATAGTTGTGGTTGTTGAAC